>JAUPFN010000014.1:13529440-14129440 GCA_036924255.1 Apodemia mormo | reverse complement strand
TTCCAATCCCGGGCAACGTTGTTTTATCAGAAAACTGAAAAAATACATTTTTCGAATTACTCAACCCCGGAAACAAATCTGGGATCACATGTGGTCAACTGCGACAGCAGACCACTAGACCACTGATGAGACCAAGCAATTCTATGTTTCAAAAAAAACATCAAATTAGCTCCCTGCATGTTTTTTCTATAAAAATTGTTTTTAACAACTGTGTCTTTGTTTCAGGTTGCATGGATTAAGGCCGATGATCAGACGATACTCACCTTGCATACTAGGCTCGTGACACATAGTTCAAGATATGCGGTCACTAACGACTCTCCAGGCTCGTGGAGTCTCCACATCCGCCCTTTGAAGGTTGAAGATCGAGGCTGCTATATGTGTCAAATTAACACTAGCACTATGAAAAAGCAGATTGGCTGTGTAGATGTTTTAGGTGAGTGTTAGTAGTAACATGATTTATACTGGCTATCTTTAGCACTTGGTGAATATTTTTTTATATCATAAGATAGCAAACAAGCACATATGTCTCCTAATGAGACCAAAAGAAAAAGTCAACCATCACCTATAGACATCAAAGGTGTTAATGGTACGTTGCTATGTTGTGGCGGGATCTAATGTCACATGCATAAGTTTACCGGCTACCTTACCCTCCGAACCCGAACACGACAGTGACAAGAACTGACGCTATTGCGGCAGGAATAGATAAGGCAGTGGTACCAAACCCGAGCGAGACAATGAAGAACTCTACCACCTAGTAGTCACGATAGTAGTGACTCGTATAGCCAATCGGTCGCCTTTTACGACCTGCCGACAGAACGGCAGTTGGCATATTCTTCAAAGGAACCTGGGACAAATACGAGGAGAAATTTATTTGGTAGTAAAGTTCTGCAACGTCTCGACTGGGTTTGACATCACCTTATCTGTTGCAAATTTGGTTCTCACTGTCGTGTTGGAATTTGGAGGATAAGGTAGCCGGTAAATTAATTATATAGCATTCCAACATTGCCACACGGTTAGTTTTGAACCATTAACTTCTTGGTGTTTACGTACAAAACCGTAGGCGATGGTTATCTCTTTCTATCAAGAGAACTATCTACTTGTTTACATACATATATATGTACTTACAAGTACATATATATATATATATATATATATATATATATATATATATATATATATATATATATATATATATATATATATATATATACATATATATATATATATATATATATATATATATATATATATATATATATATATATATATATATATATATATATATGTACTTGTTTGCTAAAAAAATTAACATATAACGATTATTTTAAATTTAAACATTTCTACTGTTTTGAAGCAATGGTGTTGTCCCCTTTAATTTTCAGATCTTATGGTATTTAAGACCCTGCCGCAAGAATCGCGCCACTTACATCTATGGTGGCTATATGCGTTGGTAGTCTCTTAACTTTAGAAGAGCCATTTGCTTTTTTGCTATCTTATGATGTAAGAAACGTATATTTGTAACAAAATATGAACAATTTTAGTTAAATGTGCAGGGTTTTAATTAAATACTTATTGTAATTTTAAAAAAAATAACATAATATAATGATTATTTTAAATTTAAACATTTCTACAATTTTGAAGCAACAGTGGTGTCTTTAATATTCAGATCTTCGGTGAGTTAGTTATTTTTATTGGGAAGTTGTTATTTCGTTGCATTTGCCGTCGAGCATTACGCACTAACTTACTTTAATTTTTTCTTAAAATAATTTCGTCCGCCTCAACACGAAGCGTTAGGTAGTGTTACCGATACCAAGCCAGTTTCAGAAGTGAAAATGTCTCTCTTTTGTTTATGTCTCTCTCTCTCCAGGATAATTTAAAAAGTGAAACCGGTTGAGTTATGTATTAAAAAATACATATATTGTGAAGTGGAATTAATGTAATGAGTGTAATACCTAATATTTATATCTAATTTCATTACATTTAATTTGAAAACTGAATGTCAGTCGCAAAAAAGAAATAATAAGCATCTATACAAAATGGCGAGTACGTTTAACTCAATATCATCAATTTTATGCGTTGAAAATTTATGTGTACACTGCTTCAGGAAAGCAGTCTCTCCCAAGGCTTAAAATTGGAATCGAGCCCAATTTGGCGCTTTCCATTTCGAAGGATTTACTCGTAATTACGGCAAAGCAGACTGACAATTGCAGAGCCAAGCTTTTTAGCCAACTGTGACTATGCCAAAGAAGGAGGATTATGTTTTAAACCTACACCTGAAGAACAAAACAAAGAACTCATTAGTTCCATGAAAATTAATTATTATTCGCGAAATGTTTTTTTTAAATATAGAAAAGGTAAACGAAATAATAGTAACAGCTTACCTGATAAATCTCTTTATACATAATAGTCGCATCTGTGGTCTAGTAGTCCGGTCTCGGAGTTGACCACTTGAGGTCCTGGGTTCGATTCTCGGGTCAGGCAATTCAAAAATGTGCTTTTTCAGTTTTCTGACAAGCCTACGTTGCCCGGGATTGGAAAAAGTGCCCAGTTGGTGATAGGCTGACCACCTATCACAATGTGGGACGTAGTATCTTCGGCAAATCATGGTTGTACTTGTTGTACCTCTGCCTACCACTTAGGGGATACGGGCGTGAAGATACTTTATACGTAATAGAACAAACAAGCATATGGCTCTCCTGTTGAAAAGACGAAAGATGATAATGGTGCGTTATTATCCATATTCACTTCACTCACGATTGGTAATTCTGTACTCCACCACCTAGTAGTTACGATGATAGTGAAACGTTTGGTCATTAGCCTTTTGTAGACTGCCAGACAGAACGGTAGAATAACACCACCGCCCCGTTGGTCGAGTGGTTATCCACCCTGACTACGCGTCGACAGGGCTCGGATTCGATCCCCGACGGGGACTGCATTTCGGGGTTTGGGTGTTTATTAAATATATTCTTGTATTTATATATGTAATCAGAAATCAGAAATCAGAAGTACTTTATTCAATAAAACTTTTTACAAGTTATTTTGACGCGTCAACATTTTTTTAAACTACTACCGGATCGGAAACGCGGCCACACTGAGAAGATCCGGCGGAAGAAACTCAGCGGGCTTATCTTTTTTTCATAAAAAAAAAAGTATCTTCACGCCCATATCCCCGAAGGGGTAGGCAGAGGTACAACAAGTGCACCCACGATTAGCCGAAGATACTTGGTCCCACAAATGTGATAGGTGGCAAGCCTATCGCCAACCGGGCACTTTCCAATCCCGGGCAACTTTTGTGTTTCTCAGAAAACTGAAAAAACACTTTTTTTTTAAAGTGCCCGACCCGGGAATCGAACCCGGGACCTCATGTGGTAAACGCCAACACTGGACCACTAGACCACAGAGGCGATTATATTTTTTAAATAAAATATTACATAATATTTAAATAGTTTCTAATTGTTACATTAATAATAAGGATTGCCGATATGAGGAGCAGTTAACCCCATGCTTTCCTGTTATCAAGGTATTCAGATATTTTATAGTAACCTTTTTTACACAGTTTTGTTTTAACACATTTTTTGAATTTGTTAACTGGTAAATATCTAATGGCATCAGGCAGCTTATTGTAGAAGCGTATACCCTGCCCCATAAAAGAGTTGCTTATTCTGTGGAGACGAGACACGTGCACAGCAAGATTGTTTTTGTTCCTTATATTTAGGGAGTGAATATCACTATTCTTTTTAAATAAGCAAATATTTTTACGAACGTACATCAAGATTTCGAATATATACTGAGAAATTACAGTTAAGATATTGATTTCTTTGAATTTTTCTCTCAGGGAGGTCCTTGGACTAAGATTGTAAATTGCCCTTATAGCCCTTTTTTGTAATGCAAATATAGTATTTATTTCAGCGGAATTCCCCCAGAGAAGAATTCCATGTGACATAACACTATGAAAGTAACTAAAGTAAACAAGGCGTGCAGTATCAACATCAGTAAAAGCTGTCTCATTTTTTTTACTGCGAATGTTGCTGAACTTAGTCTACTGGCCAATTTCTCGATATGTGGTCCCCAATG
Organism: Apodemia mormo; assembly: GCA_036924255.1. Lineage (NCBI taxonomy): Eukaryota > Metazoa > Arthropoda > Insecta > Lepidoptera > Riodinidae > Apodemia > Apodemia mormo. Next base: position 14,125,366 of record JAUPFN010000014.1, on the reverse strand, counting down.
CAATTTTTTGTCTACAGTAACCCCTAAAAATGTAGTAGAGTCCACAAGGTCCATTTTTTTACCATTAAGTTGTACATTGGTATCTACATGCCTTACATTAGGCATTGAAAATTTAATACACTTAGTTTTGTTGCCATTTAGAAGCAAATTATTAACACTGAACCAGTGTACAACTTTTGAAATCATATTGTTTACTTCGTCATACTTACCAATTTGTCATTTCACTTTAAATAAAAGTGAAGTGTCATCCGCAAACAATACAATTCCATGTTTATCACCCGCATTGTAAGGTAAGTCATTTATATATATAAGAAACAGAAATGGACCAAGTATGGACCCTTGTGGGACACCCATTGTGACAGCAGCGCCAGTGGATCTTATTCCGTTAACTTCAACCTTCTGAATTCTTCCATTTAAATAAGAAATCAAAAGGTCGAGAGCCTTATTTCTAATTCCATACTGGTGTAATTTCCTGATTAATATGCTATGATGAACACAGTCAAAAGCCTTAGATAAATCACAGAACATCCCAATCGCATCCCGTGACTCTTCCCAGGCTTCATAAATGTTCTTTAATAATTCTACACCAGCATCTATAGTTGAGCGACCCTTTGTAAAACCAAACTGTTTATCATGAAATAATTTAAATTTATCAAAATGACTTAACATTTGATCGAGAATGATTTTTTTAAATATTTTACTCAGCGTAGGCAAAACTGAAATAGGTCGATAGTTGGTTGGTTCAGATTTAGAACCAGATTAGAAAATGGGAATAACTTTACTGAGTTTCATCAAATCAGGAAAAAACCATATGTTATACAACTATTAAATATTTCAGCTAGGTATGGTGAGATTACATTTATTACTGAAGCAATGATTTTTAGGGAGTGACCCCATATGTCGGAAGTTTTTTTAATTTCTAATTTTTTAAAAGCTTTAAGTATATCCTTAACATCCACAAAAGAAAATTCAAAAGATTTTTCACATGTCGGTACACATTGCTTCAGTAGTGATTCTGCAGAGCTGGCCGATGAGGTAAAAGCTTGAGTTGTTGAAGTAGCTACATTGGTAAAGAATTTTTCAAACTCCATTGCTACATCCAAATCTTCCTTTACAATTAATCCATCTACTTCCAACTGATATTCGTTACTAAAAGTCCTGGACTTGCCGGTTTCACAGTTAATAATGTTCCATGTAGTTTTAGTTTTGTTTGAAGATTGCCTTATAATATTTTTTACGTACAAGGATTTTGCAGAATCACAGACCCTTCTAAAAATTTTTGAATAGCTCTTCACATATTCCTTAAATACAGAACTATGGTTATAAGATTTTTCATAATATAAATCAAATAACCGTTTCCTACTTTTATAAATTCCTGTTGTTGCCCATTCACTAAATTTTCTCTGATTGTACAATGATAGTGTTTTAGGAATAAATATTTGTTTATATTCTGAATTAATTAAATTAAATAATGCGTCATATAAACTATTTGGGTTTGCGTGATAAGGCAACTTGGGCAACTTCTCGACTAAATTATTTTTAAAACATTCCAATCTATAATTATTTATAGGATCAAAAACAATTTCTTTCTTTGGAAGTTTTCTTGTTACTCTAGGAAATTGAACTAATAGGCAACAATGATCAGAATTTAACACATTTTTAACTATACTACTTGAGGGGGTTATATTTGTAAATATATTGTCTATACAAGTAGCACTAGTGGCAGTAATCCGAGTAGGTTCAAAAAAAAATTATATTATTATTAATTATTATTTCTAATTCTATGTATTAGTATCGTTGACTAACACCCATAACATAAGCAAATAATTTGCTTTCTTTGCGGTTAGACCAGTAAGTGTAGTTTGTCCCGTGAATATTATTACTATTATTATTATTATAAATAGACAAACAAAATATTTTTTTTGATAGTATAAGATAGCAAACAAGCAGATGGGTGTCCTGATGGAAAGAGTCAACCATCGCTTATAGACACCAAAGGTTTTAATGGTGCGTTGCTATCTTGTGGCGAGGTCTTATGTCACATGCATAAGTTTACCGGCTACCTTACCTTCCGAACTGGAACACGAGAGTGACAAGCACTGACGCTATTGTGCAGGAATAGGTAAGGCAGTGATACCAGACCCGGGCGAGACTATGCAGAACTCTACCTAGTAGTCACTCTACATAGTAGTGACTCGTATTGCCAATCTTTCGCTTTGCCTGCTGCTGCGCTTTGCTGCCATTTGGTCTCCTTTTACTACCTGCCTGGCTGAAGGGCAATTGGCCTATTCTTCAAAGGATCCCGGGACCAACACCGGGAAAAATATTACTCTATAAACGAATTTGTGATTTATAATTTATGTGATCCCGATTTCTCCGGGTCTGGAAAAAGTGTTATTGAGGTTCATTTGACATTTTTCATAAGGCGAGGTATTTCGACGCGTGTCAATTCTATAGAAAATAGGTGGCGCGGTATGTTCTGGAACCGCTGGGAAACGTGTTAATTTTCGGATAAATAAATATAGGACATAAGCTGAAAACTAAAATTTAGCACATTCTTTTTTGTGTTTACAAGTAAATAGCACCATATAAAAATCATGGGGAAGATTAGAAATATTATTAACAAATTATTGTTTTAGAGATTTTTTTAGCCTGTTTTTGGAATTTTATATGATCGAGTAAAGTACATTCTATCATGTAATACGTTAGCACATTTATTAGATAATATCTTCAGGTATATCATGTAATTTTTGTAAAATTGTTATATAACAATCAATACAAAAAAAACGTGATTTAGCAAACCAGTTTTTTCCCGTTTGTCGCGATGCCTTGCCTTAAATATTTAAATCTCAGTGGTGTGTATGTAACACCTTTGAGCCTTGGATGAGCACGTGAAGCTCTCGGTCCATTTTATCGCAAGAAATAAGCGGTAATCGTTATTAGCAGTGATGAGGAGTATCACCTATTTAGGCAACAAACAAGTCGCGAATGATGGTGAACAAAAAGACATTAGAAATTCGTTTTTCTCGGCCTACTGATGAAATTCTTGAATTACCTATTAAAATGAGCTCAAAAATGTTATTCTTAGAATAAGTTTCGGTTAATATAAAAATTGTAGTTCAATTATTTTATGATTAATTAACTGATTTTACAAAAGAAGGAGATTCGTTCGTTCGTTGCGAGGTGTTTGCGATGGCAAGGGTACGGAACATGGGCGAGAATGTGCATAACTGTATCACCTAGTGGTCACAATGATATGACAAATTTAACCAATCGTTTGCCTTTTACGGCCTGTCTGGCAAAATAGCAAATGGCCTATTCTTAACAAGGAGTCCGAACCAAATCGGGGAAAATATTGTTTAATAAAACTATCGTTGTGTAAAATTTCAACCTAAAACTAAAAGTAAATGGAATTTCTTGACAAAGTTCTCGAATTATACAATTTCCATTGCTTTATCCAAATTAATATGGTTAATATAAACTTGTATTTAAATACAACTTTAAACTATCCTGCATTAAAATGTGTTTTGTAAACTAAGGCTCAAAACAAAGTCTTGTACAGAAGCTATTATGAAGCCGTAACTTCTAATTACACTTGTCGCTTTTGTTATTGTAAAGCACTCGTAATTTGAGTGCCCGCCCTAACGCCGTAGTTTACAGTGGTATTGTTAGAAATTATGTTACAATTTCTCTTGCTTTAGGACTTAGAATTAAACAATAATAGTCCGAGTTAAGTGAGCTTTCGGAGCCAATTAGCGCGGTATATATGTTTTAAATATATCCACGGCATAAAGAGGAAATTGAATATGATACGAATTAGGTCAATTATTATGCGTACAACAGAGTATATGTAATAGGAATGAATCATTTATGTCTTCAAGGGTCAAGCAGAGCATCATGCATGCAAATAATCAAATAAGTGTAAATGAAATATACGTACAGTAGATCAATTATAATACGAACAGGTAGCTTAAGTATATAGCAAAAACAACAACCGGAACAAATTTACGTGAGCAGCAGATTAAACTTAATTTGTATATTAATACGTGAGGGAAAAACTTTGGACCCCTATTTGTAGCATGAAATTTGATACAGTTAAAGTTTACATTACAGTAAACTGGAAAAACTTATTTTTTTAAACAAAGAAGTATCTTTACTCCCATATCCCCGAAGGGGTAGGCAGAGGTACAACAAGTGCACTCACGATTAGCCGAAGATACTTGGCTCCCTACTAGGCATGGAAATTATTGTTAAATTAGATTCACTGTTATGTTGTTAAAGTTAATTAATATTTAACAGTTATTTATTTATGTTATATTATATCAGTAGCCCATATATAATAAGTATTAGAAGCAGTAAAAACACGAAGCTACTAAGAAAAAGGTCCTCTAGAATAGTTTTAATAACTTTTAACAGTTATTATTATCACGGTCTCTCGAAATACTTTTAATACTTAACGTTATTATCATATATCAAATTATTGGTAATTTTAGTGATGCATAAAAATTACTTTTAACAGTATTTGCTAATATAAATAACAGTTGTTAATTGTTAAAAAAATTTAGTACGAAATTTAATATGTTAACTGTTAAATGATCCATGCCTACTCCCTACTGTGATAGGTGGCAAGCCTATCGCCAACCAGCACTTTCCAATCCCGGGCAAAGTTGTTTTTATCAGAAAACTGAAAAACACATTTTTGAATTGCCCGACCCAGGAATCGAACCCGGGACCTCATCTGGTCAACTCCGACACCGGATCAATAGACCACAGAGGCGATTAAACAAAATGCCCTAGAAATAAATGTAAATAATAAAAATAAACATTACATACACAGACACTACATTTATGTAACAAACATGATAATATGTACACATGTACACGATTTTCTTTGGGGCTAAAGTCAGTTTTCAAATTCAAAAGAAATTTTATTGCGTAGTTTATTGTCGAATTTCAGCCACAGGCGATCGCTAGTAGGAATAAATCATCTATCCGTTCAAGCAGAGTATGATGCATGTAAAACAGTAAATATAATATATATATATATATATATATATATATATATATATATATATATATATATATATATATATATATATATATATATATATATATATATATATATATATATATATATATATATATATATAGTAATATAATATGTGTAGGTAACAAAAATATGATATGAATAGATTAGCTATGCGTACAAACTTAAATATAATACGAGTGGATTAACTAAATATACAATGAAATAAAAATAATAAGAATATATCATATTATATATGTAATTCTGAAGCAGAGTAAATATGATACGAATGGATAGCCTGTATATAGAACACAGTGTCTATGATACGATTGAATCGACTATGCATACAATGGAGTAAATATTGATACCAATAGAGAATCTGAACTGCCAATGCGTGTCACATAGTAAACATTGTTATATACACTCTGCTACAAATAAATCATTTATGTATGCAATATAATAATAATAATAATTCTTTATTTACTGCTCACGAAGAAAATATACAGAGGAAAGTATGACAATTTTTAATAACAAATTAATCAAGGTGTGATTAGTACACACTTAAAAAATTAGAAGTTTGCTTGTGAGCGTCTGGAGCCGTCTTGGACCTAATATATATATATATATATATATATATATATATATATATATATATATATATATATATATATATATATATATATGTATATATATATATATATATATGTATATATATATATATATATATATATATATATATATATGTATATATATATATATATAGTGAGAGTATACCAGTCAACTATGTCTACAGTCAGGAATTAGGATTAGAATAGATCATCTTTGCGTCTACCAGAATATATATTACCTATACGAGTGGAACAAGTATGCAAAAAGCGGAATTAACATGTAAAAAAAATCAACTATGCACATAGAATACCGAATATGACACGATTATTTTTAAAGCAGTAAGTAATTAGTATAAGGAGTGTTTTTAGAAATTACTTTGTATATAATAATTATTATTTCTTTATTTGCATAAAATACGGCATATGATTGGATCTCAAATAAAAATATGCTGCTTTTTAATTTTGCCTGTTTTGTGGCACGAAATGTCACTGTTCATCCATTCAACTATCTCTACTTAAAAAATCGCGTAAATTTGTCACTCCGTTTTGCTGTAAAAGACGGACAAACAAACACAGTTTCGCATTTATAATATTAAGTATGGATGTCATTAAATCAATACCAAGTATCATTAGCAATTTCATGTTTACTCTATCTCTCAAAATTAAAAATTAATAATCACAAATACTTGTGTCAATGCAAATTTTTGACGCAAGTACTTTTGATTATTAATTTTTAATTTTGAGAGATAGAGTAAACATGAAATTAAAGTAAAAATGATAATAGCCGATTGACTAAAAGGGATAAAGGCATGCAACAGCAATATTGGGTTAGTGAGCGGATAGTATGCGCTAACAAACTTTAAGTTAAAATTAGGGCAACCAATGCACGCGATAAGGGCTGTATCCTGCGAGACTAGAATAGAAGCGCGCTTTTACATTACGACACCATTGAGTTTTAAGACATGTGCTAAGTTTTACTAGCTACAAAGAATTGCCTTTAAAACGCGTCATCTGATCCAAATTTTTTGTAATCGAAATATTCTATTTTAGCGCAATTTCGCCAGAGATATGTCCATGTGACACTATGCTGTGAAAATAACTATAATACACAATTCTCGCTGTGTTGACACCAGAAATTGTCTTAGGTTTGTAACTGAAGAGGAAAATAAATTAAGACTACCAATTAACTTATTTATTAATTGCCGCGGTCTTTGGCGTAATATTTAATCTATTAATGTTATTTGATGTTAAACGAGAAAACACAGTATAATCGTCGTTTATCTGGTTGGACAATAATTACGGATTGTGAAGTTAGTTAAAGGTACCATTAATCTGCAGCCGTTACGTTGAAATTTTTACTAATCTTTTTCTCTGTGTTGGTCCCGGGCTCTTTTGAAGAATAGGCCAACTGCCGTTCTGCCAGGCAGGATGTAAATTAATAAAATAATTTATTAATAATATTGTTATGAGGAGCAATTAATTCAATGCTTTGTTATTTTCCTAATATTTAGAAATTTTATTTATAAGATACTATACATTTTAACAGAATTTTGATTTTATACATTTTTTAATTTGTTTATGTATTGGTAGATCTTAAATAGCACCTAGAAACTTTTTGTAAAAGCTTATAGACTTGCCCATAAGAGCTACTTATTCTGTGCACAACAAGATAAGAGAATGAGATTGGAGAAGGAAATGTTTTTGTTCTTTGTATTTAAATCACATTTTTTCTTTAATGAACAAAAATTTTTACGAATTCATTACATCAACTTTTCAAATATTAACTGCGATGGTATGATTCAAATAATAATTTCTATATACATATAATAATATGTATGATAGGTATGATTTCAATAAATATTTTTTTGCAGGAAACTTTGGAGCTGTGATGGTAAATAAATAGCTCGCTCGTATACAGCTGTGTTTTTGTAGTACAAAAACTGAATTGATTAATATCCCATATTAATATCCCATACTAAGAAAGTAATTTAAATATACAATTCTTGCAGTGTCAACGTCACTAATCTATCATATTTTTTAACTGCATATGTTAGACTAAGTCTAATTGCTAATTTATCGATTTGTGGTCCCTACTGTAATTTTTATCTAGCATAATTCCAGAAAGTCAGTAAATTCCACAGGATCTTAAAATCCTCTAAGCTAAAACTCTAAAATTTATTTTAATTTAAGATAACCTTTAAATTTTAAATTAGCTGTTGACTGTCGTTCGAATTTTAAGAGATCTAGACTTGTCCAGACAAAACAAGTGATGTAATCGACCTTGTGTTTTGCCCTTTATTATTTTTGACCTTTATCCTGAGACTTTATATATTTATAATATTAAATAATATTACTATTTGATTCTGTTCGTTGCAGAAGTTTCTGCTAGTTAGCTCCCACGAGATAATAACTTTTGTTATAACATAAATACAGACAAATATTTCTACTAATACTACTACATACTAGCTATTTGTCTGCATGGAATAAGAATTTTTAAAAGTGTTATATTTGGTTGGTCGAGTTAACCAGTCGACCGCCCCGTTGGTCGAGTGGTTAGCGAACATGACTACGGGATCAACGGGGATCGGGTTCGATCCCCGACGGGGACAAGCATTTGTGTGATGAGCATAAATGTTTGTATTTCCGGGTTTGAGTGTTTATTAAATATATTCTTGTAGTAATATATGTATTTCTATGTATTAGTATCGTTGACTAACACCCATAACACAAGCAAAATAATTTGCTTACTTTGGGGTTAGATCAGTCAGTGTTATTTGTCCCGTGAATATTTATTTATTTATTTATTTTGTTAGTTATTGTCTAGTGGTCCGATGTCAGAGTTGACTACACGAGTTTAATTCCGACACCGCACCAAATTTGTCAGAAAACTGAAAAAAATACGTTCAAAAATGTATTTTGTCAGTTTTCTGACAAAAATAACGTTGCCTGGTACTGGAAAAAGTGGCCGGTTGGCGATAGGCTGGCCACCTATCACATTCTAGACTAAGTACCTTCGACTAATCGTTGTTGCATTAATTTTATCTCTATCTACCTTTTCGAAGATACGGGCGTGAAGACAGATTTTTTAACTTATCTATTTCTACCGCAATAGCGTAGGTGCTGGGGCACGGAAACCCGCTGCACGGATAACAATGCACCATCTTTGGTGTCCATAGGTGATGGCTACCTCATTTCATCAAAAGAAGTGATTGTTCGCTATACTACGTAATAATATTATTTTATAGGATGACGAACCAACTAATAGTAATGCTAGCTGTCTCCGCGACTTCGTCCATGCGGATTTTTTTTTTTTTATAGAAGAGGGGGCAAACGAGCAAGAGGTGCACCTGATAGTAAGTGATCACCGCCGCCCATGGACATCTGCAATACCAGAGGTCTTGCAGTTGCGTTGCCGGCCTTTTAAGAATGAGTAAGCTCTTTTCTTAGAAGGCCCCTATGTCGTATCCGTTCGGAAATACCCCTGCCGGTAATTGGTTCCACAACAGAGTAGTGCGAGGTAAAAAGTGTCGGGAGAAACGCACAGTTGTGGATTTCCAGACATCGAGATGGTGAGGATGGAACTTCAAGTTTTGACGCGATGTCCGATGGTGGAATTAGGCGGCAGGAATTAATCCAAACAACTCGTCGGAACACTCTCCATGATATATACGATAAAAGACACAGAGAGAACCTACATCTCTGCGCAATGCCAAAGAGTCTCAGCTGTTTCGAAATGGCCTGGTCGTCAACGATTCGAACCGCTCTACGCTGAATGCGATCAAGAGGAAGAAGCTGGTACTGAGGAGCTCCGGCCCAGAGATGCGAACAGTACTCTATGTGAGGCCGAACCTGTGCCTTATAAAGTTGAAGGCGATAGACCGGCAAAAAGTACTGTTTCGCTCTGCTGAGCACACCGAGCTTTTTGGAGGCTAGTTTAGCCTTGCCTTCCAAATGACCGCGAAACTGAACGTAATTCGATATGTCAACTCCCAGGATTCCGACACTAGCTGAGGCTGTCAGGAGAGTATCCTCAAATCGAGGTGATACGACAAAGGGCGTCTTTTTTGCGGTGAACACGCAAAGCTGTGTCTTCTTGGGGTTAAAAGTAACCAGGTTTTGGCGATCCCATTCCGAGACATCGGTAAGTCGATTCTCGACTTCAGACACAAGCTTGTTTCGGCACTCTGTGACGTGTTCCCGAGAAATACTGCTTCGGCCGGAGTATGTAGCATCACCAGTACTGTCATCCGCATAGCAATGTATGTTGCTAATTCGCATCATATCATTGATATGCAGAAGGAACAGTGTCGGTGATAGCACGCAGCCTTGGGGAACACCAGCATTGACAGGTTTAAGATCGGAGCATGCACCGTCGACAACGAACTTGATGCTCCGGTCAGTCAAAAAACTGGTGATCCACTCGCATAATTTCTCAGGAAGCCCATACGAAGGCAGCTTCGCGAGAAGCGCTTTGTGCCATACCCGATCAAAGGCCTTCGCTATGTCCAAACTAACTGCCAATGCCTCCCCCGTGGACTCAACTGCTTCCGCCCATCGATGAGTTAGGTATACTAGAAGGTCACCAGCTGAGCGGCCGCGACGGAAACCGTACTGACGGTCGCTAATCAGCTGGTGCTCTTCTAAATACTCGAGGAGCTGAGAGTTGATGATTGTCTCCATAATTTTGGAGAACAAGGAGTTTATGGCTATGGGCCGATAGTTAGACGGGTTAGAGCGATCTCCTTTTTTAGGGGTGGGATGCACCAAAGCTGTCTTCCACGAATTCGGTACCACGCCGAGTGAATAGGAGAGCCGGAATAGGCGTGTTAATACTGGTGCCAACTCTGGAGCACACAATTTTAGCACAATCGGAGGGATGCCATCCGGCCCACTCGACTTGTGGATGTCCAAGGAAAGTAGTGCTTTACGCACAGATGATTGCCGAAATTGTAGTTCTGGCATACAACTATCACACTGCGGGATGGTAGGCGGTGCGTTCCCTTGGTTATCCAGAGTCGAGTTGGCCGCAGAGAAGGAGCCCAGGAGATCGGCCTTCTCCTTTGCGGTATGGGCCAGAGAGTCATCGTCTCCGTGCAAGAATGGAAGAAAGGGCTGTGAGAAATTCCCTAAGACAGCCTTGGCGAGAGACCAGAACGCACGAGTGCCCGAAGGAAGGCGAACTAATTTCTCACCAATTCTGCCAATGTTTTCCGATTTTGCCTTGGCGATAGCTCTTTTGAAGTACCTCGAGGCGAAATTGTACTCCTTACGTAATGTGCTGGTTTTTTCATCACAAGATGCGGACGCTGCAGCCCAAGCCCGGTAGCACTCCTGCTTGCAGCGCGAAGCCGTTTTACAGGAGCGACCAAACCAAGGCTGAGACTTACCAACAATTGGTACCGCAGAAAATGGAATGAAAAGTTCCATGCCCTGCAGCACCACATCGGCAATAGAGTCAGCGACGACATTCGGATCATCCAGCGAGAAGCACAACCGCCTCCATGGGTAGGACGCAAAAAAAAACCGCATCCCGTCCAATCTGCTGACCTAAAGTGCCAAACGCGACGACAGCCTGCTAAAGGAGGCCGTGATAGGCGCGAAACCGGCACTTTACTCCGGATCAGGCAGTGGTCTGACGAACCAAGTGGGACGTCCACCGATACCTGATAATGGTCCGGATGAGAGGTCAGCAGAAGGTCCAACAGTGAAGGCATATGGTCATCCACATCGGGAACTCGCGTGGGCGAAGTTACCAGTTGTGTAAGACCATACGCCAAGGCAAAATCGTGAACAGACCTCCCCGCAAGATCGGTGGTGCGCGAACAAAGCCATTCGGCGTGGTGGGCATTAAAATCGCCCAAGATTCGCCTCTGTGGAGGGGGTCTGCTCTAACACGGAATCTACAGCCGTTTGTAAATGCTCAATGAGCCGGTCAACTTCAGTATTCCCGCCATGGGACCTGTATAGGCACGCGTAGCTGCGTGGATGGTCGTCGCAAGCTACGCGCAACCAGAGGATGGATAGGTCCTGACCTTCAAGTCTGCCGAGGCGCCGGTAACAGATATCTTCTCTGACGTATGCGCACACCCCAGCCCGCGGTACAAAGGAATGTTCCAGTTTGTACCCCGGGTAGGAGAGGTAAGAAGTATCAGCCGGAGAAGATATCTGCGTCTCGGTCAAAAAGAGCAAAGCTGGCTTCGCCGTCTCGAGATGGTAGTGGACGGCGTTCAAGTTGGAATGAAGCCCCCTGACATTACAGAAATCCACAGTAAGCGTGGTAGGGGGTGCCATGGCTTTCTTGCCCTGTTTGCCCCGGACAGGATTGTCTATGAGCGCAATTTTGCCCCCCCCCCCCCCCCCAGAATACGCAGGGCAGCCTGAGCATCCACGACCTGGCAGGAATCCAGAGCACGGACGCTCAGGGGGGGATTCTCCTCTGCTGGTGCAAGTGGTACCCCCCTGGGGTAGATTCTCTTTTTCTTCTAAAATAAAAGTAGCCTAAGTTACTCCTTATTACATCAGCTATCTGCCAGTCTGCCAGTTATCTGAAGGTCCAGTGAAATGAGCCGGACAAACAGACAGACAGGCAGACAAAAATGATAAAAAATGTTATTTTGGTATATTTACCGTGTACCTATGTACATTCATATGTATTCAGTAAAAAGCAATATTTAAATATTAAAAACAAACACTCCAATTTTATTTATTTGTATAGATATAAATAATACTGTAACGAAATATAGTTGTAACTGTGATCGGTTATTTTAGTACATTTTGTTTGTCATTGTGTCATTGATGTATAAATCTTTATATTAATAATTATTAATACGTGAGGGATTTTAAGGCAATTACGCGAACGGTTGATTATGTAATTGGGCACAGTTAAAATTTATACTGCGGAGGACTGCAGAAACCTAATACTAAAGCTTGTTGTCAAACTAAAAGAAATTTTGACTAGTAATAGTATTTTCTAGTTTTTGGTCGAATTTTGACCACACGGCGATCGCTAATATTAAAAAATAATCATCAGACAAATTAAACTAACTGATCTAACTCTTGAGTAAGCAAATTATTTGCTTGTGATATGGATATTAGTCAACAATACTAATCTAAGAATACTGGAATATATTTAAAATACCCAAACTAAGAAATACTTTAGTGCTTTTGTGCTTATCAGTTATCACACAAATGCTTGTCCCCGATGAAAATCGAACCCGAGCCCTATCGATTGCGTAGTCAAAGTAGCTTACCATTTGATCAGCTTTGTGGCTAAATATAATATAAATAAATTATAAAGATATGAATTGGAAATACAAGCGAATTTATTTGTAATATTCATTAGAAACACAATACGTAGTTATTCTAGCTTATGAATTCTATAATTATTTATTGTATAATGTATAAAAATATCTAATTAAAGTTGTCGAAGTTATTATTTGATCATAACTTAGACGATAAATAATTGGCTAGACAGTTGATACATAACTCGACTCTCTGATTTGACCTTCCTTTACTTTGAGACTTCTTACGTAAAAATATTCCACATGGACTGGCAAAGTTGTGTATATTCATGAAACTTGTTATCTATCTTATCTTATATATAAAAATCAATTGTTGTACGTTAGTCTCGCTAAAACTCGAGAACGGCTGAACCGATTTGGCTAATTTTGGTTTCGAATGAAGTCTAGGGAAGGTTTAAAATATAACAATTTTACAAATTTACACGATATACCTGAAGAGATTATCTAAGGAATGTGCTAACTGATTACATGATAGAATGTACGTTATTCTCATATAAAATACCGAAAACAGGCTAAAAGAATCTCTAAAAAAAATAATTTGTTAATAATATTTCTAATCTACACATGATTTTTATATGGTGATATTTAGTTTTAAATACAAAAAAGAATGTGATAAATTTTAGTTTTCAGCTGATGTCCTATATTTATTTATCTGAAAATTAACACGTTTCCCAGCGGTTTCAGAACATACCGCGCCACCTATTTTCTATAGAATTGACGCGCGTCGAAATACCTCGCCTTAAATGGTGAGAAAATATAGAAAAAAAAAGAGTAGTTAAAAAGGCAGAACAACGTTTGCCAGGTCAGCTAGTTATAGATAAACTTTTTATTTTCAGTACAATGATTAAATAAAGAGCATTGGACCGACCTCTCGTTCCCACCACTGTAACTTCTGTAAACCAGAATCAACAGCGGTAACCATCTTGATAACCACTGGATTATGAGCTCAGCTCGAAATTTGTTAAGAGGTTATAGGTAGAATAGGAAAATATTTTCAGTTTCCTTTACTTTTTAGCAGGAGACAGCAAAATGAAAAAAATGTAATTTATACTCTCCATCATCGGCACTTGGTGAAACGTCATAATTATTGTTTTGAATTTTGCACTTGTACTGTTTCACAATTCACAAACTATATATATTTATTTTTATTTAAATATTCACTTATATTTCGCATTTTACTGCATCATCTCTAGGACTATTTTATTTATTTATTTTATTTATTTATTTATTTGCATTCCACAATGTAATATAGGTAATATGTTAGTTACAAAACAGTTGTTAATCATCGTGGACCCAGTAGGGCACAGCAAACATTTTTATTTTTTTAGATACTATACAATAATTATGTCTATACTAATACGATAATGAGGAAAGATTTGTTTGTTTGTTTGCAACGATTTAACTCAAAAACTACTCGATTGATTTTAATAGTCCTTTCACATTTAGAAGCTATATTATCCTGGACTGTCATTGGTAATTTCTTACCCGACTAAACAAACAGAAGTAATGTTTTTTGATCACGTGGACGAAGTCACGATTGACTGCTAGTATTTTATAAATGTCCTTTAAATTTTATAACGCACCAAACTTTCCAATAAAATATTTGCTGCGATATGCGTACTAATATCGTGAAAAATTATTTTATTGGAGGTTTTTGGTGTACTATAAAAACTCATAATAATAATAGAGGAGGTTTTATTTCACTTACTGATTATGGTAATTTTTTTACTAAAGAATTTTCTAATCACCTTGTATTTATATGACGGAGAGTTTAAAGTACCACTTACTAGAGAAGCAGAAGTATAAGTCATGTTCCATTTCGTTATCACTCGCCGCAGCGCTGTAAATCATCTTACCGAAGTCAAAATTAAGCAGCACTACAGCGTATCATAGAATATAATATAAATTCGCGACTAAAAGATCGTAACCGCCGCGAATTTTATGACGTTTACGCGTTTTATTCAACAAGTTCTAACGTAGGTGCAGTCCATGGATTGCATTATGGTGGAAAACACCATGTGACGTGATGCATGCCTAGCCTAGTTATTGGTATATAGAAGTCTTTGATACATTATATATTTCACCAATATACATAACAATTGTATACGTCATAGAATAGATTTCATCAATTATTAGTCTGCCTTTCAGTAACGTTAACTTTTGATAATTGGTTATCTGATCCAGAATACAATGAAGCGCTTGTACGAATGAAACAGTCAATTAGCTGTCGGTTGGATGCGATTGTAAATGAAGGTTAAACTGAGCGTGAACTATGAGCAACCTTCGACTTCGAGTAGTAAACTATAATTTTACTGTTTGTTATGTTTCAATGAAAACAAGCAACTATAAACATTGACATTGTATCAAGCTCTCGAAAGTAAATTGCTGTTTGCCAGCTATTCTTCAAATAACATCTTTTGATGTTTACTGATATATTCAAAAAGATTTCGTTTCATCGAATCTCAATCATATTTCTATGACTTCATACGACCATATACTTCAAAAGTCAAAAATAAAGTATATTATGTATGTATATTATGGTGCGTATCGAATGAACGGTAGTGTACGTAATGTTTATTTTTATCAAATTTGTTCATTCCTTACGTATTTTATATAAAATATTTTTAAATAAAATAGGTCCTTTTATAGAATAAACTAACACCTTTTTGCCGGAAAATTCGAAAAAGACATCAATTGGCCTTAATATTGCTGTGAATATTCTAGAAAAATTGAAGAGTAAGATCATTAGTAAAATCTAGAATTAAAAGAAAGAGACAGCTGCTTTTATCAAACAATAAGTACCCGTCACACAAACAGCTATGTCATAACGGATCTTCTCAAATAACACTTAAGGTTGAAATTAGCTTGTACTATTACTTGTTTACAAGATATTGATAATTCCTGGCTAATGTAGAGCTTTCAAGAACATTTTTGAATGTTTACCTGGGATATAGGTAGCGTTTTGGTTTAGTCGGTTAGTTCTAGTATGAATATAGTGAAGGTGGTATTTGTCATTTCTGTGATAAAATATTTTATTACCGAATTGTAAGCTCGTAACAATATACATAAAAAACCTAACTTAACATATAAAAACTAAAAAAGGTAAAAAAAAACATTTATTGGTATTAAAGTATCGAAATCTTAAAAAATAAACAAGATATCGAAAAATTTTATTCTTACTTTTCATCTTATCACTACCATCGTAGTTATTAGGTGGTAGAGTTCCGCAATCACTCGCCCGGGTATATGATACCACTGCTTTACCTATTCCTGCCGAAATGGCATCAATGCTTATCGTTGTCGTATTCCGGTTTTTTCAGTAAGGTAGCCGGTAGACGTATGCTTGTGGAATTGCTATCCCGCCACACGGATAGCAACGTCTCATGGTTTCTCTTGGCATCAGGATATTTGCTTGTTTGCTATCTGATATAAAAAAATTTGGAAGTTGGCTACTTCCCTTGCAATAATTAGACTAAATGGATCGGCTCGACAAATTTTTTTATGTTACTTGAATAAACTGACTGGCAGACGTGCCACCTGATGGTAAAAGGGTCGACGTCGTCCTTAAACATGAATTAATAAGTAGTACATAAGTACATAAAGTGTTAAGTCTCGGTGCCAGTAATTACACTGCCTGACTTGCCCTTCTCTCCGGAACATGGCAAAGCTGTTTCATGGGAGGAACAAGCAAGATGGTGGTACCCATGCAGCCGGGAACGCGGCAAAGCGAATCACTCCCACCGGTTAATTATGTACTAATCCACTCGACTAAATTTTTGGTGTTCAGATATGTATTACTAGCTATTCGACTAAAGTACTGGCCTAGTCAGAACAAGGCTTATTAGTATCGTTGACTAACACCCATAACATTAGCAAATAATTTGCTTACTTTGGGGTTAGATCAGTAAGTTTAATTTGTCCCGTAAATATTTATTTATTTATAATAATATAATAATCAAGGTGTAACTTTATTTGCTAACCAGATTAATCATTCAGCTATACAGTTGTCTAAGATTTAAGCCTATACATTGACGGTTTAATTTAATCTAAACACAAATTCAGTAAACCTGACATTCTATCGCTAAATCACACCTAACATGAATAGTTTCAGTATCTATTTAGTCGCCATATATTCCAATAATACACCTTGAATAGTATTCACACAAATCATTGATATCTGATCTACGTCATCCTATTCAAACGGCTTCAAAGGCTTCGTATATAGCTATGAGAATTAAGCTGTGAGGGTCAAGTACTTTATTATATATCCTACTAGCGACCTGCCCGCGGTTTCACCCGCGCAGCTTTTGTTCCCGTGGGAATATCGGAAAGGTTTATACACTGAAACCTTTCTCAAGAATTAATCTATCTATTAAAAAAAACCACATCAAAATCCGTTGCGTAGTTTTAAAGATTTAAGCATACATAGGGGACATAAGGACATAGGGACAGACAGAGAAAGCGACTTTGTTTTATACTATGTAATGATATGGTATTCCGACTGAATTTAAAGTGTAAAATATTTTTTAAATTTAAAATTTGACTGAATTTAAAGTCAAAATTTGCTGTGGTCTCATAGTCCGGTGTCGATGTTGACCACATGAGGTCTCGGGTTTATTTCCCGGGTCGGCCTATCCAAAATGTGTTTTTTCAGTTTTCGAATAAAAATAACGTTGTCTGGGATGGAAAGAGCCCGGTTTGCCACCTGACACATTGTGGACCAAGTATTTTCGCCTAATCGTGTATATTTGGTTTACCTCTGCCTATATCTTCGAGGATACGGGCGTGAAGATACTTTTTTTACATTTTTTTAAGTGGATCAACTGTTACTCAATATGTGGTTGGGTTTCGCAACAAGATAGTATAGGTATAGTTTCAAAACGACTTGCACGTGTTTGGTATAACTGCTTTAACAATACCTACCGCAATAACGTCATTGTTTGTCACTATCATGCTATGAATTGAAGTGAAAAGTAAAAAATTAGCCGGTAAACTTATGTGGCATTACTATCCCACCACGTGGGTAACTACGTACCATTAACATCTTTGATGACTATAGACTATGAGTGTCTCGACATCAAGAGAACCATCTGCGTTCTTGCTGTTCTATGGTATGAAAAAATAAGTTAATACTTCAGATTTTATAACTGAGCTAGAAAACAACGTCTCGCTGCAATGAAAACGTTAATTTCTGGATGAAAAATCCAGAAATCCAGAAAGCCAGATTTTTGGCTAAAATGAGAGCAAAATGTAATAACCGAGTAGATATCGAAATAAAAATAAATATGATATTTGGTTATATATATGGGATATTATTTGGTGATCTAGCAGGAAGTATGGAGGCCTTTTCTACCGTGGGGCTTTGAGTACGTGCCCAGAGCATCTAGGGGGAAATGGGGCCTGATCAACAAGATTACTCAGTAGCAGAGTCCTGTCTCGTCGCGTCGGTTAGCTGCTTCACTATGCCTTTGCACTTTCCAAACTTACCAGACTGGCAATAATAAGTATCTTCACGCCCGTATCCCCGAAAGGATAGGCAGAGGTACAACAAGTGCACCCACGATTAGCCGAAGATACTTTGTCCCACAATGTGATAGGTGGCCAGCCTATCGCCCACCGGGCACTTTCCAATCCCAGGCAACGTTGTTTTTATCAGAAAACAGAAAAAACACTTTTTTTAAGTGTTCGACCCGAGAATCGAAACCCGGGACCTCATGTGGTCAACGCCAAAAAATATAAAAACGATCAACTTCCTACATCATTAAGGCTTTATTGTATGTAATATATGGTGAAAGCTTTATCAAATTGACTTTTTATTGTTTTATTACAAGTGCTCTTCTTAACGAGCTCAGCGTATTGAACAGAATTTATTGAACTGTACTTATTAATGTATCGTAGGATTAATTAATGAATAATTGTTCCATTTTATGTTTGAGATTCTCGTGTAGGTATTGTTAAAATATTTGCTTGTTTAGAAAATTTGTTTGTGATGTTACTTATATTGTGCATATTACAAAATTATATAATGGGATCAATAAAAGAAAATAACAGTCTAGCTAAATATGTATTCCATGTCAGAAATAATTGTTTTATGGGTCAACAAATACGTTTTTGCGTTAAGCTTTTTATAATTGTGAGACGAGAACAAATAATAAATTTCAAAAATACGTGACATTATCTTGAAAGGTTAAATGGATAAATTACTTGTCCTACTAGTTACTATAATTATATATATTAATTAATACGCAAAAGTGTCGGTGTAAAGATGAGAAAGGGCATGCTCCGTTGGTTCGGACATGTAGAAAGAATGGTAGATGAAAGGTTAACAAAACAGATATACAATGCGAATGTGGAAGGATGTAAGTACCAGGGAAGACCAACACTGACATACCACGATCAGATTGATCGAGTACTGTCCGAAAGTGGTGTCAAGAGTCTTCGCAACCGGCGTGTGTGTATGAAGAGAGTGATGAATGTGGAGGAAGCGAGACAAGCCTGCAAGGATCGTGATGTATGGCACTCGGTTCTCTCTGCCTAACCCGTAAGGGATCTGGCGTGAAGATATGTATGTATGTATGTAATTAATACGCTAAGGTTAAGATATTTGCCTCCCCTTTTAGAGAAAACCTCACAATTACTCCTAATAAATTCTATATCATTTTATAGATAATTACATGCTCTACCGGCATTAATAACAAAAAAAATATTACTGCTTTTGTTTTTATAAATTATTAAAATTAAAATTATATACATATATTAAGACATAATACAGCAATGCTGTCATCTAACAGCTTTAATTTTGAAACAACGTCAACATGATTGACGGTCGGTAATTTTTTTGTTCAATTTCAAATTTGATAAAATTAGTGCAAATTATTCGCATGGGTATTGCTAGTTATAATCTAATATTTCATTATAATCTAATATTCAATAAAAAATCTTCAAGTGTTTAGGTAACAGTAAGTTATAAAAATTATGAAACAGTATAAATACAATACAATATTATATAATGCGACAATACGCTATGATATAAATTTTTTAACCTATGCCTGATTCGATCAAAAAATTGTTAATTAATACATTTACCATTTCCCATTGAGTTTTTTTTTATATCATAAGATAGCAAACAAGCAGATGGGTCTCCTGATGGAAAGAGTCAATCATCGCCTATAGACATCAAAGGTGTTAACGGTGCGTTGCTATCTTGTGGCGAGGTCTAATATTGCATAAGTTTACCGGCTACCTTACCCTTTAAACCAAAACACGACAGTGACAAGCATCGAAGCTATTGTGGCAGGAATAGGTAAGATGGTGATACCAGATCCGGGCGAGACAATGCAAAATTCTACCACCTAGTAGCCACGATGGTAGTGACTCGCATAGCCAATCGGTTGCCTTTTACAATCTGCCTAACAGAACAGTAGTTGGCCTATTCTTTAAAGGAGCCCGGGACTAACATGGGGGGTTATTACAATATAAACATTCAACATTACTTAAATGGTATTTAGCTAGCTTTATTTTGGTAAGCCGTGTTGATGCGAGCTCCCTTTGAAGAAAAAAATGATGTGGTGTCGCGGGACACCAGGTAGGAACGAACTTCCTTCGGCTAAACGGCACTACTCGCTTGTGTACGCGACTGTCGCGCCTGCGCACGTCTCATTTAACGCTTTTATTCCACGCATTTTTCTTACGGTTTTACTATCACATTTTTTTCAGTTCGGTCGCGCAGCAAAATCCCTATCCCCTCCAAGCCTGCCGTAAGGAACTTCGTTCCAATATACCATCTGCCAATTTGTAATGCAGTTAAAATTGAAATACTAATTAAAAATTATCCGATCGGGCAGATTCATTATTATATCAGGTTGACTTCTATTATTTTATGATATCGCCACTCGTATTCATGAATTAAAATAAATATAAAATATAATAGTCCTCAAAAACTACTTGATCGGGATCGCTAGCACATACTAGGTTTAATTTATTATTTGATGATACGTATATATACCACTTGTTATAATTGAATAAAATTAATAATCGTAAAATAATAGTACGAGTTTTATCGTTTTAGAAAAAACTGAAGATTGTAACTTTATAACCTATTATATTGTTTTTCAAAGTATTCCTCACGACATTTAATGCATTTTTCCATACGTTCAAATCAATTTTCGAAACATTTATTCCACTCCAAAGTAGGGGTGTCCAAAATCGCTGATTTAAAAACTTGAACTGCTTCTTCGCCAGACCCAAAACGCTTTCCTCGAAGATTTTTCTTAATTTTTGGGAAGTAAAGAAATCATTAGGGCTTAAGTCAGGGCTATACGGAGGATAGTCGAGAATTTCAATGTTTTTCTGCTTCAAATAGTCGACTGTTTGGTGAGCGGTGTGTGAGCTTGCGTTGTCATGGTGCAGGAGGATGCGTCACTTTGGGTTGGTTTTCCGAAACTCGGCGATGACTTGTGCCAAATAGACGGGTGTATACCACTCCGCATTACCGTCCTAAAAAACGTCGATCCAAAACCGACCAAAGTGCTTCGAGAGCGAACCACTTTGGTCGGTCTTGGCTCATCTTGGAAAACGCAAACGGTGGATTGCCGCTTAGAATCGGGATCATAAGCATAGATCCAAGATTCATACCCACTTACGATATCGTATACGTGATTCGACTCTCCTCACTTGAATCTTTGTAAAGTTTTTTTACACCATCTCACACGAGCCGCTTTCTCATCGTCGGAGAGCTGATTAGGAATCCAACGGGAAATTAGCTCCCTTACGCCTAGCACTTCATGTAGGATCTTTTGAATGATTGTCCCTGAAATGCATAATTAAGCCTTTATCTCACGATAGGTCGCATGCCGATCTTCCATAATTAACCATTGAACAGCAGCAATGTTTTCTTTGGTAAAGGCACTTTTTGGACGTCCTTCCTATTGATATAAAAACACAAGATACACAATCAGTGTCTCAAAAACATCCTCCAAAAATGAGCGCAATATTTTAAATTGTGCGCTCATTTCAAATAGAATTGCGTCGGTTGCGATGCTGTCAATTTTATTACTTTTCGTACATTGCTTTGTAAATCAACTATAAATCTTGCGGTTAAGGTTGGATACACAAAAACATATATTTTTGCCATATCTACAACTATATATATCTATACATAAGTAGGATAAGTGAAAGAGTTCTGCATTGTCTCGCCTGGGTCTAGTACCATCGCCTTACCTATTCCTGCCGCAATAGCATCAGTGCTTGTCACTGTCGTGTTTGGACTTGGAAGTTAAGATAGCCGGTAAAGTTATGTACGTGGTATTAGATCTTGCAGCAGGATAGTAACGCACCATTCACATTTTTGGTGCCTATAGACTATGGTTGACTCTTTCTATCAAAGGCCCATCCGCTTGTTTGCTATCTTATGATAAAAAAAAAATTAAAACCTCGAGCACGTGCATTATGGTAACAAAATTAACGGGGAAACATAATATAAGAAATATTTTTTGTAGTTTTAAAGATATCCCCCAGCTATCGTCTGTAAAATGATATCATTGAATTTCGTTTAACAACTGAAAGCAATAAGATACGTGGATCCCGTTTTATCTCCGGTAAACAGTCTTAACTATAAGGTTTGGTTATTTTTTCAAACCAGTCTCGAGAAGATTATGTATCAAAGAAAGATTTTATGTTTATCGTAAAAATTGGTGTGAGAATATTTAAAAGATTCTTAGATTTGTTACGATTTGTAACGTAAAATAAAGGTTATTAAAAAAAATAACAATTTTTAATCGAATTATATATATTATGAGATAATTAGGCAAAAACTAAGGTCAAACATTTCTCAGAATCAAATACTGAGTACTCTTCCCTTTCCTAAAAAGCCTGGATATTATTATTATTATCTAACCAGTATCACAAGTAGATATCGTTAATCATATAAAAAAAATCCAACAAAAATTTTTTTTTTAATATTTGCATGTTTTGTTAATAGTTCCACCGAACATCGTTGATGAGGGCACCAGTGGAGACTTAGTAGCCAAAGAAGGCACAAATGTAAGCCTTTCATGTCAGGCTGAAGGCAGACCACCACCTCGAATCCTTTGGAGGAGAGAAGATGGCACAAATATACAACTGAGGAACAAAGAAGGAGAGCTGCATAAAGGTTTGTTCACAAAATATTATCTGTCTAGATGCATTTCGTAACCACTGCGTGATCTGTTTTTTTTTTTAACTTCCCACTACGTATGTAGATAAGGTAGTTATTGATTTTACTCCGATTTTAGAAATTTTACCCCGATTTTCACCAGATGTCCACGTTTATTAGCGTTTTCGATGAAAACTTCCAGTCGGCTTGATTTTTCTAACATCTTCAACAACACTTGTTATATTTCTTATAATTTACACTAAACCTTAACAAAAAATACACCGAAACCTTTCTTTTTAATTCAGAAAATTTAAAAGATAGTAATTTATAAGTTTATTTATTTATCTCACTAAAACACTGTTTCTATATGATAAAAGAGAAAATATTTTTTACCTCTGCTTAAATAAAATAGGAGGAACGAATAGAATTCGTAGTCTCATGAGACGCCATTCAATTTGACGAGATTCGGAGGAAAAGCTTTCAACAGTTTTTGCATTTATTCGTTCAAGAGAAAAGGAAATTACAATTTTATTTAATTAAAATTTAAAACACCTTTCAAGTAAAAACTCAATAATTGAAAATGTTACTATAAGTATTGAATTATTTACGTAGATTCATTTACATAATAATTATTTAATTGATTTTTTGTTTTATAAATGAGTCTTAAATAATTTAGAAAATTTATAAGTACACGCCTTAAGAAATATTTTTTGTGATCCTTAAATGAGGAAAATAAATTTAATTTAAACGAAATAATGTATGGACTAAATTATTTGATTGCATTCACAAAATCTATAAATTGAAAATTATAATAAAAAATTTAAAGGCATCTTGGCTTTTCTATGATAGCGTGTACCGTGGGGACAAAAAATATTGTAATTGAAGTGTATTTTGCATGTTATGATATATTCAGTATTTATGAGATTTGAACATTGATCAACAAAGAAACAGAAAAAGATGCATTTTTTATTAATTATTATTAAACATCACAAAATCACACAACCATTTGCAATAGGAAATTTTGAACTGTAATTCAGAAGCGAATATATTTTTATTATCGATATATTTTTTTTGCGGCCTTAATCGTGCCAGATTCGTACAAGCAGTCATCCGAAAGACTAGATTTATTTTTAAATCAGTTTTTTAGGTTTCCGTACCCAAAGGGTAAAACGGGACGCTATTACTAAGATTCCGCTGTGTGTCTATCTGACTGTCCGTCTGTCTGTTCGTCTGTTATCAGGCTGTATTTCATGAACAATAATAATTAGACAGTTGTAATTTTCACAAATTATGTACTCGTATAAAAACAGAATTAAGTAATATTAAAAACAGGGGCTCTTACTCAACAAATGTGTTATTTTTGCGATTTTTTCTTGATCGTAATAACGACAACTGGTAGACGCTAGAAATATTAACAGAATATTTAGTTACATATTCACTTTAAAAATAAATAATTAAATTAAAATAAAATAAACATTTAAGGGAGGCTCCCATACAACAAATGTATTTTTTTTCATTGTATAGATGTTACGGAATCCTTTCTGTACGAGTCCGACTCGTCCCTGGCCGGTTTTTACATTAAATAATATGATAAATGTCTGAAAAATATCAAATACGTTAAAACCAATGTTTCTTTTTGACAGTCGTGTATTTATATTATTTCAAAAGTGCAATATAAATAAAATAGAGATAATTTTACTTCAGAAAGACGCTTCATTTCAATTGAGCAAGATTAAGAGTAGAAACTTGCGAAACGTTTCGAGTTGAGGCGTGTAGTATAAAGTATTTCATATTCCCATCACGTTACAAATGCCTGTTCTTGTCGAGAATCGAACCCGAACCACATTAACTGTGTAATTAGAGTTGCTAACCATTCGACAAACGAGGCGGTGAAAGTAATAATATAACATAAAGATTAGTGTGTATTACAATTCTTTTATAAGTGTAAGTACTAGTTTCATTTTAATTCACCTTTATTAATAAGACCAGACATTTCGTAGCAAAAGTTCCCTTGCGTGCCAACTAACTTAGCCGAGATTAAACGAGTCTTGCAAAAACTTAAGTACCTAAGCGGTTGCGTCAGGTAAACGGCGTGTTGAGAAAAAATGTAAGAAAGCCGGGGAAGCACTTCGTAATTTATTACCTACCTGATTTATCTGACTACCCACTGTATTACGTAACGTGTTTCAGGTGGCGTAATCCCTTACTTAGTTGTACTTTCGTTATTTCCCGCCGACATTTTTTCTTTTATGGGATTAGCGTAGCTTTTATTTCAATTTAAAAAAGGTTAACTATTTTTATGATCGACATACAGAGTGCTAACAATGGTTTACGCTTAATTCATATAAAATCTTAAGGTTAATAATTTAAGGTAATATGTAGGTACCGGGGAAGACCAATACTGACATACAATGATCATATTGATCGAGTACTGTCCGAAGGTGGTCAGTGGTGTCAAGAGTCATTCTGCCAGGCAAGTTCAAAGCGAACGATTGATTATACGGATCATTACTATGGTAGCAGTTACTAAATGGTAGAATTCAGCAACATCCCAACTGGGTATATGATACCGCTTTGGCGGCAGGAATAGGTAAGGTACCTTACCTATTCCTGCCGCAAAAGCGTCAATGCGCGTTATTATCGTGTTTTGGTTTGGAGGGTAAGGTAGAGTAAGTAGGCTTATTCACGTCGCCCGCCACAAGGATAGCAATGAACCATTAGCATATTTGTTTAAAGGTGACGGTTTTTCTTTTCATCTGCTAGTTTGTTATAAAATTACATAAAAAAAGTTAATGATTAATATATTTTGCAAAATTCAGTTATTATTTTTTTTATTCTGCCTTTTAAACTGCTCTTATTTTTTCTATAGTCAACTATAAGTCAGCCAGTTTAATTATTTACAAACTAGCTCGCGTGCTCCACACAAATTTACACGCCCATTTTAGGGAAGTGGGGGTTATAAAGAGTCAAAAAGTAGTTTATGTCACTCTCCATTCCTTCAACTATCTCCACTTAAAAAATCACGTCAATTCGTCGCTCCGTTTTTCCGTGAAAGCCGGACAAACAAACACACAAATACACTTCCCCATTCATAATATTAGTATAGACTGACTGTATATTTTTTTTAATTATTATTATTGAAATTTTTAAAATCAAGGTCTGCCTTTATAATTGTTCAATTTTCTACCTTCTTTTCTTCTTATAAATACAACAATGTAATATTTGTAGTTTATAGTACAACGAAAAGAATTACGAAACAGGCGTTTGCCTTAGGGATTCCAAATATAAAGCGAGAAATGGTAGTTAATCAATACGATTCCATCGCCTTGTTGACCTTAATGAAAGCCGAGTGCTACATATATACATCCACTATATAAATGAGTAAGGAATTGAAACTATTAACTTATATGTAATATAATACATATTTAAATAAACCAGCGATCGCTTTGTAGTTAAACTTCAAGCACAGAACATACAAAAATCTCTTTTCGACTAAAATTTCTTATCCGTGAAGAATATTATACAAGTGTATACTTTTATGTATATCACACAAAATTAGTGTAGTAAGAATAAGAAATTATTTATTAATGGACATTTACCAGACAAAACAAAAAAAAAACAAATTGAAGCTTATACTAATAATCTTAATTATATCTAAAAGAAAGAGAAAAAGGTGATAATAATAGTGAGTGGTAATTTGAGTCCATTAAAAGGGAATAACTCAATATTTGTTGAGGCTTGGTGAACCTCGAAACTGGTTTTTAGTATCCCTTATTTATTTAACAGCATACGAGCTTACAATAATGTCAATTTTTATAAATTTACTATCTGCGGCGTGCAGCCCACTCCATTATAAAAGTTTTTGGAGAATCCCGCGGGATAACATAATTTTTTCGGAATAAAAATCCATAGCCTATGTGTTATTTCAGGTCAACATCTACCTGCATACCAAATTTCATACAAATCCGTTTAGTAAATTTTGCGTGATTGAGTAACAAACAATTATCCATCCAAACATCCAAACTTTCGGATTTACAATATTAGTAGCTGCAGCGTGCAGCCCGCTGCATTATAAAAGTTTTTGGTGAATCCCGCGGGATCACTTAATTTTTTCGGGATAAAAAGTAGCCTATGTGCTATCCAGATCATCATCTACCTGTGTGCCAAATTTCCTTCAAATCCGTTCAGTAGTTTTTGCGTGGTACACCTAGTGGTAAACTGGTTTCTCACGTTTACCACTAGGTGGCGCTGTACATATCACATACAAATTCCTAGTAAACTCGAAACGCGCTCACGATCGAATGCGAAAAGAAAAACTCACACTTAGCACACAGTATGTGCACACTTACTGAACATATTTTTACACAGTAGGTAAGATAAACCCTGTCCAATGCGAAAAAAGTATATAGGTAGGTCAATAAAATTACCAAGAAAAATAATAAAATAATTCTTTTAATTAAAGTAAAAAAATATATCGTATTTTATCAAGCAAATATTTTGAAAATATCAATATCCATAAAATAATGACATAGATATGATTATATTTAAGCTTCCATATAATGCCTTTGACAATCGAACAAGGTTTTTTTCACACTGTATAAAAATGACTGTTTCTGTAAGATTGAATCCTAAACTCAGTCTTGATTGTCATTAGGCATGTAGGGAAACTGACACTCGACCAGTAAGGCGGTCGAAAGTTTGATACTTGAGCATAACTAGCGTAGGATCATGGCAAATGAAATCGTTTGTTTTACCCCCCCCCCCCCCCAGTTTACGGTTAAAGTATATTAAACTTTAACGAGAATATATTGTTCAGTTTTATGATCGAATTTAATAAATAAACATTACACACATTACATTCATGTGACATATGTGATAATATATACATACCCCGTGTTGGTCCCGGGCCAACTGTCATTAACATCTTCGGTGTCTGTAGGCGATGGTTGACTCTTTTCATCAGGAGACCCATCTGCTTGTTTGCTATCTTATAATATAAAAAAAGACGTGTGGCACTCGAAGACTGCCGCGGTAAAGCTATTGCATAGCATTTTTTATCAACTTATGCAATTACAATTATATATTTATTTTATTTATGCAGTATTCTTTTTTCTTTGTTTATTCATATTTAAAACACTTTATACACAAATTATACGAGTACAGATATTCACTGTTGTACGTAGATGATAAATACCTATACACCTAAATATTTTCTCACAAACAGCTGATTACGGTAGTTTTCCCATACAACCAATGCCATCTAAAGGCGGGTTGCTGAACTAAAGAGACAAGCGTGATATTTCAAAAAGTCATTAAAAGTTCTGGTATTTATCGATAGATGGAAAAACTAAAAAGTATCACCGCTGTGCCGGTCGGAGTGGGGGGTGTTAGGTTTTTTCGTTACGGAATTTATGAATTCGGTCTCCACGCTCAAGGCCCGCGATAGAAGCTATGCAATAGCTTAAAATGTAAACATACTTTTTTCCATGAAGAATTAGGTATAGGTGGAGCTAGCACTTGTATTAATCAATTGAAACAAATATTTACGTTACATCTCTCTGTATGAGGTCTCTCCATCTCTATGTATACAGCTGTGTTAGAAAGAGAGGGTTAGACCTCAAAAGATGACAGCAGTATTTGAAATTTGGTTTTAAGTAGGTATTACAAGTGTTGTCTCCAGATATAATACAGCTTCATGCTTTTTTCCTTACAGCTAGAGTCAGTTGACACAAGTCGGACTTAAAAGAACTTTTATTGTTTAGTCTATGGTCGGATTTCTGTCAGAGGCAATCGCTAGTAATATATTATTAATGTATAATCAATATGTTTAATCAATCTAAATAATCGACTAGTTAACAAGACCCTATACAGGTGTCTTTCCATTTGGGGAGCCATCTGCTTGTTTCTTAACTTATTATAACAAAAAAACTTCTTTTTATGTAACAAAGTCGTGAAAGGACATTGAAATGTATAGATAGGTACTTACTCGTTGATTATACTGAAACGGATGAGAATAATACTCACTGGCGTTTCTTTTATCTGCCCCGGACACTAATTGACGTTGTCTCTTTTAATTTCTGTTGGGATTCGTCCGATCCTAAATTGTATTTTCATGCCTAATGGTGGAATCATTAACTAAGGAATTATTCACTTTTTTCGCGAAAAACATGTAATAAGTATAATAATGTAAAGGAGATAAAAAGAACGAGCTATGTTTAATATTTACTATATTTTTCTCCGTGTCGATATAATCCCACGTTGAAGAATAGATCGTCTGTCATTCTGCCAGGCATTTCGTAAAAGACGAGCAATTGGCCAAACATGTCGCTATCATCGTGATTACTAAGTGGTAGAGTTCCGAATCGTCTCGCCCGTGTTCGGTACCACCGGCCTGCCGCAATAGCGACGATGCTTCCGGTTTGGATGGTAGCCGGTAAATTTTTCAAGTGGCTTTATTGCGACCACACAATTAACGTGTTTAGTTTCTATAGGCGATGGAAAGATCAAGAGAGCCATCTGCTTGTTTGCATTTAACATAATTTTCTGCATTTAACATAATTTTTACAAGTACTTAATCTGCATTTAACATAATTTTTACAAGCAAATGATCTGTTGATTAATTGCCTGTTAAAATTTTTGTGCGTTTCGGGAAGTGGTCGTAAGTCTCATATAAATTTAGTGAACATCTGATGTAGAGTTCCGAAATGCAGGAGATCGGGAGTCGGTTATTGCATTTTTACTGCGTTTATGTAGCAATAAATAATTAAAGTAATGAGATTTTTAGCACATAGGATAACACGCAGGTAGCTCTCTTGATGGAAATAGAAACCATTCTTATAGGCGCCAAAGATGTTAATGGTGCTTTGCTATCCATGAAGCGGGATGATAATGTCACATGCATAAGTTCATCGGCTACCTTACGGAGGGTAAACTGGAATCAATACGAGAATGACAAGCACTGACGCTATTGCGGCAGGAATAGATTAAGCGGTAGTACTAGAACCGGGTGAGACATTGCAGAACTCTACAAACTAGTAGTCACGATCGCAGTGACAGATTAAGCCGGTTAACGGTGGGAGGGATACCGAAGTTTCGAAGAGAAGGGCAAAACAGGTAGTGTGATTACTGGCATCGAAACTTAATACCTTATGTCTCAAGATAGGCAACACATAAATGAGTTACCTGGGCTACTTCCAGGTAAACTAGTTTATGTTCGCAAAGAAAAGAGTCTACTCTTTCTTAAAAGGATGGCAATGCAACTGCAAATCTTCTGATAGTGTGGTTGTTCATGGGCGGCGGTGATTACTTATCATCGGGTCTCCTGTCCCTTTTCCCTCTTTTTCTATAAAAAAAAATTCATGACGTCGTTGTCCACTTACCATCAGATGGCACGTCTGTCATATTGCCTATTCAAGTAACATAAAAAAAGCTAATCGTTCGACTTTCACGAATCGCTTGGTAGAATGGTAGATAATCTATTCTTCAAAGGGGGCTCAGACCAATATGGAAGGTAATAATTTTTGCACAACATGCACTTTGTCGAGTTGAGAATAAGTCTTTTTTTATATCATTATATAGCAAAAAAGCAGATGGTTCTCGTGATGGAAAGAGAAATCGTCGCCTATAGACACCAAAGATGTTGATGAGGCGTTACTATCTGAAATGTCTACATTATTTTTTTTATTGGGAAACCTAAATTAATTGAATCGTGAGCAAATAACGGTCTTTGATCGGTGACAAATAGAGTTTTTTTTTATAGCAGAGGGGGCAAACGAGCAGGTGGTGGACCTGATGGTAAGTGATCACCGCCGCCCATGGACAACTGCAATACCGGGGGTCTTGCAGCTGCGTTGCCGGCCTTTTAAGAATGAATAAGCTCGTTTTTTGAAGGTTCCTAAGTCGTATCCGTTCGGAAACACCCCCGAGGGTAATTGATTCCACAAAGGAGTAGTGCGAGGCAAAAAGTGCCGACAAAAGCGCACGGTTGTGGATTTTCAGACATCGAGGTCGTGAGGATGGAACTTTAAATTTTGACGCGATGTCCAATGATGGAATTTAGTGGCAGGAATTAGTCCGAATAACTCTTCGGAACACTCCCCATGATACGTACGGTAAAAGATGCAGAGCGAACCTACATCTCTGTGTAACGCCAAAGAGTCAAGCCGATTAGAAATAGCCTGATCGTCGACGATTCGAACCGCTCTACTTTGAATGCGATCAAGAGGAAGAAACTGGTACTGAGGAGCTCCGGCCCAGAGGTGAGAATAGTACTGAATGTGAGGTCAAATTTGGGCCTTGTAAAGTAAAGGCGACGGGCTGGCAAGAGTACTGCTTTGCTCTACTGAGTACGCCAAGCTTTTTGGAGGCTAGTTTAGCCTTTCCTTCCAAATTCCTAAGGTCTCCGGGACTCTCACAAATGAAACGCAGCAGCAGAGCTGCTACTTTACGTCAGTGTCAAGTGAGAGAGTGGTATCTCCCCGGGCGTGCCCGCCTATTCAGTTCAATTCAGTTCAGTTGCAAATACAGTATGACACTACCACTAATTTGGTTGCTGACTGCACCGGTGTTAAATAATTTTTGTCACAAAAATTATCTCAACAGTGGGGTCGTCACATCCCTACGCCTGCCTAATTTTTGTTTAAAAAGCGAGCAGACAAAAATATGTTGTCAAAAATTTCTTTTATCTTTGTATCCAACACAAGAATTTTTAATAAAGCCCCAGTCAAGTAAAAGGATTTTTATATGAATGTGACAGTTCAAATTTATGGCAGCGAGCTGGCATGCGATTCTTTGTCGAGTTAACATTCATTTTAAGGCCACTACCTTCATTTCCTCGTTTGTGAGTTTCGCTATTGTAATCGAGAAATATTCCTTTTTTCCTGGTATAAATATTCCTCAATTCTTTTTCGAATTTTCGTAAAATTTTTAGAATTCTTTTGCCGTACTATAACAGAAATAATTATTTTATTTTTATTGTAAGATATTAGTTAAAAGGTATAATTTTTTTTCATTAAACTGGGACGTAATCTAACCACAGCGGAGGTACCATGATTTATACAGGATTGTTTTTAAAGATCCGGCCAAATTCGTAGAGTCTGTTCAGAATCGATGTTGGGGCCAGTGCCTTTGCTACTAGCTCGGGAATTCTGGCTTGAAATAAGTGTGGACTGTATTTTGAAAGAGTATAATAATTGCACAATATAAAGATAGCCCGACAGTTCGTACTTCGTTGCGAATGATGATTTTCAAATATTTAAATTCGCCCGTTGTGACGTTGCGACGTCACTGCCGCTAGTGTTGTGTATCGATATCATTCGTATGTCAACTTATCGTATGGCAGTGACTTGACCATAGACTCCCGCCGTTGAAGTGTCTTCAATAACTGGTAGGTAGGGGGCGTATTGTAACACCCAAAGAATGACACCTTGCTTAATCTTGATCAAAAGCCACTCTTGCAATGTCATCCCTTCCAGAAATGATGTCTTGATGACAACGAGCGTACCCCCTTTATAAATATCTTGTGACTGAAATCATTTGGATTTATGTTGAAGTGAGATAACATATTCGTCACAAAATCTTTTCCAAATTTGTTGCTTCAATTTGTCAATGTAGTGAAATATTCAAATTAAAGAAATTCTACTATTGGTGATTTTAGAGTGAAACCCAAAAAATAAAGATCGCTCAATAAGGAAAAGGGATGGAATCAAAGGGCAGGGATGTGTATAAAAATACTGCAATAAGCAAATGAATTGATTTGTTATATTATAATATTAGGCGTTATAATATATTTTTGTCCAAATACCGACCTAAAAAATAAAAATTATTATCATTCTGTATTATTTAATTTTAGTTGATGAAAATTTAATACAAAGATTAATTCAATAATTATATAAGACTGACGAATGAATATTAAGTATTTTTAACCAATAAGTTATTAAATTTGTGATTGAAAATGTAAATTTTGAAATTATAATATAGGTAGGTATGCAATGAATGTTGTATATAATAGAAAATAGTGTCGTTTTTATTTAAGTATACTATTGAACGTTTATGTTGAATTATGTGTAGTTTAAACTTGTTATAGGTAGGTATTGTGTGATTAAATCGTTGAAAGATTATGCAATATAAAGGATTTGTAGATATATTTAGTCTATCATGACGATTCGCTTGCAGAGTAGACAGAGTGAACTGAATGTCGTCGTTAATATAATATGTTCATTGTTCAGTGTAAAGTAGATATAACATATAGTACCACAGTATTATTTATCGATTTCACAATTTAATTATGTTTTTTGTATAAAATGATTTTGATGATTATGATTGAAGTATGAAAATGATTATGAAAGGATATTGAAACGATCTCACGGTTTTTATGCACTCTCCTCTTGATGGTGAAGGTGATTTATGACGTGATGACCGCTATCTGATATGAATGTGCCGTCGGCAGTCTGAAGACCGAACTTGCAATGCGAATTCTTCTAACGTTTCCGATGTTCTTGACCTTGAGTGTCAGCTATAGTTGCGAACGCTAAGACTCAGCATTGTTCACTCATGGTGAACATCGTACATAAGGCGTTGAAGCTTCTTGAAGTTCAGCGGTGACCGTGTAACGACCTTAAGATTGTGCAATTTCTTAGTCGATTTTTCCCATTAATCCGGCTCGAAGGACCATATGTTGGGGCCAGTGCCTTTGCTACTAGCTCGGGAATTCTGGCTTGAAATAAGTGTGGACTGTATTTTGAAAGAGTATAATAATTGCACAATATAAAGATAGCCCGACAGTTCGTACTTCGTTGCGAATGATGATTTTCAAATATTTAAATTCGCCCGTTGTGACGTTGCGACGTCACTGCCGCTAGTGTTGTGTATCGATATTATTCGTATGTCAACTTATCGTATGGCAGTGACTTGACCAATCGATATGTTCAATTAATGTAATAAAAAAAAATTCAATATTTAATTTAAAAATTAAATTAAATTAATTAATTAAATCCCATATAAAAAACGCATGGATATAATTTCTATTAAGAAGAATTTGAACTAAGATATTTTAGTGCCTTCAAACAAATTAAAAATGATCGAGAAAAATGTAGGCAATTAGGCGAAAGATTACATCATAATAATTTGTGTAATTATAGTTAAATGTAAAATGATGCCCTGCCAGTTTTATAGAGTTCATTCATAAGACTCGATGATTCGCATTCATGAATTTACTGGAATGTTTTTAAATGAATATTTTTGTATAATCTTGTAATAATTATACATATAATTAAACACAAATTCAATATTTAAAACCTAATTTTAAAATTTGGTCAGACGTTTGATTTTTAATTCCACATTTATTTAAACTCGAACCCACAACCTCTTACTGTCAACACCGATACCGAACTATTAGACCACAGAGGCGATTCCCGGGTCGAGCAAATCAATAATGTGTTTTTTTTAGTTTTCTGATAAAATCAGCATTGTTTTCTGATTAAAATCAACTCTGCTCGAGATTGGATAAGTGCCCGGTTGGAGATAGGCTGCCCACCTATCACATTGTAGTACTAAAAGCCAGTTTCTGAAACGCCAGTCAATTTTAATAAACGATTAATTTGTGTTTAACATAATTTTTACAAGCAAACGACCTGAACATTCTTAAAGCATGATTGATACCGGCTTTCTATAATCAACGATCCGTTATTCGTTGTAATAATCATTTGCTATCAATTTATTATTATAATAACGAGGCATTCCTAAGTTGTTTGGACATTTAATAATTTGATATTTATAGGAATAGTTTTAGTTTACGTCTCGTAGAAAATGTTCTAGTCGTAACAAGTTGTTTTACTGATATAGAAACCAGACATGAATGATTATTATCTGACGTTAAAGTAGTTTAAGTAAGTTAATTTCGTGATTTATGTATATTTTTTTTTCTATATTCTTGCCTTTTAGTGTATAAGTATTCTTTTTTCTTCTATTTAGTGTTTTTCTCTGTCTTTACATACACACCATATCTCTGTTCAGTCTTAATTATGTTGTGCATAAGACGTGGCTATGTTTATTTATTGTCTTCATCGTGCGGGTTGGCTGGTCGAAAGCTCAATATGAGATAAGTTTACCTTTTGTTTGTAATACATATTGTATTATATTAATATTTGCTGTGGCCGAAATTCGACTAAAAAATAAAATTTCTTTTAAGCTTAAATAGAGATGTTAGCCATAAAGAAAATATATATTGTCTTATATATCACGTGAATGTAGCGTGTTAGAAAGAAAGACGAAGATATTTATTTGCAAGAATATGGATGTTACAAGTTATTAAAGATTAGTTTGCCAACGTATTTTACCATCATATGTTGTGCAAATATTTAAAAATTATTACTACATAATATTACATTGAAAAGTCTGTATCGATTATTTAGAATTACTACCGGATGGGAACGCTGCCACACACTGAGAAGATCCGGCGTAAGAAACTCAGCGGACTTACCATTTTTTTCTTTATTTTATGAACTTATTACTAATGTACAAGAATAATTTCATATCACAAAAGTATTTTTATAATTAAAAGTTTCATTTTTTTGTAATCATTTTTTTATAATTTTCAAAGTTATTTCACTATTTACAAAATTTTATTACACTGAATTTTATCAGCTAAAAATATTTTAATATCATAATAAGTTCTATCTTACAGCAAATCAAACAACTTTTTATGAAATTTATTTTTTTATATGCATATTGTTTAAAATGTTTTTATGCAGTCCTCCACAATGTAAGCTTTGAGTGTGCTAAATTTCTTACTCCACCGTTCGTGTAAATTATCTTAAAAAGGGGTACGAAAATTTCCCTTCGCGTATTAATATACATATAGTTTTAACGTGTTTCTTATGCATATTATTTAAAAACATTAGGTTTCTGCACTCCTATACAATGTAATCTTTAACTATGCCCATACTCTTCCATTCGCGTTATTGTATTAAAATGAGTTCAAAGTTTTTCTTTTAAATATTAATATATAGATGACGGATTATTATTCACGTTGATTAAACTTTGTTTTATAATAGTGTTGCTTTGTTCACAGTTGACATGTTTATGGGTCCATCACTAAACTTTACAAAAGTCAGTCGAAGACAAATGGGAGCGTATCTCTGCATAGCATCTAACGATGTGCCGCCTTCTGTAAGCAAAAGGATCATGCTAAGTGTAAATTGTAAGTACGTTTTATATACATGCTATATGTATTTTATCTCTCTAAAAATCTGCATTATAACTTTAAAAAAAAATAAGGATCCTTTTATAAAAGGTAAGTGTACATAAGGCGTAGGCGTAAGGTTCCAGACCTCTCTAAACACCCCCTTATATAATTATGTCTAATGTCTATGCCTATAGACACCAAAGATGTTAATGTATATTGCAATCCGTACAGCGAGGTATTTTTGCCATATACATAAAACTGGCTACCTTACCCTTCAAAACCTAATACAGCACTGACAAGCATTGACGCTATTGCGACGAAAATAGGTAAGACATTGATACCAGACCCGAGCAAGGTTATTCTGAACTCTAATGTCTCGTCCACACACTTGCCAAATCTCAACAAACTGTTGTCGCACACGCAAAGGTGTGGATGAAGTTATTGGTTTGGCTTATGGTTTGCAAGCGCTTGTGGCCAATCTATCGAGTGTCGGATTTTATCACAAATCACAGGAAGTTGGCCGCAAGCTTTTGCGACACATCCGCACATTTGCGCACACTCAGTCTAGTTTTTGTACTGGTGGCTAACAACCGTATGATCATCTTAAGTAAAATAATGAGTGACTTTTTATATATCATAATATAACAAACAAGCAGATGGTTTTCCTGATTAATTGAATCTGATGCTCATCTGATCACTGATCACATGGATGAAAATAGCCAACCCTTGGGGTCATCTAAGAACATAATTGAATAAACCAATAAATAAATTGGAAACTAGTAAGGAAATTCTTATAGTCACCTTTAGAAAGCATTTTACTATTTTTTGTAATCAAAATAATTTAATCCAAATGCTACCGCCAATACAAGCCCGACGTCCGTCATGCAGTCCGTCAGAACATTCAACATACTAGCTACTAGCTAGGAACTCAATCGCAAGCTTGTGTATTGGGTAGTTTGTTTCCCAAAATCAGACCAAACGTTTGTAGAGGTTTGGGAGTTTGTGGCAAGCCGCAAGCGTGCTGACGCTTGACCCAGTATTAACTAAAGCAACCAACTTCCAATCACCTATGACTCTGGAATCCTGAGTCAAATCTCACTAAATTTATATGAGACCAAATGTAAACTATGCCTTCCTAGAAAATATTTTCCCAACTTGTTAATCTATGACCGGGATGTACCGGTTGTATAACTAACAGAAAAAAATGCAGACGAATTGATAACCTCCACCTTCTTGACGACCCGGTTCAAAAAATAAATTTCAAATCAACGCAATTTAAGGAGACAATAATGTCATTTTTTATTGAATTTTATGCTCACTAACAATTCAAAATCAAGAAAGTACTTCTTAGAATTATTTATGAAATTGAAATAAATAATTCACGACAAAAATAAAATATTCGTAGAGTGACATCAATTGGAATTCTGGCGCAAAATTTATGAAACAGAAAATGAAAGTCGAAATTCCATCGACATTAATAGTTATTATATGAGAATATTTACTAAAAAAAGTACTTTTTACGTCTTAAGATAGCAGACAAGTAGATGGCTGTCCTGATGGAATCGCCTATACCAAAGAAGTTAATGTTGCGTTGTTATCCGTAAGGTGAGATGGTAATGCCATGAAAATAAATTTACCGTCTACCTTACCCGCCGAACCGGAACACGATGGTACATTGATGCTATTGCGGTAGGAATAGGTAAAGCGGTGGAACTAAAATCTGGGCGCGACGTTGCAGAACTCTATGACCTAATAGTCACGATAGTAGTGGCAACGTATAGCTAATCGTTTGCCTTTTACGAACCGCCCTACAGAATGGTCAAAAGTTTATTTTTTAAAGGGGTCCAGACCAATACGAGGAATAGGGCGCATATTCGATTCGTAACGAAAACTTCATGTTTTCTAGAGCAATATTGTAGTAATGTGAGCAGCTTATTCGAAGGATATTACAGTTCTTATAAGATTAAGTCTTGATTATTCAATTTACCGCTGGTTCAAAATTTGACCCGCAAAACGATTACGAGAATTTACATAGTGTTTAAAAATAAATATTTTAAATAAATCAGTTTATATAACGGACTGAAAAAAAATCACTATATTGAACATTACCTTGATTCACATATAATAAATATTTTAGGTGTCTATTGAAATAATTACTAGTGAAAAATATTTTAAAGTAACTGATTTTGTAATTTTTCAATATTATTTTTTAATATCTTACAGCAATATTTTCGTCATTTTGGCTCTTTTTTGCACTTTAGGACCATTTATCCTGCTGGAAAAATGCATAAAATAAAACATTATGGCACATTACAATGGTTACATTCGTCTTGAAAGATAACTCTGACGCCTATTTTCGTAAAATACTATGCAAGGATTACCTTCGTTTTAAAGAACCGTTATCAAAAATTATATTCTTGCTCTGTAGTGCACTAAATCAAGACTTAATCTCATCGACATAGTAACCTCTAATCTTGCAAAAACTGTAATATCTTTCGAATAATCTGCTCACATTATTACGAAATTCTCTTGAGAAAACTTGAAAACATGAAGTTTTCGTTGCAAATGGAATATACGCTCTTAAGTATCCTGCTTTGCTTGTCAGTTCTTTTATCGATTTTTTGTACAAAAAGTAAGCTTAAAAAAACCGTACTTGTGATTTTAATATTATTGAATGACTTTTACTTTTTATAGATTTGTGGTTAAATTCTGTAACGTATCATCCGGGTCTGGTACCACCGCCTTACTTATTAATGTCAGTTACAATGTCAATGTCAATTACAATAATGTCATGGATTGTCACTCGTGTTTCAGATAAGTCGATAATGTAATGACAAGAATGCCAATTGGCATTATGTCCGCCTTTTGTACAAACTTATTTAAGGTGTAAAATAAAGTTAAATAAATAAATAAATGTGGGATTAACATCCTAGCGCACGAATAACAATGCACCATTAACATCGATTATATTTATAGGATATTATTGGTGTATATAAGCGATGGTTTCCTCTTTCGATTGGCAGAGAAATCTGTTTGTTCGCTATCCTATGACAAACAATATTTTAAAATGTGTACATACTGAATTAAGACTAGAAAAAATTTACCATCAGCGGTTATCTTATGCTATATCTTTCAGCATATATATATGTGCCACTTCAAGCCCTTCGGGCGGATAGCAACGCACCATTGATTTTTTTGCTATCTATAGGTGATTGTCACCTCTTTCTATCATACCTTTGTTTGCTGCATTTTTTGTTTGCTGTCATTATATAAGTGCATAGTGTATATTTTTGCTACTCCTTAAGCCTCAAAGTCTGATGAATTTTGCACAAAATTTAGTAAACTCACAGTTTTCATTCAGACGTAGCGCATCTTCGCTAAAAACTTTTAATTACTAGTGAGCTGCGAGGCGCGGCTTATAAATATAACTAAAAAATTTAATTTTAAAAGGTTAAAACCTTTTTAGAATGATAAATCATAAACGGCATATTTCACTCTAACTATGGAGGTTGTTGAAAAACTTTTCGCTTTTGAGCTAGAACGTTTGATGTTCTGAAACGCACTACAAGTCCTGTTGAAAAGTTTTATCCAAGTACTTCAGTATTGAATGCAAAATATGTCTATCTTTTCATTTTTTTATACTATAGAGTAGCAAACAAATTAATGTCTCAGTTTATAAAAATATATAACCATTACTTATAAACTTAAAAGATATTATAATAATGATGCATTAACATATTTAAAGCTTATTAGCTCTGAAAACACAGGTATTTGGTACCACCGCCACCTATATATTCCGCATTACCAAAGAATGTTGGGTTTCGGTTTGGTGGGTAAGGTAACTGGTAGAATTATGCATTGCCATCCCACCACACGGATAGTAAAGCACCATTAGCACCTTTGGTGTCTATAGGCGATGGTTTCTCTTTTCGTCAGGAACGCCATCAGCTTTTTGGCTATCTTATAATATAAAAAAGACGTTGCAGACCTGGGCCACTTAATGTTCTTAAATTGTGCTAGTAGGTCAATAGAATACCAGATAGCACCACCCATCTTAATAACCAACAAAGTCGATTAATCGTGTTGAACCGAAAGATCTATTGAGATTCCTTTAAATCTGCCTACCACATAAAAATCCTTCGCTATGAATTTATTATTTTATTATATATTATATGCATTATTAATTAATCTGAAATCGATATTAAATATTTTTAACTTAAGAAATAATATTGTTAATATTTACATTACTTTTTTTCTATCTGCCACTTTTTTGTCGTTTAATTGTCTCCTTTACTTCATCTGTTTTAGTCTAAGATCCCACTGTAGAACGAATTTCATCGAGCTGGTTATTAGATGCAAATTATTTTATAATCAATTAAATATATACATACATATACTACATACATCTATGCAAATAAATACAACTGGAGTGTCTGTTTGTAATATTAATATAACCGTGTTTTTCCCTTGTTGGTCCCGGGCTCCTTTGAAGAATAGGCCAATTGCCGTTCTGCCAGGCAAATCGTAAAAGGCGACCGATTGGCTATACAAGTCACTGCCATCGTGGCTACTAGGTGG
Organism: Apodemia mormo; assembly: GCA_036924255.1. NCBI lineage: Eukaryota > Metazoa > Arthropoda > Insecta > Lepidoptera > Riodinidae > Apodemia > Apodemia mormo. The sequence continues at coordinate 14,084,538 of JAUPFN010000014.1, read as the reverse complement.
TAGAGTTCTACATTGTCTCGTCCGGGTCTGGTACCATAGTCTTACCTATTCGTGCCGCAATAGCGTCAGTGTCGTGTTTCGGTGCGGAGGGTAAGGTAGCCGGTAAACTTATGCATGTGGCATTAGATCTCGCCACTAGATAGCAACGCACCATTAACACCTTTGGTGTCTATAGGACATGACTTGACTCTTTCCATCAGGAGACCGCTTTTTACTTATGAATATGTATGTATATAATTTTTATCTGTCTGTCTGACTGTTTGTTGTCCGTCTGTTTGATCTCTGAAACGGCAGGACCGATTTTGACGGGACATTCACTGGCAGTTAGCTGATGTAATAAGGAGTAACGTAGGCTACTTTTATTTAAAAAAACATACCACACGGATGAAGTCGCGGGCACAGCTAGTACTACATACAAATAAAAATAAATAAAATTGGAGTGTCTGTTTGTAATTATTAAAATAATCGCTTTTTACTAAATGCATATGGATGTATATACGGTTATATAGCAAAATAACATTTTTCACAATTTTTGTCTGTCTGACTGTCTGTTTATCTTTCTGTTTATTCCGGCTAATATATGAGATAGCTGGACCGATTTCGAAGTACCTTTACCGGCAGATAGCTGATGTAATAAGTAGTCACTTATGCTACCTTTATTTTAGAAAGAAGAATGATGAGATCGGCCTTAAAGGGCTACTAGCACATAGCGTCAGCAGAAATTATCACATTAATTATAATATAATAATTATCTTATTGATAGATGAGATAGATAGATGTAAATCAAGCAAATTTTTCTTTTTTGCCATAAAGTTAACACTTTCTTTTATTTACAAACATCAAAACAAACTATAAAAATGTCGGATAGGTGAGACGCAAAATTTTTAAATTTTCAAAAATGAAAATATAATATACTATATTCGAAACTTACAATATAGAAGGCTGTATAAACAAGCTGCTCAAGCTACTCTTAGTATCATCCTAAAGAAACAAAAAAGTGTCATCTATTTAAACTGCAAACGAGTATCAAATATTTTAATGTGAACGAAAGTTGGTGTCTTTTAATTTTTAAGTAATTAATATCAAATAATCTTCATGATGAAATATACAAAAACGTATTATATCGGTGTTGACGATATATGTCAGCGTAAATGGCTTAAAGTAGTAAGTAATAATTGTGAATTCAAATAATATGAATACGATATTTCAGCGTAAATGGCTTAAAATAGTAAGTAATAATTGTGAATTTAAGTAATATGAATACGATATATGTCAGCGTAAATGGCTTAAAATAGTAAGTAATAATTGTGAATTTAAGTAATACGAATACGATATATGTCAGCGTAAATGGCTTAAAATAGTAAGTAATAATTGTGAATTTAAGTAATACGAATACGATATATGTCAGCGTAAATGGCTTAAAATAGTAAGTAATAATTGTGAATTTAAGTAATACGAATACGATATATGTCAGCGTAAATGGCTTAAAATAGTAAGTAATAATTGTGAATTCAAGTAATATGAATACGATATATGTCAGCGTAAATGGCTTAAAATAGTAAGTAATAATTGTGAATTCAAGTAATATGAATACGATATATGTCAGCGTAAATGGCTTAAAATAGTAAGTAATAATTGTGAATTCAAGTAATATGAATGTTTGAAGACTTTTTTGTGAACTTTAGCATTATACGAAGTGTCCGTGATATAATTCACAATTTAGAAGAAATTAATAACGTATTAGAATACAATAAGCATCTATCAACATGCGTTGCATTTTAGGCCAACTTTGTATGACCCCTCATCATTCTCCTTTTCCATGCGGTCAAAGACGCGGGCATAGCCAGTTATTTGTAACATACATAAACCAGCTCGATGAAGGTTGTATTATAATGGAATCCTATACTATGATTATTGTTGAACATTTCAACACTATATTTTTTTACGAGTATATAAAAGGCCAAAGTGATTGATGGATGTATCAACGCAAAGGCCAAACCTTTAGGGTTAGAAACTTAAAATTTCGCACACGTATTTCTTCTATGATGTAGGCTTTCACTAAGGAAGGATTTTTCAAATTTCAACCCCCAAAAGGAGTGACATAGGCGATAAATTTTGTATGAAACTTTTTATTTTCTGGACACATTTGCATAAAATTTCGTATGAACTGAGTACAAAAAAAAATAATGAATTAAGTATTTAAGCGTTTTTCAAAATTCCGTCTTTAAGAGGGTAAAATAAGGACAGGTTAAATAAGTTCTAAAGTAAATATGCGCGAGCGATGCCGCGGGTAGCAGCTAGTTATATTATATAATATACTGTATTACATCCCGTCTAGTGTTCTGATTAGGCAAAAGCTAATTATATTACATGCCGTAAAAAGTAATCTTTTCTAAGTAATAGCTTTATTTTTCTAAGTAATTTAATAATTGCAACCATTTTTAAAATTATAATTATAATTTCAAAAAGCATTTATTTTACCTATATTTATTATTGTACCTATATCTATTTTTCGTATAAAATATGTAACTTCATAAAAAAAAGTTTTTTTTAATAAAAAGAAATTGTAATTTCAAAAAGCATTTATTGTACCTATATCTATTTTTCGTCTAAAATATGTAACTTCGTAACTTCATATACAGAATAAATATAAGTTTTAAAATCTACAAGAGACATCCCGCTTCGATATTATTTTCTTATATTGAAAAGCTCTAAGTAAACTACGTAGCAATAAAAGACAGCCAAAAGTTTTCTTTGAAATGTTGCTCTAAGAAGTATTGCATGCAACGTAGCCATTTTGTTGTAGTGTATAGTCGCCAACTGCGTCAGCTCTAACTTTATTACCAAAAGGCAAGGAATTTTACACCAAAGAGACATTAAAGAGCAACGACATATAACATTTTTGTTATTGAAAATGAAAAACCACACGCTCCATAAAATTGTTTACTTTTATTACTAAGATAAAGGAACTGGAAAGATTTTTATCTGTTTTATTAGTATGTACATGTTATTCTCTTTGTCAAATTTCGTGATCTGTGCGCATTTTACGACATCATCAGTCAGACAATATTTTTATCAATATAGAGTATAATTTTTACTAATACATACATCAATCTGTAATGTCAGTCTATGCATTTAAGCTGTGTTGGTCCAGGCTCCTTTTAGCAAGTAGACCAGCGGCCGTTTTGTCAGGCAATTCGTAAGAGCGATTAGCTATGTGAGCCACTAAAATTATTGCTACTAATTAAGTAAACGAGCTATTTATTTAAGTAACGATTAATTATGGTTTGGTAAACAATTACTGTATAAACAAACACATCGATTAAGGAATAGGTAAGGCGGTGGTACCAGACCCGAGCGAGACAATGCAGAGCTATCACCTAGTAGCTACGATTCTAGTGACTCGCATAACCAATCTTCTTACGAACTGCCAGGTAGTACAGCACATGGTTTATTCTTTAAAAGGAGCCCAGACCAGCACGAAATTAAACATATATTTTAAGATTAATTAAGACATATATTTTAATACTAGCTGCAGCGTATAGACCACTCCATTATAAAAGTTGTTGGTGAATCCCGCGGTACTCCTTCATTTTTCCGAGATAAAAAGTAGTCTATGTGTTATTCCAGGTCATCATCTACCTTTGTGTCAAATTTCATTCAAATCCGTTTAGTAGTTTTTACGTGATTGAGTAACAAACATCCGTCCATTCAAACATCCAAACTTTCCCATTTATAATATTAATATTAATATAATTAAAATAAATTAATAATTAATATCGACTAATATATATTTATCTTTGTATTTATATGTATGAGTGTCATTAAATATCTTATTTACGCAAATAATTTGCTTACTTTGGGGCTAAATCCATTCGTATAAATTGTTAAGTGATAATTTTATATAATTTTATCATAAAAACGTAATAAATATAAAAAAGAACCTTTCGTTTTAGTTGGTCCATCAATATCCATCGTCGCAAAGGTAATAGGTGTGCCTACAGGATCGCACACACGGTTGGAATGCTTAGTTGAAGCCTACCCTTTGGCTATCAACTACTGGCTCAAGAGTGGCGAAGAAATGATTCTTTCTGGGTAAGTTGTCACTATAACTTTTTGTATTAACTCAAGGTTTGTTTGTACCAAACTATTTAAATACTTTTTTAATGACTTTAAATGTTACCTCTGTGGTCTAAAGTTCCAGTGTCGGTGTTGATCACAAGAGGTCCCGGATTCGATTTCTGGGTCGGGCAAATCAAAAAGTGTTTTTCAGTTTTCTGACAAAAACATCGTTGCCCAAAACAGGATGAATGCTCGGTTGGCGACTGACTTGCCACCTATCACATTGTGGGACTAAGTGCCTTGGACTATTTGTGGATGCATTAGTTATACCTCTGCCTACATCGGGAATGCGGGCATAAAGATACTTTTACTAAAATTAAATTCGTTTGTAAAGTATTTAAATTGTTGTAAGCGGTCGTAAGTATTTATTTTGTACGAGTTTTATTAGTTTTTATTTAATTTTGATTTGTTTTGAGAAATAGAATATCAAAAAAGTAGTTTGTCCTGCTAAAAAAAGAAACCATCATTTATAATGAACTGAAGTAACCACAAACTAAATGAATAAAAGATGATACTAGTACTTTGCTAGATGCATAAGTTTACTAGCTACATAACCATTTTAAATGAGACTCGTTAGTGACTAGCAATAAGTAGCAAAGGTGTTGGTATCAACCGCAGATTTCAGTTTCCATAACTTTACCACTAAGCAGTCACGATGGAACTACTTAGTGGTAAAGCTTTCCCCCGTGGTGTTCCGGACTCCTTTGAAGAATAGACCAACTGCCGTTTTTTCAGGCAGATCGTAAAAGGCGACTGATTGACTATACGTGTCACTACTATCCTGACTACTATGTGGTAGAGTCCTGCAAGATATTTGATACCATCTCCTTACTTTTTTTTGCCGCAATGGCGTCAATGTTTGTCATTTAGAGTTTAGAGGTTAAGGTAGATGGTAGATTTATGCATATGGCATTGCCATCCCACCTCACGGATAAACTCTCAAACAATAAAATCCCTTCAAAGTTTGACAGGAGATTTTAGCGATATCCCCCGTTGTGGTCCGGGCTGACCCGTGTTGGTTCAGGTTCTCTTTAAATATTAGGCCATCTTCCGTTCTGCTAATCAGTTTGTAAGAGGCGAACAATAATTAGCTATATGAGTCACTAGCATCGTGGCTACTAGGTGGTAGAGTTCTACATTGTCTCGCCCGGGTCTGGTCTGGCCTAATCTATTATGATATAAAAAAAGAAAAAAATATTCCAGCCACAATAGTATCAGTGCTTGTCGCTGTCGTGTTCCGGTTTGGAGGGTAAGGTAGCAGATAAACTTATGCATGTGGCATTAAAGCTCCTCCATAAGGAAAGCAACGCACCAAAAACATAGAACAACACCATAAATTCTTTTACTGTCAGGAAAGACTTGCATGCTAGGTTTTGATAAAAAAATGTATAAACGGTTGACCCTACGGGCCATCCCTGAAAATTCCCACTAAATTAAGGTATTGTTAGCTCAAAAAAGTAAAAAATATAAGCATAGATTTTTCAGTTCAAACATCTATTTTGTTATAAATCGCAGTATATTAATTTTTGAAAAGTTGTATATTTTGAAAACGATGATGGCATTCAACTCAATTTTTACGATCTAAAACATTACTTTAGCTAAATAAACGATAGGTCGAAAAATTTCGATGCAATGTCAAAAACATTTTATTTTTAATTTTCTTCATTGATTAAATTAACGGTATTTGACATAGTTTTTAAAGGAGAAAAGTTGATAATATATTTAAGTCAATATTAAGGTGTATTAAGCCTGAAAGTTATTTAAAAAAATAATTAAGTAAGTTTGCTAAAAACAACGTAATTTTAATATTTGAAAAGCTATAAGTTTTAAAACGGCATTTGATTAGTTTTTTTAGTATAAAAATAGCGTAGAATACCACAAAATGGTTGGTTGAGAAATTTCGAAGCTATGTCGAAAAAACACTTTTTTCAAAAATTTTCGTCAACGATTACTCCCAAACGGATAAACCGATTTTGATGCAATTTATGCATAAAACGTAATTTTTTTAAGGAATAGAGCTGATTGGTTTTTGTATTAAAACGGTAAATAAATCTGGAAGTAAAATTAAAAAAATACTGTTTTGCCAAAAAATTTTTGCGCACACACACACACATACATACATACACACTGAATTCATCCTGAAAATAATCAGAAAAGGTTCCTAGGACTTCAAAACATGGACATCTAGTGAAAACTCGATTTTCGAAAATCGAGGTTAAATCAATAACTTTCTTATCTACATACGTAGTGGGAAGGTAAAAATATAAAACTGAGCAACTTAGCAAATATAGATGCATATGCTTATATATAGTTTTGTTTGAATCTACGTTTGTTAATATGATCGCATCGGACTGAGCAGGGTTAGTTTATATACTCTATGGAGTCATTATTTTTACAGGACATGTTTTATAGTTTCGTACCTGAAAAGGAAAAACGACCTGAAAAGTAAAATAAAGACTTATAGGATCACTTCTTTTACAGACTGTCCATCTGTAAAGACCCTTTTTCTCAAGAACCCGTAGAGGTATCAAGTTGAAATTTGTATTCAATAATAAGGTCTAAAGTCCCTGTCAGCTGTGAAAAAATCACACTTGTAAATTAACGCGTTTAAAAGGGCTTTAGAATTGTAAAATTTAGTAAGAAATGTCTTACACCACATGTAAGGGAATAAAATTCGAAAATCGTTAACCTTTTGTAGTTACACCACAAAACAATTGAAATTTATACGGTTATACGGAGCCCTTGGTATACAAGTCCACCACGCACTTGACCGGTTTTCTTGCTATCTTTTCTCTGTCTCTTTTCTGTGTCTTTTTTCTTTTCTTTTGTCTTTTTTCTGTGTCTAACACAAAAATAGTCGGAGGTTATGATATTTTGATTGATACAACATTTAAAAAAAAGTTTGTCTATTACACATTATTTGTGCTAAATAAAACCTTTTGTAGTTTTGATATAGACTAGCTTTTCGGTGAATTCCCGAAGCTGTCGTTGAGCTATTACGGTAAACTGATGCGCATATATTAAAAGACATCGGTTCAAGCACATAGCCTGAATCGCCAATCAATGTTAGTTTCACGTGAATTTACGTTTTTCAGGCTGGGCTAACGAATTTCCAAATACACACGCAAATACGTGGCACCCATGTGTTTGTATTTGCGAAAATCGATGAAAGTCTAAGTGAATTCTGATTGAGAATTAATTGAAATTTGATTATAAATAAATACGTATATGTATGTATTTTATGATAGATCTAATGCAATATAAAGCATTGCAAAAAATACTTTTTTATATCACTAGCGACCTGCCCGCGGTTTCACCCGCGTAGCTTTTGCTTCCGTGGAAATATCGGAAAGGTTTATGTACTAAAATCTTCTTCAAGAATCAATCTATCTATTTAAAAAAACCGCATCATAATCTGTTGCGCAATTTTAAAGATTTAAGCATACATAAGGACAGACAGAGAAAGCGACTTTGTTTTATACTATGTAGTGATAAGATAGCAAACAAGCAGATGGCCCTTCTGATGGAAAAAGAAACCATCGCTTATAGACACCAACGATGTTAACGTTACTCCTAACCGGAACACAATAATGACGAGCATTGACGTTATTGCGGCAGGAATAGGTAAGGTGGTGGTACCAAGTACCCGGGCGAGACGTTGCAGAACTCTCTTACCTAGTAGTCACGATTGTAGTGACGCGTATAGCCAATTGGTCACATCTTACGACCTGCCTGGCAGAATGGCAGTTGGTCTATTTTTCAAAGGAGTTCGGACCAACACGGAGAAAATACACCATTACCATTAGTAATAAATCGCAAACTTAGTACTTTCTAAACAATCAGAATATTATTATATTCGGCTTAATAATACCTCACAACCGGCATAAATATTATTAGTTTCAATACATTTTTTAATTTGTTTACTAGTAAATCTAAGTTTTAGGAAGCTTATTGTAAAAAAGGTATCATCATGTTCAGTTCCTCTGCTGTGTAGGTAGAGTGAGCCGAATGTCTGTAAACTTTCCGGTTCACCACGATTCACCGGTTCGTCGGTTGGCGAGATGAGTGGAGATCCCCGTTGCCGCATTTTACCGATCTGATAACGATTAACAACTAATGATTTAAAGATCTAGTTAGCTTTTTTCGTGGAAAACTGCGTCAAATACCGTTAGTCGTATCAAAATCAGTCAATTTATTTGACTAGCTGTTGCCGCGACTTCGTCCGCGCGGACTTTGTTCCGCTTTTACTTTGGACTCCGCTTCTACTGGTCGTAGCATGACGTTATATAGCCTATAATCTTGCTCGATAAACAGGCTATCCAACTCAAAAAGAATTATTCAAATCGGTTCAGCAGATTCCGAGATTAGCGTGTACAACCAAACAAACTCAACAGTTTTATAATATTAGTATAGATTTATCAATGACAAAAATTTTAAAAAAAAAATTGACATTATTTCGACAATTTTCAATGTATCAATTATGTATCTAACACAAAGTTTTAGATTTCAAAAGTTGCGACCGTCGTTCGAAAGAGCAAAATCCAGCCAGCCAGCCAGCTTGAAAATATAAAAAAATATTTTCAAGCTGGCTGCAAGCAGCATTCATGACGATATTATTTTATTTCTGGTGTTTAGTGAGTAGACATAACTTTCTTAAATGAACAATTGTTCTTGCGAACATATATGATTTTTATAAATCTGAAACTACTGCCATACTGTAGTCACAATATTAAAGTATGTTACATCCTGAATATGCTTTATAAAGTTAAACCGGTTAAGTATGTAATATATTCGACCACCCCGTTGGTCGAGTGGTTAGCGACCCTGACTACGCAATCACAGGGGGTTCGATCCCCGACGGGGACAAGTATTTGTTTGATGAGCATAAATGTTTATATTTCCGGGTTTGGGTGTTTATTATGTATGTAAAAGTATTTATATATGTATTTCTATGTATTAATATCGCTGACTGACACCCATAACTCAAGCAAGTAATTAGTTTACTTTGGGGTTAGATCAGTAAGTGTAATTTGTCCCGTGAATATTTATTTTATTTATTTATTTTTTTATATTAAAATATATATTTTTCGAAGTGAAATTAAATTACAAGTATATAATAGTCAAAGTCAAAGTCAAAACACTTTTATTCAAATTATCCTTTACAGGCACTTTTGACGAGTCAATATTTTTTGAGTTACCACCGGATCGGAAACACGGCCACACACTGAGAAGATCCGACGGAAGAAACTTAGCGGGCTTGTCTTTTTTGTGCATATACATTTTTTTAAACAATGTATTTACAATAATTTATGAATAATATATTATTATTACTATCAGACTGCTATGATGAGCAATTAATTCCATGTCTTTTTATCATCCAAATATTATTATATATTATTAATATATTTCATAATAACCTTTTTTACAAAGTTTTGATTTTATACTTATTTTAAATTTGTGTATTAGTAGATCTTTAATAGCATTTGGAAGTTTATTGTAAAAGCGTATAGATTGCCCCATAAAGAGTAATAGTATCTAATAATAATGGAATTTCATCAAAAGCCGATGATTGAAAGTATAGAATACACAATATTAAACTCTGAATACTGCAAAATCGTAAAAGAGTTTAATTAGCTTAAAAGCAATGGATTAGTCGCAAGCAAATGTACCTATTGACATGTTTGCACTCCAACTATGAAAGCGGTCTATCACAATGCTATTGTAGTGCTGACGCATATCGAAGAGCTCTCAGCTCTCAGACCCCTATACAATATAAGCTACTTTTGCACTTTAAACAATACAATGCTTACTCTAATGTATTCTCATTTATAGCATACATTTTAGAATATTGATACACTAAGAGATATGTGATATGTGTATTTATGTATCTAGTATCCGGGAGAGCAAATTTTTTTCGATGCGATGACAGATGATGCGCTAATTGAAACTTAGGATATGAATGAAACTGATTTTTTTTAGAAAATGATGGCATAATAAATTGATTTTCAGCTTCCGAAAATCCAATCTCATATTTGTATATTTATTTATACAAAATAATTATTCGCTGACGGGCTGTTAAGGGCAGGTCTTGATCCCATTTATCTTAAATCCAAACTACCTTGTTTGCCAAAAAGTTCTAGCAGTTATTCAGGTAATGAAAAAAAAGGAATGAAAATTACATAAAACTGTTTACTATTACTACGAGTATGTATTTAAAATAAAAAAAAATCACAAGGCTCATACATCCTAATCGCAAAAGGGACTGATGTTATGTGAGTTAAGAGTTATGTTATTTGAGTAAATATTATAAACTTTGCCTAATTTCACGGCCTTTGTTTACTATTTATAATATAAATAAGGACAAGTATTAATATTAATTTTATTACTAATTTGCCCGTATTCTATAAATAAAAATTGGTAAAGTGTTGGGCCACGCGCAATGTCATGTTCCGAAGTTACCCATCACAATAATATGGATTAAAAGAGGGCTTCTATTATTTCATAGTACGAACATTTAACTTATTTGATGGATTCACCGCCTATAAAGACTTCTCCAAGTACATTTTACAAGTTGTTTATTACTCAAAAACTTGTAAAGCTTTCTGAACCGTGATAGCTTACGTTTTAACTTCATTATTTATATTTACTACCATGATTTTTTCCCACCTCAAATACCAACCGTTTAGCTGACAGAGAGGGGGGCACTAGACTCTAAGAAAAATTAGCAATTTAAAGCTCAATATTTCACAAAGGAGTCTTATAATTGAAAAACTATTTTTACAAACTTGCAACATTTTTTAAAAACCCATCCAACGATACCCCATAAAATGGGGTACACGAGAAAAAATTAACATACCCACTTTACTTGTAGAAGAGCGTCCTTAAAAAATATTTTTTAAGATTCTATGTTACCACTTTCTTGCTGTGAGTAATATGTATTCATGTTAAATCACAGCTTTCTAGTATTAAGGATTTCTGAGCTTTAGCACAGAATACACAATAGTACAAGTAGCTATAGTGCGGACGGACGGAAGAACGAATATAGCGAAACTATAAAGGTTCTTAGTTTACTTCGAAACCTTAAAAAATGTTTTTTTTATATATCATAAGATGATAGCAAACAAGCAGATGGGTCTCCTGATGGAAAGAGTCAACCATCGCCTATAGACACCAAAGATGTTAATGGTGCGTTGCTATCTTGTGGCAAGGTCTAATGCCACATGCATGAGTTTACCGGCTACCTTACCCTCCAAACCGGAACACGACAGCGACAAGCACTGACGCTATTGCGGCAGGAATAGGTAAGGCGGTGGTACCAGACCCGGGCGAGACAATGCAGAACTCTACCACCTAGTAGCCACGATGGTAGTAACTCGATAGCCAAACGGTCGCCTTTTACGACCTGCCTGGCAGAACGGCAGTTAGCCTATTCTTCAAAGGAGGCCGGGACCAACACGGCGAAAATATTAAATAGTTAACAGTAAAAACAAATACACATCTTAAGCTTTAATTTTAATTTACCGAAGAAGTTAATGTTAAAACAAGTACCTAAACCTTCTTTTCCAAGCAACATTTTTAACAAAATATACTAACAAAATCGCACGAATTTAGACAAGAAAACAGCCATAATATAAATTTAAAAACTTATTTCGCTAAAGTATTATCCCTGAACTATCCCCTAAGGAATTCTTCCTTGTTACAGTTATTTCCATCTTGAAATATTATTTATCATTTATTCTATCTTAGAATATTATGTATAAAAATTTTATATTTTCGATCCATCACCTCTGTACGCTAAATATGTAAGGAATTCTTTCTTTTAACAGTTATTTCCATTTTGAAATATTATTTATTTTATTTTAGAAAATGATTCATTAAAATTGTAAATTTTCAATCCATCACCTCTGTCCACCAAATATGTAAGAAATTCTTTCTCTTAACAGTTATATCCATCTTGAAAATATATTATTTATTTTATTCTAGAATATTATTCATAAAACTTGTATATTTTTCAACCATCACCTCTGTACACCTAATATGCAAATGGCGTATTGCCATCAGTGTCGTATGGATGTAAAAACACAGATATAATAACTATGATTAGGTACTAGTTACATTACTTACTAAACCGGAATACCACAGTGAGAAGCATTGACGTTATTAACGCAGGGAAACGTATGGCTGTATGATATATTATGACTAGCTGTTGCCCGTGAATCCGTCCGCGCGGACTTTGTTTAATCCGCTCTTACTGGTCGTAGCAAGATGTTATATAGCCTATAACCTTCCTCGATAAACAGGCTATCTAACTCAAAAAGAATTATTCAAATCGGTTTAGTTGTTTTCAACGAAATTACCGCGTACAACCAAACAAACAAATTCTCAATTTTATAATATTAGTATAGATTAGTATAGATATATAATTTATAGGTAATGACTCATATTAGGTAACGACTTGTTATTCTACTTGCGGGTAAAGTTACGAGGTTTTCCCCCGTGTTGGTCCCGGGCTCCTTTGAAGAATAGACCAACTGCCGTTCTGCCAGGCAGATCGTAAAAGCCAACCGATTGGCTATATGAGTCACTACCATCATGGCTACTAGGTGGTAGAGTTCTGCATTGTCTCGCCCGTGTCTTTTACCACCGCCTTACCTATTATTATATTAACTTACATCATTAATTTCAGAGGGAAGCATGAAATTGATGAAGTTCGAATATCCTCATATCAAATTCGAACCATCTTAAAAATAACGGAATTTAGCAGCGAAGACGCTGGTACATATACCTGTGTCACAACTAACACCATTGGAAGAGCGGAAGGAACTTTAAGATTGTACGGTAAGCTACGACATTTCATTTGGTTAGAGTTTCTAGGGACACATTTTACCTTCAGAATAAAGAGAGCGTTCATAAGAGATTTCCATTTTTGTATTCCTAATAATATAAAGTTCTGCGATGTCTCGTCTTTGTTTGGTGTCGCCGGTTTCCCTGTTACTGCATTTCTCCACGTGATGATCCAGGCCTCCTTTAAAGAGTTGGCCATCTACCACTCTGCCAGTCAGTTCGTAAAAGATGTACGATTGGCTATATGTGTTTCATTTAAATTTTTTAAAATGTGTTTATTTTTTAGAAATAAAAATAACAACAACGACGACCACAACAACAACTACAACAACTACGACGACTACCACAACAACGGCTCCGACAACAACAACGACGGAAATGACTACATTGCCTCGTAAGTTAAAGTATATTTTATAGTATACTAGCTGACCCGACAAACGTTGTTTTGTTTTACATATTAGGAATCCATAGCGGACAAACAACGTGACACGTAATTTATATAAGTCTACGGAATTGTCCTTCCACGCAGCCAAAATGGCATTAAACTTTATATGGTGGTTAAGTATTCTTAAATTTTCTAATTTTCCGCGCAATTTTCTAAATATTTTCTTTTATAAGAACCTTCTCCTTACAATTACAAACACAACAAAAAAAAATACTGAAATTGGTCCAGCCATTTAGACGTGATGTCGTGACCAAGGAAATAGGGATTGATTTTTATATATATAAGATAGGTACTAAATGATTTTTGTAGAATAGATAAAAGTAAAGTGTCTTCTCGCCCATATCCTTAGAGGGGTAGGCAGAGGTACAACAAGTGGACCTACGTTTAGCCAAAGATACTTGGGGGTAAGGTGGCCGGTAAACTTATGCACATGGCATAAAACCTTGCCACAAGATAGCAACGCACCATTTACACCTTTGATGTCTATAGGCGATAGTTGACTCTATCCATCAGGAGACCCATCTACTTGTTTGCTATCTTATACTAAAAAAAAATGCATTAAAATGCGTATCCAGTTTAATCCGTAGCTAAGACGGAAACTTTTGACATTATCTTCCAACTGTTTGTACCATCCTTAGTCTCTTTCGACACCTACATTCTTCCATATTTCTTGCATGCATGTTTTAGTATTCTTTTATGTATCACTTTGTCTTTGTAGTTCTCACTTTCACACATTAGTTTTGGGGAGGGTAAAGAATTATGCTAAGTACAACAGGCACCCTGATAGAAGTAGTTTCCCTATCGCTTCATACACTTTATTCATACTACTATATTCACTCTTTTTTAATTTTATTTTAAATTTAAGTACAACAATGTACAAAAATGGACTCAATATTAAATGGCATTCACTACCAATCAACCTAAAATAGATAATTACAATAAAAGTATGTGCATGGAATAATTAGATTAAATAATATTATCATTAAGACAAAATTAAGTAGTTTGGCAATTTAAAAATAGTTGTTAATTAATAAACTTTTGTCATATACAAATAAAAAATCCCACACACATACATACACAAACAAATGTACAAAAACAACTAATATTTGATGTGTTACCGAAACATACATATAAATAACTATAGATTTTATATATATTACTATATATTTAGATTAACTATATATTTTTTATATATATTATAATAATTTAGAAATCCAAGTCATATTCCTTTATCACAATATCACTTTCCGACCTCCTGTGCTTTTGTAGAATAAACTATGAAAAGAGCTGATGATCTTTATATAGAAATCCTGCAGCCTCGTGAACTTACAATATCATTGAACTACTAGGATACCAAATTTTATATCGATCAGATCTGTACTAGTTTCTAAATTCCATTAACTACACTAAAGCTCCAACACTAAGTTAACACTAACAGTCGTCTACCACATAGAAATACCAAACATTATGGTAAATATGACCATAAACAAAAAAGAAAATTGGTAGAAAAACTAGAGAAAAGGCCAGAATTTCTTAACAAATAAGAAATTATTAAATAAGTACGGAAGAAAATTTGCTAGGCAATTTCGCCATTGTCTTTTGTTATATTACAACTTAGTATTACCGTTATAGAAACACAGACAAATATATTTATTTTAATCGTAAGTTCACTTCCTAAAAGATGCAAACAAAATAGGCTAGATATATGCTTAGTAGAGATACATGATTAAACACGCTCTCCGAGGAGTTAGGCCTCGTTAGCTTTGATATGTTACCCGTCTGGGAGGAGGAAATCCCGGAAATTAAACCCGGAGCAGATTCATATACCTAGAACATCCTATTATTTGGATTGCTGCACATATAACGAATAGTTTCAAGACTAAATCTATAGCAAGGATTTAAATTTGGTATTTTGTAGTAACGTTATTGCTCGCGGCATGATAAAACGTTATATTCAAGCATAGCGTTATCCAAAATAGATACAGAATTTGTTACTTTTAAATAACGTTATTCATTACGTTTTGTTATACACTACGATTTAACGTTATGGTATATGGTATTATGACGTTGTCTTTTAGCGCTAGATAGCGAACCAATCACGAAATAGCATGAAACACGCATACATATCGATATTATAATGTTATTTAGCGTTTTTGTTTGAAAATAATTAATACCATTTGTTTGAAAATAATTTTTTTACTGAGGTATCGCTACAGCAATAACGTTAAGTATCATAAAATAAGTTCTGTTATTTGATAAGGTTTTAAATCCTTGATGTGTAGTGCATAACATGCGTTAGCATGTTAAAAATGAATATAGCATTAATTGTAATAATATGAATACACTTGTAACGCTTCACAAAAAAATATTTAATTTATATCGTCAACCGGTTTCGCTTTTTACGATATTTTCAGGGATATGAGACTTATAACACGACATATTTACGAGAAATATACCATTGACAGGAAAATATCCATCACTGAGAGCTGACATTTGTTTATCCAGTAGATATACCTATCTTGTTTGTATAAAATATTAATACGTGAAGAAAAAGGTTTGGACTCTTTTTTAAGACAAATGTGCGAGCATTTAGAAATCTACTATTTTTAAATGAAATGCATTAAGTACAAATACATCAACTTAATAAAAATAAACGTTACACACACCACACTTAACATGATATTATACACACATGTACATTATTGTATTTTTTACGGTTAAAGGCGTTGTCCAACTTAAAATAGATTTCATTGCTTAGTCTATGGTCAAATTTCGGCCATAGGCAATCGTTAGTTAGCTAAGATAGGTTACTGCTATATTTAAAAATCTCGTAGCCTTGAAGATTCCGTATAAAGCAATATCGTTTAGCTATATAAATAAAATTAAAAATGTGTTGTGTAACAGTATAAATGTATTTACGTATTTACAAATGGAGTTTCAACAAGTGCCGACGACAAAAAGTATGAAATATAATATACCATTTATGAAGATGTTCTTTTTTATACTGTGAGGTAGCAAACAAGCAGTTGGCTTTGCTGCGTTGCTATCTTTGTGGTGGGATAGCGATGCCACATGCATGCATAAGTATGCCGGTTAGTAAGTATTCCTGTCACATTAGCGACAAGCACTGTCGCTATTGTGGCAGGAATAGGTAAGGCAGCAGTACCATATATTCGGACGAGACTCTTACTCTTGTAGTGATATGTATAGGCAATCGTTTAGCCTCATACAAACTGTCTGACAAAATGGCGGATGATCTATTCTTTTAAGAAGGCCCAGACCAACACAAATGAACATACAACAAATAGTTTCAAAATTACATTTATAATACATATCAGATTTAATATCATCTGTTGCTTAATACAATAATATCAATCAATAATTTCAATCTTATGCATATGGCATTATAGCTCCGCCACAAGGATAGCAAGGCACCATTAAAATTATCTTGACTATAGGCCATGGTTGTTTTTTTCATCACGAGAACTATCTGCTAGTTTGCTTTCTTATACATAAACCCGCACAAAAAGTTTCAGCTTTCTTAGTCCAAGGATCAAGGTTGTGCGTTCATATGTCATTCAGTTAGGACTTCTGCGGGTCTAGCCAAGTGGCATAAACGCTCGGAGAATAGAAAGATAAATGTATGGATTTGACATAAGCATAATCGAACGCTTACGTCAAGTCCGTACATTTATCTTTCTATTCTCCTAGCGTTTATGCCACTTGTCTAGACCCGTTTTTGTAAAATATATCTACAGATCAAGTCACAAAAACTCACGATACGAAAAATTCAAATTATAGCGTAGTATCTTTGCGCGTTCCAACCTAGCAAAACCTTGTCATTTAAAGGACAATGCCAGCATATGAATAGAGGTTGGCCCCAATTCAATAAATTTACGACTAAACTTTCTAGACTAGTCATTGCGAAATACTTTTCATATAGATTATGAAATTCAAAAAGCTCAAGAAAATAAAACTGAAAGTATTAATCGAATCGTTTGAAACTTTAAATATATCACAAAAATGAATGAGTTGTAGCTCTTGTGATGTTATAAGTTGAAACTAATTTTTTTTTTTCAAGTTTTGACCAATTGTGCAAGGAATAAAACTATATAGAATTATTTTCCTTTGTACGAAGTTCGAAGTGATTCTAGAAACAACTACAAAATAAATATTACACTTCAATTTGGTAAAACAATAATTCGCATTATTTACTGTAAAACACTCCATTAATATGATAAAGTTAATTATGAGTTGTAGAGATCAGCTGATCAAGATTATGAATCAAATCGTACACAGCACAGCTGTATTTAAATACAATAATGCGGTAATTTAGATCAAAAAGTTTTTCGGAGGTTTTGAACATTCATATTTTTATCAATTTAGACGTGTTTTTTTACGAGTTTTAACGTTGTCACCTCGTATATTACCGCTTACGCCGTCACTTTAAACAAAATGTGCAGTTTTTCGGCACTATCTCCTTTTCTATTCATTTTTTTATTAAAAGTTTTAGTATACAAAATAAAAGTTGCAAAAAAAACCTAAAATTTATGTACTAGCAATTTTTTGTAAGATAAAAATTTTGAGAAACGAGCACCGCTTCGACTAAAAACTCATTTCTACACCATCTTGGGGTAGAGTAATGCATGAAGGAAAACTTTGCGGCACTCGTACTTCAAGACTATTGATATTACAAAAAATATGAAAAGGTGAGTGGTACAAAATTTATTAAAATTTATTTCTTGTGAAAATGTTTTTATCGTAAAAATCTCGTAATAAAAATTGTCGAAAAACTGCAATTAGACACCATTTTTTAAATATGGTGGCATGAGCGACTAAGATGCCAGGTGCTAAAGTTTAAATTTAGAAAAAAAAGTATCTTCACTCCCGTATTCCCGACGAGGTAGGCAGAGGTACAACAAGTGTGCCCACGAGTACCTGAAGATACTAAGTCCCATAATGTGATAGCTGGCCAGCCTATCGCCAACCGTACACTTTTTCCAATCCCGGGCAACGTCTTTTTTGTCATAAAACTGAAAAAACACATTTTTCTCAGTTGCCCGACCCGAAAATCGAACCCGGGATCTTATGTGGTCAACTCCGACAAAGGACCATTAGACCACAGAGGTGACAAAAACTTATCAAAATCACTAAAACGCCAATTTTAAAAATCCTAGGAAACTCTTTAGGCAAAACTACCGTATGATCAAACTATAACTCCAAAAAAAAATTATAAATACACATTTCTATATTCATTATTAAACCACCTTCCGGCTTCGTGTACATCATTTGCAAAGTAACAAAATTTGTCCAATGAGCCCAATATCGACACATGAACTGTAAGTGAACAGTCGGTTAAAAAATGGTCGTGCTAAGCTCTACTGAGACCGATAGATAAACACATGCAGAGCTATTGTGGCCAATAAGCATCATATCGTGCTATAGATCTGTTGGGACGCCAATATTTTTGTTGACGTCACAATCCCACATAGTAAAACCTCGTGAAAACCGAAAAAAAAACTATTTAAATATTTGGATTTAGACTACGAGTTAGTCGATATGTGGGGTGTGGACTCAACAATGACTTTTGCTATAGTAATTTTAATGGTCTTGATTGAACAATGATTGAATCAATCAACAATGATTGTCACAATAGTAATTTTAATGGTTTGAATGGTCTTGTAGGGAAGAGCCTCGACCAACATTTAATGAGGCTCTAGCTACGAAACTGGATCGAGGATCAGATACATGAGGCGAAAATGTTGGGAACTGCACGATTTTGTAAGGTTTCTCTCGCTATCCTACTGGCGGTTTAGATCTTAGATTCACGACTTAGAAGCTTTTTTATTTTTATAAAAAAATCAGTTGATATTATGTTTAGCTTTTTATGCAAATGCCATATTTAGCTTAGGTAGGCAGAAATCCTACCTACCAGAATCTAGATTGTTCGTAAAAGGTGAAATTATACATTAACATTAAAGAATTTGTTTTCTTTTCAACAGATTAATCTCTCGGTCTATAAGTATGGTTTAATTTTTTTACGTTTAATAACTTTTTTATAGTTGAAAATCATCGTTTATTTACTTTGTTTGCATACCTATTATTACGCTTTGATGAGGAAATGCGGAAATGAAACCTCAGGGAACAAAATGGTCTTTGTAAAGTGGCAAAACTAACAAGGGATTAGATATATACCTCAGTAATATTTTTTACGTGTTATTTTTCGCATACACTATATATTTTATTGATTCAAACATTTTTCTTTGACAGATTATGTAGTTCCACTTCAACCGGCTGAGCAGAAATTTTATACACCAGATGTTACCACGTTCGGTAAGCATTGTATTGATGTTTTATTATACGTTAAGAAACTTCGGCATTGAAAAGGCAAAAGTTTGTTTTATTTGTTCGGCAACTTATATTATATTCATGAGATGTTTATTTACACAAATTTCCATAATCAAAGTGACAGTCTTATTATTTCAAGTATCAGTATAAATATTGCCAGATGATATTCGGATGTATGGACGCAATCTAGGATAAAATTTTGGGGTTGGATTTGGCAAAGTACTGTATATAAATTAAAAGGATAATAAAAAAACTCTTTTGATGTTTTTATCAATTTATTGTTACTAGTCGTAAAATTGTCGTAGACACCTTAATCCATATACCATGAATCCTACTCAAATTAAAATGGCTCTGCATAAAGTGATACAATTCTGGGTGAATATGAATTCAGGTTCTTTTTAAAAGATAAAAACTGTGCAACATTTTTGGCAGGTTCCACAGACATTCAGATTAGCACATAAATTTGTTGTTAATGGTTCCAGCAAAAAGTAACAGATAGTCGGTGAAAGTTGGCAAATGAAGTGATAGGGATATCTACCTGTCGTACATATACCCATATAGAATATATTTTTGCGTCAGCAAACAAATTAGTAAATCGTAGTTTGCTATAGCTATTTTATGTTCAGTTTGCCTTGATTTAAGAACAGATGAACCAGCATGAATTTATTTAATTATTGAAGTGAAAATTTATTTTGTCGCATTAAGTGATTTTGGCAGGGAAAAACTTACGAAAAAGGGTTGCGTCACTGAAATTTGCGACATGCTCGTAGCGTGTTGTGAACATGAAGCTATATTATATCTGGAGGCAGCATTTCTAATACCTCCTTGAAACACAATTTTAAATACTGCTGTCATCTTCTGAGATTTTACCCTTTCTTTCTAACACAGCTGTAATGAAAGAGATGGAGAGACCTCATAGACAGAGATGTAACGTAAACATGTGTTTTAAGTGATTAATACGAGTGCTAGCTCCACCTATACCTAATACTTCATGGTTGTGCCAGACTGGTGAAACGTAGTGGTCTGTGTTCACGTACACACTAATACACTCCATTGTTCTGAGTTTTCATTTCTGTCCGCAGTTCTTATGGCTGTCTCCGTCATATTTTTTCTTTACTAATGTACTTTAGTATGATTCGTCTGTATAAGTAATCGCGAAGCTTTACAATTTTCAATTTTTGTTTAGATACAATGCAAAATGTGATCGAGCAGTCCGTCCTTGACAACAACTGGCTCCCAACTGCGGATTCACAGGGAACTACTTACCATCAAACTTCATATCTTCCTACTCTTACATTAGTACTACTATTACAATCTAAAACATGTTTAAATTCTAGTTTAAAAATAATATTTGTAACAATAACTGTACTATGTAATATATTGATACAAAATACAAGATGATAAGTTTCGAGTATAAGTTTGGTGTGTCAATTTTATGTTACGTAGTCATGTTGTAATTTTTTAATAATGCCAATTATTGTTTATAATTGAAAAAAAGTAACAATCGATTTGATCAATTGTACTAAATAATGTCGACGATATGCATCTAAAATGAACATAGCTGCGATTATTTCACTATATTACTAATGCAATGTTGCCTCAACACTAAACACGTGGATTTCAATAATCTGTGTGTAAGATTGAACGTATTGAAATGCAAAATATACTTATGAGTATATTGTATCGTGATATAGCTTTGAAACTGTTCGCCTACTACAAGTCCAAGATAACTTAATTTTAGCTGAAATGCTTCCAGTCTTTTTTGCTGATTGTTGTACCTGGAACATTAATAATTAAAATCTAGTGTAAGGTTAAGATGCTCCCACACCGAAGCTTATAACTATTCTAAACATCTTCTAACAGTTTGGTTATGTTTCATGTAAAAATGTCACATAGCTTTTATTGATAAGAGATAACAATTTTGTTTGTAACAGTTTGTAACTAATTGAAGTAACAAAGTGTTTCAAAAGTTAGAAACTGTTGGAAACTGTTGAAAATAGACTAAAACCCTTAGTTTAATGTATATTCTGAGGTAATATCTACTAATATGGACGTAACAATTGCAACTGCCTGTTTTTTGATATTGAATAAAAGAAAAAAAACGCTGAAAGTGGATACGGCAGAGTCTACTTTACTAGAGGAAAATTCAGAATTTTCAGAATAGTACATGGATATATTATGTGAAGATGATAATTATAGTAATATTGAAGTATGTTACGTAATGGTAAGAAAAATTACACAGCAATAGATCTCAAATATTACCATTTGTACATTGATGTTAATATGTTGTTGTATTTGTACATTGAATGGTAATTTATGTTAGCTAACGTTCTAAAACATTTCATTTACTGCACTAAATATAAATATTATTAAATGCTTAAAAACAACAGTATGCGAACACCTTAACATCTCAAATAATACAAGTCTTCTCAGTCATAAATAAATAAATTTCCGAAAAATCTTCATAGAGCAAAACACATTTTTATTATTGTTTGCACTAACAGTACCTTAAGGTTATAAATTTTTTCATTCTTTTGCCCTTTATACGATATGTATTACATCTCAGTAGGTAAATTTTATTAAATTTAAATAAATTTAATAACTTTTTGAAATTTAAGTTTTCAATATTAACAGTAGTATGGTTTGACTTCATCTATAGCTCTGTTATAACTCTGCCACCTAATGAAACGTTATTAGCCTTTTGCAAACTGCCTATCAGTTCAAAGCACTGTCCTAAGTCGAAGTGCCCGCCTTGTCCTGCATAGTTCTGTGCTTGCCCTAATGTTATTGTAGGGAAGTGAGAGTTAGGAATGGCAGAAACAGCACGCTCTCATTTTTACCGCCTTATATCTACTTACTACGAGAAATCTGTGGTGTAATTCGCAGATCACGTTCGTAATAACGAAGTGAGAGAGAATTTGGGATTGAAAGAGAGTATAAAATAAAATAATCATTTTATAACCATAATTTTTTTGAAAAATATTTTCGTAAATATTTTTCAAAAGTATCAAATACTTTTGAAAAATATTTGCGAAAATATTTTTATATATAAAAAACTGATTAAAAAACAATTTTGTGGTCGTCCGAATGTCTAGATGTCTCTGGATGTGCCACGATTACGCTCAAAATATTTACCATATCGGTGCTATTTATTTAACAGCTACGGTATATCACGGGATTGTTTGCTATTGCAAATTACTATCTAATTCAGTGTCGTTTTAATAGTTTTATAAAAACGAGCGTTATGAGACATGCTTTTTTGAATTTTCCAAAACCTTTTTTATCGTTGTTATTTTATAATCTGCAACCGAGTTTTAAAGATGTTAAAATGGTGATGCTTTATGTTCTTGGTTTATTTTTTCAAAATAACGTAGATCAACTGTATGCAAAATAGGAGTAGTAGCATTGATATAAAATACCCGGGAAAAGTGTCTTTAATAATAAAATTTTGTTAGGCAAATTACACGAATTAATGTAATCCTAAAGTAAGCAAATTATTTGCTTGTGTTATGGGTGTTAATTAAGAAAACGAATATATTTAAATACATATATAAATACTGTAACATACACAATAAATATCCAAACACAGAAATAAAAACATCTATACTCATCATACAAATGTTCTTACTTAGGTTCGCTAACTATTTGATCAACGAGACGGTCAATAATGACAATTAAAATTACGAATATCGTTAATCGACTCGTTACATGAGGTAGACGAAATCGCGGGAAATACCTAATTTTTAATAATTGGCTTGAAAAAAAATTTTGATAAAATTCTGTATCATTATTCTGCTCAAATATACACATAAACTTGTAATTATGATTGAACTTTGTTAGAACGTTCTGTAAATATGTTCATTGTGTGCATTGTAAAACTTCACATAAATGTTTACTTCCGTTTTACTGTAACATTATATTAAACTTTTAATTGTATATTTTGTTGTAACGACAGAGTAAATTTATCACAGTATTTCAGTTAATAATATTAAACACATCACAAAAAATAATAACAAAGTTATATAATAAGTAATCATAATCATAAAAATTAGTACATAATTAAAGATAAAAATTATGTATACAAAAATATAACATTAAACGAAACAAAAAATGGCAAAAAAATGAAAGAAAATTCAAACAAGAAACAAAGTGAAATACAAAAAAATTGTAATATGCATATGAGCATGAGAATAAAAAAACGTGTATCTATAAATAAAATAAAATTAAAATGTCTCTCCAGGATTTCAAAATAACTATGTTTTTAAGTGCTTATTTTTATTAATATGATACTAAGGTATAAACATTTTGAAAATATTTGGTCTGTCTTTCTTTTTGTTAGTCCAAAGTAATCTTTGGAACGGCTGAAACGATTTTAATGGGACGTACACTGGACGTAATAAAAGTTTGTAGGGCATTACATAGATGCTATTTTATCCTAGAAATATAAAGAGTATTATCGCGAAAACATTCCTAAAAAATTACGCAAACATTGCATTTTCGTATTGTAACTAATAAGCAATGCCCAGGGGTGAAATAGCTAATGATTTTGAAACACTCACTTATTTAGAAAATAATTTAAGTAAAACTTGTAAGTATATATTTTACGCGAACGAAGCTGCGAGCAAAAACTAGTGAGTAAAATAAATAACATTGAAGTTTCTTACATTTTGTTATTCGATGCAAGATTATACGAGATGAACAATTTACATTCAATAAAAGAAAAACGTGGATTTACAGATATTTAATAGATTCAGGCGTTACTTTGCGAAAATCCATAATTCAAAGAAGAAATTATGGTATTTAATTTGCAAAATTTCCGCGAAACCTTAAATAGAACTACTGTGATGCAATGGAAATTAAAGGTAGTGTAAAGAATGAGGCAAATTTATCCAAGGCCTAAAATGTGAAAGACCACAGCGGCACAATGGTGGTAGATGGTGGACTACCACACTTTTTTCCACGTCAGAAGCAAAGGCAGTAACACACAAATTATGTACTCAACGCGCGTTTTACTTCGCAACCGAAACATCTTTAGGAAAGTCGAATAACACTTCACTCTATGAAGGGTAAAGCTTTAATTAATGCTTTCTTATTTAAATTACGGATAATTTCTTCTTTAAATTATGAATTTCCAGCCCAACTAAAATGTGTCTTGCAAGACACGTCCATATGAATTTGTATGTAGACGGTAACTAACTAGGTCCTCTTAGCTATAGGTTCTTTACGTAAAGGTATACATACTATGTACATGAATGCCTTTTATAGTCTAGTTGGCTTTTTGAAGCCCTTTTTATTTTATTTGTGAGTGAATTTGACTACGCAATCGACGGGGCTCGGGTTCGATCCCCGACGGGGACAAGCATTTGTGTGATGAGCATAACTGTTTGTATTTCCGGGTTTGAGCGTTTATTATGTATGTAAAAGTATATATGTTTTTCTATGTATTAGTATCGTTGAATAACACCCCTAACATAAGCAAATAATTTGCTTACTTTGGGGTTAGATCAGTAAGTGTCATTTGTCCCGTGAATATTTAAAAAATAATAATTTGTTGACACAATTACCTTTACAGGATATTGCCCAATACGAGTGCGGTATTTCAATCATATTTTTTTACATTTAAACAAATAACGTTAAAATAAATTAGAACATTTTACTTAGATCATGTGACAGTTTTACTAAAATATATTAGTTATGGTGGTGCGAGCGGCAAAATTACGAGGTGGCGAAGTTGAAATTCGGAAAGAACCTGACCAGAAAAATTTGAGTCTGAATACAAATTCAGAACATCGTGATAATAGTTATAATAAGGCCAATTAATAAACAATTATTAATCAAGTCCGGTATATGAACTTATCATAAAAACTCCCTATAATTTTCATAACTTAAAAATATAATCTTATATCTGCTATATTCAGACATTACGATCCTGTCACATGGATAGCAACCACCATCAACATTAGGATGGACCGAAAAAAAGTAATTTTTCTTCTTGACCTAGGTGTGTAATTTGTAGCTGTTAAAAAAGAAACATTTTTTTATTCAACATTTGGTGGTAGAGCACCGACTTTAAAAGTTCATAATAAATACAAAAATATTTCTTAATTGTTCTAGTAAATTTAAAATATCCTATTTAAAGTCTTCATTAGACTTAAGATAAAAATATTAAGATAAAGCAAATATATTTTACCTGTGTGATTATAATTTTAAAAAATGTCCATAAAGAAATATGTTGTTTAATCTGTTATTTGAGCGAAATTTGAATTAAAAATTGTATTATTTTTCAAGGATAGGAAATGAAAGAAAAGGATTATAAAAATCGTTCCCAGTTATTTTTTGATTTATTATTAATTTTCCAAATCAGTGCGTTACCTCAATGTATTATTTTTTGTTCTTTTGCTTGAAAATTTTATTTTTTTGTCAACTACAACTTACACGCCAGGAAAAAACTTTTCGCTCCACCCAGTCTTGCCCTAAATATTGTTACAACAAAAAAAACATGCTTCTTATTGCACATGGTATTTATTATTATTATAGTGTGTTATTTTTTAATACATTAATATAAAATCAGTAAACATATAGAAATCTTATTCGAATTGGTCTCCATTGGTTGCAATACAGTCCTTTAAACATTGAAGTCAATTATCAAATAGAAGCACGCACTCTTTCTATGGGAAAAATCTTCACTGTCTATCATATGGATTGTCTTAGGGACTCCAAGGGTATACTCTCTAAAATTGACTATAAATAGTAATCCAGCGGATTAAGATCGGGATTAGATGACAGTGAGTCTTCAGCTCTGATGAAGTACGGAACGTTGGTTTCTAATCAAGATTCGATGGATCGATCTTTGCGACCCAGCACAGAGTCTTGCTGAAATGACCATTCTTGGTTATATAATATTAGCTGTGCCCGCGACTTCGTTCTCGTGGAGTAAATTCTAAAATAAAAACCCGCATAGTTCCCGTTCCCGTGGGATTTCCGGGATAAGAACTATTCTATGTCCTTTCTTGGGTCTCAAACTATATTTGTACCAAATTTTATCCAAATCGGTTCAGTGGTTTGGCCGTGAAAGCGTAACAGACAGACAGACAGACAGACAGACATACAGACAGACAGACAGACAGACAGACAGAGTTACTTTCGCATTTATGATATTAGTATGGAAGTATGGATATAATAATAATAGTAATATTTTTCCCGTCCGTGTCTTGAATAAGGAAGACGTTGAATAGATCGATTAAAAATAATGTTGTAGAAACTAATGCCAAAGTGCATAACATCTAGCCTTCATTATCTTATCTAGTAAAGGGTTGATCATTTTCGAAAGGTTGATTAGAATATTATCGTAATTAAAAAAATCTTGACCAAATCACGTTTCGTAAACAAACTTCAAATCAATATAGTATAAAATATTTTAGTGTTGCAATCCCACAGACCAGTAAGCTGTCACATTAAACTACTAACACTCTTCAGTTTTCCTGGGAGATCAGATTTTGGTCTTTTAACAAGCTTATTTAATATCCCCTGACACCGCCTATATTTAACCAAAAATACCCTTTGAGATTTACGCGAATGATCCTTTGCTTCTTTGACGTAAGAAATAAATCCAATAACAATGTTATGGGGTGCTCAAGCATCTCTTTTAGATTTAACATTTAGGGAATACTAAAACCGAGTTTTTTCTTATTATCTATTTTTGAACTCTTTTTGTTATAATGAGGCCAATTTTCCCCTATAGGCTTGGCAGAAAGAATCAACGATGCTTCTACGTCCAAATATGCTTCTCGGATTTGACGACGCAGATTTTGTTACTTGAATATAGGCAGACGCGTGCGGTTAACGGTGCGTTGTAGGTATTATTATATGTATGTTAACTGCACGCATCTGCTTGTGGCTATCTGTTTGTAAATTCTGGTACGCTAAAATTAAATCTAATTGATTTCTGATAAAAGTTTATTAAGGAAATTTTTATCGAGACAGTCATGTTTCTTTTCAAAAAAAATAATTTCATACTTATTTAACTAATGCTGAAATGGCGTGTATGTGGCATTTGCTTTAATAGCGGTGATTAATAAATATATTTTGTAGTAATTCACAAACCTCTTTTGAATACACTCACTTTTTGAAGAATGGGTTGTAAATGGCTTATACTTACATGAATTGTGATGTCTCAATTCTTATGAATCAGGCGCATCATGCGTTTTAGTAAGAAAACGGAAAAAAATGAATCCAGAAACGCTATTGACTGAACTGATTCTGTTTAATAAGTTAAAAATGAAACCGCTATTTAACAAATATCGGTGTTACATTGATTCATTAATATTCATTAAAATATAAATTGTAGCCGATTTAAAGGCTTGACAATTAGTTATAGTAATTAATTATTCCAAGTTTAATTTAATCATGCCGGATGTGCAATGTTCAGTGTTGTCCAATCAGCATGTAAATGTTGTTTTTGTGGTTGAATAGTAATAGTATTTTGCCGATGGGTAATCGGATAACTTGATTAATATTCATTAAAACTATTGTATCAATACCTTTAAATGGCTTGTAGGAGTTTGCAAGAAATAAATCGAAAAAAAAACACATTTTTTTTTATCTTACTAATTTTTTTCCCAAATGTACCTACACCAATTCACAACACAAATATTAAACATTCAACATTCATAAAATATTACCCACACTAGTATGATAAACAGTAATTTTCTTGTTTAAAAAAATGTGTAACTGTTTATAACAGAGGAATCATAAAAACTTATTAATTATTGTTATAGTCTTAAGTTTTGTCAATTCGATGTGAATACGTCTTTAAATTTACTTTCATAGTGAGGAACAGTTCCAAAAACTGATGATAACAAAATTAGGGGATACAAATTGGTGTTATAGCTACATAACTATCATCAACATCCAAAATCTAATTATACTGTTGGATAGGTAAAGAATCAAAGAATTTGTCAAGTGCGCACTATGATGCTTCGCGGGGGACAGAAGAGGAAGTATCGCTATTTTTAGGTTATTTTACTGCGTTACAGAATTTGCATATAGTATATCTTTTTACTCGGAACCGTTATGACATATGATTAAGTTTTATTCAAGAGTTTATATAAAACTTATAGATTGTGTAAGTAAAAAAGTTAATGCTTATGGTAGATATATATGACGTTGAAGTGAAAAAAAATGAAAAAATCGGTCGAAAAAATCCTTACGGAAGGTACGTCCCTTCTATCTTGATTTGGCTTTTAAAAGATGTTTTTGACCATTTGAAAATATTTTTAAGAAGCAATCTGATAATACCCATGAACCCTCATACGAAAGAGTGAATAAGCTAATAAGCTAAAAGATGAATAATAAGCTAAAAGATGAAGGGGTCCGAACTGATCAACGACGGCACCTGTACGACGAATGATCATTTGGTAAGGTGCGTGTCTGGTTACGCGCAATATTTTCCGAAGTTGACACAATAAGGCGCAATGAAAAAAGCGCTTTTATTGTTTCATACTATGAATATTCATCAACCTATTTACCGTCAATGACGCATATATATACACAACAAGTTCACCACCTATAAAAACTTCTTTAAGTACATTTTATAAGTTAGTCGACTGTTACTCAAAAACTTGGGAAGCCTTCTAAGGCGTGAAAGTTTTCCTTTTAACTTCATTATATTTACTACTACCGTTCCTGTCCCCAAAATCAACCGTTTAGTTGGCAGAGGAGGTAGATACTTAGTTCTAGCAAAATTTAGCATTTTCAAAGCTTATTATTTTAAAAATGTGTCCCATAATCGAAAAATTGTTTCCACAAACCTACAACATTTTTAAAAACCTATCCAACGATCACCACCACCACAAGCATACAGCAAATGTTTTAAAGTTCAAATTGGAATAAAAGTAAATTGGCCCGATTATATGGCTATACTTAGGACATAATGCTTAAATTGTATAATTTCTAATTTATACATTTTTATTCGTTTCTTATCAACTTCAAAACAGTACTTAAGGGTTTGCCTTGGAATGATTTTGTATGATAAACAGTAGCTAATTAATATATTTTTAGATTATTAATCCTAAAATATCTGCAACAGACATTTCCAAAATAATATTATTGAGGTTTTAATTCCATCACGACATTGATGCATGGACTAATATAATTGAGTATGTACAAATATTTAAACTTAACCAAGCATATCAATGATTTGTAAAATTAATGTAAATATTAGAATATTTGCTTAGTAGAAATAAATTTAACGTACATAATTGTAAGTTCCAAAGAATTTTAATTATGTGTAACGCAGCTGTTATATTTAAACTGAAAAATTGAATTACATGTTATTTTATATAGTCGACCTTATACAAGCGGTTTTATTTTTTTATAATCTTCTTGCTCTGAAGTTCAATCATGAGTTTCAATATTCGCTAAGTCATTTGAAACCAGACAATTTTTGACTAATACGACTGTTTTGAGACAGAAACAGATTTTATTGTTCCCGAGGGTGGAACTATTTTTGCCTGCTAAATTAAGTTACAGTTTTATTACAGTTTTTGATCAATAAAATATAATAATTTAAAGAATCCTCTATAAACGTCACTCACTTAAATTGATCATCAGAAATATATAATATTTTCCAATGCTAGTCATAAAATACATTATTCTGATTGGCCTTGGATATTAAAACTCGCAGTTTTATAATAAGTTATTATGTAAAAATATGGTACGTGGTATGACTTGAAACACGATTTCTCTCTTATTAATGCCACCTCTCGTTTTGCTCAGGACGGCAACTTTACGCTCTCTGGTAATTGTCTTACTCTGTCCATTGCCAAATGAATATTATGAATTTACTCGTAATAATCTCTCGCTTTATAAGTGTCAACTATTACTATAATGTTAACTCTGTGATCTCAATTCAATAATATTCATTACAGACGTTACTGACAAAATTAACGCTCGTTAAATCCATCAACATTTGAGTATAGTAGATTAAGCGAGGAAATAAATACATAACTGTTTGGTTTTTGCTTTTTTTAACTTATTCGATGGCAAAAGTAAACAGTAGCTATCCTAATATAACGGTTTCGTACTGAATATAAAGTTTTTGTTATTTATTTTTCTGGTCACTTCTATTTTAATTACAAAATTATAATCAGATACCCTGAAAAGTTAAGTGTCGACTTTTAAAAGTACCTTTACAAATTCCTTATCGTTTGAGTGAAAACATCCCACGAGACCGTCACTTACATTAAGGATTTAATATAAGATAAAACATTTCTCAGAAAAATTCAAATACTTTCTTAAGATGAGCTGCAGGCGTCGTTGCGCCAAAAACCTATTATACCTACAGTTTCAAAAAATATGTATTTACATTGATATAAAATAAAACAGTACTCAAATGTATGACTTAGTGTTTAATACTTGCAAATATTTTATAATTTATAATTTATTTAAATAAATCTATGAGATAGATATTTTAAATGATTCAAATAATATTATGTTAAAAATCAACCCGACGATAAAAATCAACGTTAATTCGTGTATAACCACGTTTCCCCGTGTTGGTCCGGGCTCCTTTGAACAATAGACCAACTGCTCTTCTGTATGTCAAGTCGTAAATGGCGACTGATTGGCTATACGAGTCTCTACCATCGTGACTACTAGGTGGAAGAGTTCTGCATTGGCTCACCCGGGTCTGGTACCACCGTCTTACCTATTCCTGCCGCAGCAGCATCAGCGCTAGTCACTGTTGTGTTCCGGTTTGGAGGGTAGGTAGCCTGTAAACTTATATATGTGTCATTAGACTTCATCACAAGATAGCAACGCACAATTAACATCTTTCGTGTCTATGAGCGTTGGCTGACTCTTTTCATTACGAAACCCATCTGCTTGTTTGCTATCTTGTGATAAATAAAAAAATACTAAAATAAGTATAGTGTCATGTAAATAAATCAACTATTATTTTATTTTAGTATGTTATATGTCAATTATTAAAGATACAGATATCGTGATATATTTGTCGTTATATAAATTTTTTTAGTTACAGAAAATGTAAAAGAAAACGTCCTAAAGTGGTATATACTCTACAAGTAAGTGCTATTTTATGTGTTAATATAACCAATTATCTAATTCTAGTCCTTAAAAACGTAATTAAGAACGAAAATAATGTGTTGAGACTCAGAGGATGGAAGAAAAGGACTTTATGGATTAAATTCTCTGTTATATAGACTGGATTTTTTCCATTTTTCTTTTCCTTAAGTTGAAAGAAATATTTATGTTTAAATCAATATAAAAATGTCGCTTGTGTAAGGATGACTTTATTTACTAAATTGACGATTGAATTGATATTTTAAAATAAGCGTTATTTAGTTTTAGGGTGTTATGTAAATACAATAACGACGTAATTGTATAACTATGTTCTTTGTAGTATGTGGATATTGCAGTGATTTTAAAATTGTATTGTAAATATTAAGTAATATTAAAATGTTTATTAAAAATATGATTTATTTAACATAGTAAAAAAGTCCATCTATTCCTGGTTTTAAGTTTTTTTTCCTTTTGCCTCTATTAATACCTCTTTACTGTACTTCTTCTTAGGGATAGTAAAACAAGTGAAATAAGTAGATTTAACACTGGCAAATTGATTCTAGGAATAACAAAAAGGTTGTAGTGTTAAAAGCATTTATAGCATTTGTCTGAAGATTGTTTTTTTTTTCAAATTTAGTGGTAAACTAGCTGTGCCCGCCACTTCATTCGCGTGGAAAAATTTCTAAAATAAAAACCCGCATAACTCCCGTTCCCGTGGGATTACCGGGATAAGAAATATCCTATGCCCTTTCTTGGGTCTCAAACTATATTTATACCAAATTTTATCCAAATTGGTTCAGCGGTTTAGCCGTGAAAGCGTAACAGACAGACAGACAGACAGTTACTTTCGCATTTATAATATTAGTATGGAATAGTATGGAATATAGTGTGGAAGTATGGATATTTGTTTTATGACTATAACACTACAAAAAATTTTACCATTTTAAAATTTTCTTTTCTGTCGATATGTTCTGTTATAACTCAAGAACTACTGGACTGAACGAAAATTGTTATAAAGTGAGAACACGTAATAGCGCAAATAATCTGAGCTGATCCAGGTTCCCTTTGAAGAATAGACCATGTACAATTCTGCCAGGCAGTCCGTAGAAGGCGAACGATTGGCTATGAGAGTCACTATCATAGTGGCTACTAGGTGACAGAGTTCTGCATTTTCTCGCCCGGGTCTGTACCACAGCCTCACCTATTCCTGCCACAATAGCATCAGTGCTTGTCACTGTCATATTCCGGTTTAAAAGGCAAAGTAGTCGGTAAACTTATGCACGCGGCATTAAGACCACGCCATAGGGATAGCAACGCACCTTTAACATCTCTCGTGTCAAAAGACGATGGTTGTCTTTTTCCGTCACGAAAGCCATCCGCTTGTTTGCTATCCTTTAATATAAAAAAAATCTTTCCGTCCATCTATCTGTATGTCCTGTTATAATTCAAAAATAGATTGACTGATCTAGATGAAAATTGACAGTGAGAACTACAGATCATTATAATTTTTATCCGTCTGCCTATTTTATTGTTTCATCGTCACCAAATTTACACCCAGTGATGCGGGTAATAACCAGTAAGCCACAATTAAAAATAATAATGTACTTACTAATAATGTACTAATAGTGTACTAATAATGTACATTATTTTCAAGATTATGGTCTTATTTCTTTGATTATGTTTCTTTTAAGGTGAATAAAGGTAAGTGCCTCATTTACTTTAATTAATACCTGATACTTATTTTAATATATCATTTTCAACGAATTTAAGAACGAACATGACAAAATAGTTTATTTTTACATTTTTGTGAAGTCTACGAGGTTCAGTTCTCTTGAAAATTAAGTTGACTTAACTTTGTTTCGTTTTAAATAAGATTGTTGACATTAAACCTGCATATAACTTTTAAATCGCGCCATTTACTTCGCCAATACATATCGTCGATAAAGTACCAATACCTCCTAAGTGTTGAGACTCTAATTTTAAACCAGATAAAAAAAACTGTTAAAAATAAGGTTTTAATTATTTTGACCAACTATTGGTAGTAAAATAGTTTCCAATACATTACCTTTTTATAAGTTACTAAGGGATGTAGTTATGTTTATATTTTATAGGGATTTAGTCACTTATGAGATATTTATTCTTGAACTTGAAAATCCACTTTAATGTTGGGAGTGTAGTCGGTTGTCGCTGCAGTTAGGAGATATTTCCATAAAATACATACGAATGAATGAATTCTGTCACTTAGTAGATATTTTCACATAGCTCAAGAAGTTTATTGGTAAAGAAATTTTAGATAGGAATGAATTCAATCTATGCGAATATGAGTTTTATGTCTATTGTAATAAAAAAGAAATTTTAGACTAAATTGTCAGTTAGGAGGTATTGGTACTTCATCGACGATATGAACATGTCATCTACTAACAATTCAAAAGTAATTAATGTGAGATATGCATATATAATGCATGTTTGTATGTATTACCGGTTCAAGTTGATTTTAGGCAAGCATACGAAAAAACAAACATTTTAACTAATACCGTCTAGAAACTTACTAATTATTGTAGCGGTTTGTTGTGTGTATTGTGCGCGTGCAAGTAGGTAAAACTATTTACGCTATTATAAATATAAATATAAATATATAAATAAATAAATAAATAAATATATATATATATATATATATATATATATATATATATATATATATATATATATATATATATATATATATATATATATATATATATATATATATATATATATATATATATATATATATATATATATGTTATTGTATTGTAAGACTATTTACGCTATTATATACAAGGTATGGTTTGGTAATTTTGTTAATAAATAAATTATTTATAATTAAATAAATTTTATAATAAATTATTTTAATTTATTATAAAATTTATTTATAATAAATTAAAATAATTTATTTATATTTTAGTAAATAAATTATTTACTAAAATATAAATAAATTATTTACTAAAATCGCTATTTACTTTTTTATAAATGTACATAATGATAAAATATAACGTATTATCAAAGGGTTTTGATGCGCTACAAGTTTGCTTACCTAAATGCAAAAAAGTCATCATAATTAGGGCGAGCGCAGCGAGCCCTACACTAGGCCACGATCTGTGCACTTTTGTGGTACATTTTACTGAAAAACCATCGCATTTTTTAGGTTTGAGCTTCGACGTGGTAGCTTATATTCATGCCTAGATTTGTTATCTACCATAAAAATGGCATTTTATAAACATTAGAAAATGGAAGTTACAATTTGTATTAGAATTTTATTACTACTAACGCCATCTCTTATTAAAGTAACGAGTTAAAATTGATAGAAGATACATTTTGTATTAGAATTTTTTAACTTATTAAGAGACTACTTCATGAATTGTTTCTTCATATTTGACTGACGGCGCGCGGTCATCGTGCCCTCGTATAAAGGCGAGGTTCACGTATAAACTGCAATAGCTATAGAGCCATCAGTTTGATCAGCTTGGCATCGAAGGTGTATGATAAAATCATTGAAAGGAGAATGCAAGGGAAGTTCGAAGGAATGTTGTGGGAGGCACAAGGGGAATTTAGGTCTAGAGCAGGGATGTTTGCAGGGAACAGAGTAAATAGAGCGTCAGAGAGTTTTTTTTTATATCATAAGATAGCAAACAAGCTGATGGGTCTCCTGATGGAAAGAGTTAACCATCGCCTATATACACCAAAGATGTTATGTTCTGAGTTTCACAAAATGCTTATTGTGAAACAGTACAGATGTATTAATTGATTTATATTGTATTGAGATCAATTCCCAATCTTAGCCCAAGTGTAAAAAGCTAAAAAAAGGTATATTCACGCCCGTATCCCAGAAAGTAGGTAGAGGTACAACGTGTGCATCCACGGCTAGCCGAAGATACTTAAGTCCCACAATGTGATATGTGGCCAGCCTATTGCCAGTAGGGCACTTTTCTAAACCCGGGCAAAGTTGTTTTTATCAGAAAACTGAAAAAACACATTTTTTCATTTGCCTGACTCTGGAATCGAACTCCGATGGTTTGTCTGAGAGAAAAATTCGAAAAATGTATTCGCTGAGTGTCTACCGTCAATTTTTCGTGCCTGCGTTAAGTCCAATATTAAGTCCAAAAATTTTGAAGGTTTATTTAAATAAAACATATTTTGATTTCGTAAATCGTCGTAAAACCAGGAACTTCCTGATTTTAGAAAAAAAAAATCAATTATTTCAGTAAAATGTTAAAAATGTGTTTTCTTATAAGATCAATCTTTATTTTTAATACCCATTTTTCCTTGAAAATAGAACAAATATTCCTAGTCCAAAGCCTGACGACGACTTTGAGTCGAATGTAATGTTTAGATGAAAATGCGCTGGGTTTTTTAGGTTAGATAATTGTAAATAAAGTCCATACATTAAAAGATGTAATTCTCATAAAAATACTTTTCTAACAATATTACTAGATAGTATAACTTTGCGAGCCCTTACAAAGCTCTGCTTTTTGCTAGTCTATTACCAAACCTTTTAATAAAGAAGATAATTTCATAATCAAACATTACATACTTAAAACGTAAACACACATTAATAAAAAACTTCTTTGCGCTCTATAAATATTTTTATTTTCCTATTTATTTTTCTAAACCCAAATATACCTGTCATTTAAATCAGTAATGCTAACTTATTGTGCGACAGCCACATAACATTAAACATCATGAAACAACGTATATTGTGCTTTTAAGTCAACATTTCGTATAAAGAAATCACGCTGAAATATAACCCTCATGGGAGAAAATCCTACGA
Source organism: Apodemia mormo (assembly GCA_036924255.1). NCBI lineage: Eukaryota > Metazoa > Arthropoda > Insecta > Lepidoptera > Riodinidae > Apodemia > Apodemia mormo. Next base: position 14,047,891 of record JAUPFN010000014.1, on the reverse strand, counting down.
AATAAGGTAATACTTAAGGTAAATAAATACATACGTCTTATGGTCCCAAGATACTATCCTCTTACAAAAGACACTCGAAAACGTCCCAGCGGATTAACATTTTGTTAGCTTGCTGGGAAAATTTACATATTCTATTCAAATACAATGTCTTATTATACTATTAAACGGGATTTTCTCGAATATATTATGTTTTAATTTCGATAAACTTGAAATAAGTTTGGGGTAGAATCGATAGATTTGTGAAAAAAATCCTCCTTTCACGTTGTTATTTTCTAAAAGTTTTACTTGAACGCCTTGCTGATCAAATAAATTAGTGACACTGACTATGAAATCAACAAGGCTTAGTTTCGATTTCTTACAAGAAGAGCAGTATTGCCAACAAACAGATAGGTACAGGAGTCAATCTACATTCAAAAGGCATTCTATCAACACACACATAAACAATAGATATCTCTCATGTGCGCTATATTTCGTAATGATTGGGAATAGTGCAATCGCGAGTACCACCAACTTGGACACACGTCAGTGAAGTTTTTTGTGCAGAAAATTTCTAATAAGTATGACAATAACAACAAAATATTTTATTTATTTATATACTTATTTAACTCTTCATGTACAAAAAAAACATACCCATACTCAAATGTTACATAAATTAAACTATGTACATAGGCCTGCTTATCTCTTTAAGAGATCTCTTCCAGCAAAACCTGTACAAGAACAGGTGTTGGAGAAAGATTATAAAAAAGCAGGTAAGCGTACATTAGAGCTTAAAAGGTTAACTCATGCAACATATATAGGTTCATGCAATTAAAATTAGACCAATATTTTAGTTATTGTGGGTTTACATTTCCGTTCTTTTTATTTTATTCTCGTCAATAACATTCTATATAGTAGTGCCACTAACAGTTTTTTGTGCATAAACCAAAATTGATAAACCTTAGTGCGACCGTTGAGCGTATAGACCGTGGTCCCACAAACAAACTTTTATTTGATTAATAACAAGCTGAATTTTTGTGAACAGCTTCATTTCGATGGGACAACCATTTTTTCTATCTTCAAAAAATCTCGAATTGGGTAACAAATAAAAAAAATGTAGAGCCCTGAAGAAGTCAACAAAGTTGACGAAACGTTGGTGATAAAATAAAGAAGTTTCACCTATTAGCTATTTGTCCATCTTTCCCTTTAAAAAGAATTAATTGTAACTAATAAAGTTATGGGGCTTTAAAAAATTTGTTTCGATGAATAAAAAATATTTATTAATAACAATAATTCTGTTTCGACTTTAATCGCTTGATTATATTATGAAAAACACGATGAAACTTTTGTCCCATACATTCGATGGTTTTTCTGGCGAGTCCTCTACGCTAAAGTTTCAGAATTATGAGATTTTTATATCTGTGTTTACGAAAAACTTAGTTAAGGTGTTAGTACCAGACCCAGGCGAGCCGTTGCAGAAGTTAACCACCTAGTAGTCACAATGGTAGTCATAAGTTAAATCAATTGGTCGCCTTTTACGAAAACCATTTTCATGCAAACTTTCAACACCCATTTCAGCTCCTTATGGGTTATTTTTTTGAACAATAATATCTTTGTTTGACTCTCGATTTTCAACTTCTATCTTTTGACGTGACAACGTCTTATAATTCGATAGAGCTGGCTGCACGCACGAAAAAACATGACTCATGCGGCGTTACCTCGCTCTAAGGCGTTCCGTAAATGCTACCATTCCATTAGTATTTTCTTAAGACGTTGTCACGTTCAACTATCGTCTGTAAACCAACTTTACAGACAACCGATTTTTTTTGCTCATCTAAATCGCTTTAGCGGCTTAGCCGTGATAACCTGTCAGGCACAAAGACTTTTGCATTTATAATATATGTATGGATTTATAGCTCTTTCTGTACTTTTTCCACATACGAACTTTAATTGTGCCACATTTCATAGTCTTCAATCCGTGTATTTTTTATTTCATACGATAGCAAACAAACAGATGCCTCTTTTGATGGAAAGAGAAACCATCGCCTGTAATCACCAAAGATGTTATGTATGATTATTTTCGTAAAAAGGTGTACAAAATTTTCACTTCATGTATTAATAGAAAGATAATCGAAATTGTGATGTCTAATTAAATAACACATCATACAAAACCAACGATGACCCTTTGATTTCTTATGTCCATAGCCAGAACGTGACTCTTTGTTATGCAAATGCGGGTAGAAAACAATTTAAATGTTAATTTATTAATCACAGCATTAAATTGCTTTCCTATTTATCTCGTCTGACCAGCATGTTAACCATCCAAGCGGGTACACTTCAATTATACGGGAAATAATTTATTACAGCTAAGTGAGGCTTATTAAATGCTGTTAAAACAATGTTTGTGTAAGATAATTTTACTTTAAGGTCTTAATTAACTGTGGTTAAGAAGAAGAATCTTGGAATGTTCTTTTTTTCTCACTTTGTATATATCATAAGATAACAAACAAACAGATGGGTCTCGCGATAGAAAATCGCAGACATCGCCTGCATACAGCAAATATGTTAAAGGTGATGCCATACGCATAAGTTTACCGACTATCTTACCCTCAGAACTAGACCACGACAGTAACAATTGTAATTTAGCGATGAGTTGTGATCTCAGTAAGACCATTCTTTTAATAGAAGCACTCCAAACCGTCATTTGTAATGGATAACAACGCTCCAGCTACATCTTCGTTTTATATATAGACGGAGATCGTCTTTTTCATCAACAGAGAAATAAGGTTATTTAATATCTTGACAAAAAAGAAATAATACCCAGGCTATCTCGTAGTCTAGGGGATAGTCTTTTCGCCTCAGGGTCCGAATTCGACCCCTGGGTCGAGCATTTTGCCCGTACAATAAAGGGTTTTGTCATTTTTTCGAAAGTTTTAATCTCAGCAGTAGTTTGAAGATGCTGGACGGTAGTGTGTTAGCATCTCTGTACTTCTGATGAACACGTAAAGATGTAAGTCCCGGTTATCGCTAAATAATCAGTAATCGTTATCAGATCGATAAATATGGCGCTGGGTATTACCACTTGTCATAGAGTATGCCACTCATACCGCTAACCAACGAATGAGCGAATGAATCGTAGTAAACTTTACGGCGTAGGGATGTGACGATCCCATCGCCCACTGGTGGAATAATTTTTGTTCAAAAATTATCTAGCACCGGTGCAGTCAGTCAACCAAATTAGTGGTAGTGCCATACTGCATTTGCAACGGAATAGGCCGGCACGCCCGGGGAGATACCACTCTCTCACTTGACACCGACGTAAAGTAGCAGCTCCGCTGCTGCGTTTCGTCTGGTTTGTGAGAGTCCCGGAGGCCTAACCCCCCCCCCCGCACACTATAAATGCGCTATTTAAAAAAAACTACCCCAGGGGGGTACCACTTGCACCAGCAGTGGAGAATCCCCCCCTGAGCGTCCATGCTCTGGATTCCAGCCAGATCATGGATGCTCAGGCTGCCCTGCGTATTCTGGGAGGGGGGCGAAATTGCGCTCATAGACAATTCTGTCCGGGGCAAACAGAGCAACGCGTAGCTTGCGACGACCATCCACGCAGCTACAGCACGAATACTGAAGTTGACCGGCTCATTGAGCGCTTACAAACGGCTGTGGATTCCGGGTTAGAGCAGACCCCCTCCGCAGAGATCGTGATCTTGGGCGATTTTAATATCCACCACGCCGAATGGCTTTGTTCTCGCACCACCGATCATGCGGGGAGATCTGTTCACGATTTTGCCTTGGCGTATGTTCTAACACAATTGGTAACCTCGCCTACGCGTGTTTCCGATGTAGATGGCCATACGCCTTCACTGTTGGATCTCCTGCTGACCTCTGACCCGGATCGTTATCAAGTATCGGTGGACGCTCCACTTGGCGCGTCGGACCATTGCCTGATCCGGAGCAAAGTGCCGGTCACGCGCCCATCACGGCTTCCCTTTGCAGGCTGTCGTCGCGTTTGGCACGATAGGTCAACAGATTGGGACGGGATGCGGTCTTTCTTTGCATCCTACCCATGGGGCTGTTGTGCTTCTCGCTGGATGATCCGAATGCTGTCGCTAACTCTGTCGCTGTTGTGGTGATGCAGGGCATGGAACTTTTCATTCCGTTTTCTGCGGTGCCCATCGGTGGCAAGTCTCAGCCTTGATTTGGTCGCCACTGCAAAGCGGCTTTACGCCGAAAGCAGGAATGCTACCGAGCTTGGGCTGTTGCGTCGGCATCTCGTGATGTAAAAGCTAGCGCATTACGAAAGGAGTACAACTCGTCCTCGAGATTCTTCAAAAGAGCTATCGCCAAGGCAAAAGCGGAACACATTGGCAGAATTGGTGAGAAATTAGTTCACCTTCCTTCTGGCACTCGTGCGTTCTGGTCTCTCGCCAAGGCTGTCTTAGGAAATTTCTCCCAGCCTTCATTTCCATCCTTGCACAGAGACGATGACTCTCTGGCCCATACCGCAAAGGAGAAAGCCGATCTTCTGGGCTCGTTCTTTGCGGCCAACTCGACTCTGGATGACCGAGGGAACACACCGCCTACCATCCCGCAGTATGATAGTTCCATGCCAGAATCGCAGTTTCGGCAGTCAGCTGTGCGTAAAGCACTTCTTTCTTTGGACATCCACAAGTCGAGTGGGCCTGATGGCATCCCTCCTGTTGTGCTTAAAATATGTGCTCCAGAGTTGGCGCCAGTATTGACGCACCTATTCCGGCTCTCCTATTCACTCGGCGTGGTATCGAATTCATGGAAAACAGCTTTAGTGCATCCCATTCCTAAAAAAGGAGATCGCTCTAATCCGTCAAACTATCGGCCAATAGCCATAACCTCCTTGTTCTCCAAAATCATGGAGACACTTATAAACTGTCAGCTCCTGAAGTATTTAGAAGAGCACCAGCTGATTAGTGACCGTCAGTACGGTTTCCTTCGTGGCCGCTCAGCTGGTGATCTTCTAGTATACCTGACACATCGTTGGGCGGAGGTAGTTGAGTCCAAGGGGGAGGCATTGGCAGTTAGTTTAGACATAGCGAAGGCCTTCGATCGGGTATGGCATAAAGCGCTTCTCTCCAAGCTGCCTTCCTATGGGCTTCCCGAGAAACTATGCAAGTGGATCACCAGTTTTTTGGTTGATCAGAGCATTAAGGTCGTAGTCGACGGTGCATGCTCCGATCTTAAACCTGTCAATGCTGGTGTTCCCCAAGGCTGCGTGCTATCACCGACACTGTTTCTTCTGCATATCAATGATATGTTGCGAATTAGTAACATACATTGCTATGCGGACGACAGTACTGTTGATGCTACATACTCCGGCCGTAGCGGTATTTCTCGGGAACACGTCGAAGAGGGTCGGATCAAGCTCGTGTCTGAACTCGAGAATCAACTAACTGATGTCTCAGAATGGGGTCATCAAAACCTTATTACACTTAACCCCAAAAAGACGCAGCTCTGTGCGTTCACCGCAAAAAAAAACACCCTCTTTCGTATAACCTCGGTTCGAAAACACTCTCCTGACTGCCTCAGCCAGTATTGGAATTCTGGGAGTCGACATATCGAATTACGTTCAGTTCCGCGGTCATTTGGAAGGGAAGGCTAAACTAGCTTTCAAAAAGCTTGGTGTACTCAGTAGAGCGAAGCAGTACTTCATGCCAGCCCATCGCCTCCAACTTTACAAGGCCCAAATTCGACCTCACATGGAGTACTGTTCTCACCTCTGGGCCGGAGCTCCTCAGTACCAGCTTCTTTCTCTTGATCGCATTTAACGTAGAGCGATTCGAATCGTCGACGACCAGGCTATTTCTAATCGGCTTGACTCTTTGGCGTTACGCAGAGATGTAGGCTCGCTCTGCATCTTTTACCGTATTTATCATGGGGAGTGTTCCGACGAGTTGTTCAGACTAATGCCTGCCGCTAAATTCCACCATCGGACATCGCGTCAAAATTTAAAGTTCCATCCTCACCACCTCGATGTCTGGAAATACACAACCGTGCGCTTTTGTCGACACTTTTTGCCTCGCATTACTCCTTTGTGGAATCTATTACCCTCGGGGGTGTTTCCGAATGGATACGACTTAGGGACCTTCAAGAAACGAGCTTATTCATTCTTAAAAGGCTGGCAACGCAGCTGCAATACCCCCGGTATTGCGGATGTCCATGGGCGACGGTGATCACTTACCATCAGGTGCACCATCTGCTCGTTTGCCCCCTCTATTATAAAAAAAAAGTGATGTGGTGTCGCGGGACACCAGGTAGGAACGAACTTCCTTCGGCTAAACGGCACTACTCGCTTGTGTACGCGACTGTCGCGCCTGCGCACGTCTCATTTAACGCTTTTATTCCACGTATTTTTCTTACGGTTTTACTATCACATTTTTTTCAGTTCGGTCGCGCAGCAAAATCCCTATCCCCTCCAAACCTGCCGTAAGTAACTTCGTTCCAAAAAAACTTGCAAATCAGTGGTAATTAGATTCATTTTGTCAACCTGGGAAGAGAAAACCTAACAAAATCTATTATGAATGTACGTGTAATATAGTAAGTAATATATTAAGATTATAATAATTTAAATTTACTATGCTTGATAAAGCAGACTGGTTTCTTAAAAGAAAAACAGTTAATACGATTTTCTTGCAGATTATGAAGATTTACTTTCTTTAATCTTTTAAGGAACCAGTCGAATTAGACTCACAAATTCACCGATTTATTGGTTTCTTTGCTAGCAGTATCAGTATCACCTTCCCTGTATTGACGATAATTACTCGTTAAAATCTAATAGCTTTAACTCAGTCACTAGATTTTACTACACCCTTATCGTAATGAGGAACCTCGATAACCAATGTGCCAGATTTCCGATCCTTAAAATACAAAACGTATTTATATTATCTTATATACTTATATTATCTATTATCAGTCGTTGTGTTGTCGACGATTAACCCCCCACCAAAGATATCCGAAGACAACTCATTTAAATTAGCTACTTTGTTTGTAATGACATCTGTGTGTGTACGTCTGTTTGATAGTTTTAAAAACCATATAATTTAAATATATTTTAAATTTCAAGTAATCAGTCTTTGTTATTAAACGAGGCAAAGTAAACTTCCCTGTCGAATATCTATAACGAAATTTGTAAAGTAAAAGTAATTTTTTAAAAATTTTGACACCGTGCGGGCAACACTGGCCCGCCAACGAGTATAATATAAAAACAAATATTCTTTTTAATTAAGTATATTTTCATATTGCTTATATGATTAAGCGTGGTAATATGGAGCAAAATATGCTCAAAAGAAAGAGAATAGAGTAAATTTGACATACAAAAATAAGATCTATAACTAAATCTACAAATATCTACACGCACAGAAATAAAAATAGAAATAGGCAAGCCACGTAGTGAGGCTTACAGATTGCGATAAACCGCAAAACATCTCTGTGTAAAGGTCCACAGAGTTTAATGGAGAATTTGTGGTATTTATTTTGCAAATTTTCCGCGAAATGTTATATGAAACTGCTGTGATGCAACACAAATTTGTGTGTTACTGCCTTTGCTTCTGACGGGAAAGAATGTGTCGTGGAAGTGGGTCTTCTATTATTTCAAACTTTGGATAAGTTTGCCTTATTCCTTACACTACCTTTCTGTTTCTTTCTTGTTTCTTTTGCATTTCTGTTGCATCACAGCAGTTCCATATAACATTTCGCGGAAAATTTGCAAATTAAAAAAAAAGTATCTCCACGCCCATATCCCCGAAGGGGTAGGCAGAGGTACACAAGTGCACCTACGATTAGCCGAAGATACTTGGTCCCACAAATGTGATAGGTGGCAAACCTATCGCCAACCGGGCACTTTCCAATTCCGGGCAACTTTGTGTTTCTCAGAAAACTGAAAAAACACTTTTTTTGTGCCCGACCCGGGAATCGAACCCGGGACCTCATGTGGTCAACGCCAACGCTGGACCGCTAGAGAGGCGAATTTGCAAATTAAATCCCATAATTTCTCCTTTAAATTATGGATTTCCACAAGTAACGTCTGAATTTATTAAATATCTACGGAGTTGCTTTTGCAAAACGCAGACAATGACACTATGGGAGGATGAGATCAAAAAAACCGAAGGTGTAAATTGGAGCCAAATAGCAAAAGATAGAGACAGGGCATTTTTGGAGGTGGCCTTCATCCGACCTGCAGTCCTTGCAGTAGAAATAAATTAATTGAATAGAAATTGAAAAGTATTTTTTTATACTATAACATAGTAAACAAGCAGATGCCTCTCCTGATGGATAGAAGAATCACCGCCTATATACTCTAAAGATGTTAATGATGCGTTGGTATCCGTGTGGTAGGATGACAGTGCCACACGCATAAATCTACCGATTACCTTACCCTTTGACATTGGCATTGACGCTATTGCGGCAAGAATAGGTAGAGCAGTGGTACCAAATACCCGGGCGAGGTGTTGTGGAACTCTACCACCTAGTCACGATGGTAGTGACACGTATAACCAATCTGGCAGAACAGTAGTTGGTCTATTCTTCAAAGGAGCCCGAATCAACACGGGCGATTAACTTAAGAAAAATATTGCACTGAAACATTTTTTGCTTAAATACAAATGTTATTTGAATTCAGGGAATAAGCAAAGGCTTTATTACAATTATCTATATATATTAATACATGAAGGAAGAATTTTGGACTCCTCTTTAAGACAATTTTGTGGATGGTGGAGTATAAAATTTGACATAGTTAAAGTTTACGTTGCGGAGGACTGCAAAAAATTAATATTTTAAAATATATGCATTATAAAAACATTAAATAAATAAAAATAAACATACACACATGTGAACTACACATACGTACACTGTATACTGTATATGTATACTATTTTCTTTACGGCTAAAGTCAGTTGTCAAACTTAAAAGATTTTATTGTTTAGACTATGTTCGAATTTCGGCCCTAGGCGATTACTAGATTACTAAACACGCGAAATAAAGATGTCCTTATTAAGCTATTACCAATAAATTAAGCTGATGGTATTGCTTAGTATCTTCACGCTCATATCCCTGAAGAGGTAGGCAGAGGCACAACAAACGCACCTACGTGTAGTCGAAGATACTTGGTCCCATAATGTGATAGAGATAGCCTATCGCCAACCGGGCACTTTCCAATCCCGGGCAACATTGCTTTTATTAGAAAACTTAAAAAAACACATTTTTGTATTGGCCGACCCAGGAATGGAACCCGGGACCTCATGTGGTCAAATCCTACACCGGACCACTAGACCACAGAGGCGATTATTATAGAGGTATTGTCTAGTAATTACATAAAAATTTAAATTCTCGAAGCTGTAAAACAATTATATTTGAATAGAAGTGAATGAAATTATTCATTATTGTAAAGCAGCAACAAAAGAAATAAAATTACAGTAATAAGAATTTTCAGATAATTTTCCTATAGTTACTATTGAAGGAAAATAATTTTGATTCTTAATAATCTAAAATTTAATTTAGGGTGGTACTAAATGATAGAAAACCAATTATTCTCGTTCAAGCATTCAATAATTGCGGCCCTCGTCTCCTGCCTCTTGTAATTTTGTGAATTACTTCATTATTCGATTTCATTTTATTTTCAGAGAGACTTGGAGAGGACAAAATGGTACTTGACGAAATTGTTTGATATCTTAGATTTTTATTTACTTGTCCTTTGTGAATATTGGAGTCTGGGACACTGCAGGGGCGAACCGTGACTTTAGAGGACTGAGGGCTAATGCTACTCGAGGCCTCCAAGTTGCAGCCTCACCTAATAAATCTACAAATTAACAGTTGTCAAAAAAGCTGTAATTACAAATATTGTTTATTTTTAGAGGAGAATAAATTACAATTAGTTTGAAAATATTCACTTTCAGTGCATATTTTTTTACTTTTTCAATATTTAATAACTACCTGACCCGTGCAGCTTCGCTCGCGAATAAAGTAATATAACTAATAATGTCATCAATATAATCTTTCATACAAACCTTTATACCGTATTTCGGCTTCTTAGGAGTTGTTTATTAAAAAAAAAGGTTTTGTTTGACGCCGGATTTCAACTTTTTCCTTCCAAATTTCATAAAAATCGGTTTAGCGGCTCAACCGTAAAAACATAGGACAGACAGACTTTTGCATTTGTAATGTTACTATGGATGTTGTCCCTTATTTTATGATGGAGGCCCTTTACATTCACTGCGCCTTAGGCTGTATCCTGAATAGACCATCTGTAGATCCGCCCCTGTGGGACAGTACTAATAACCAATTAATTTCACTGAAAATGTGATTCTTTGCTTCAACATTGTTCTTCACAAATATGTACATTGAATTTGACAAATTTCTCCAGTGAATAATGATGAACATTATTATTTTAAAGGCAAAATAAAATGTCTTGTTGATTTTTATTAGTAACAAAGTACTTATAGTATTTTTCTACGTATATTAAAAACTACTGTAAATGTAGTTTTTAATATACGTAGAAAAATACAATAAAATTTTCCCTGTATTGGTTTGGGCTCGTTTGAAGAATAGACCAGTTCTACCAGACAGGACGTAAAAGGCGAGCGACTGGCTATATGTGTCACTACTCTTGTGACCACTAGGCGGTAGAGTTCAGCAACGTCTTACCTGGGTATTTGGTATGACCGGTTCGCCTATTCCTGCAGCAACAGCTTCAATGGTTGTCATTGGTCGTATTCCGGTTTGGAGCGTAAGATATCCAGTAGACTTATGCACGTGGCATTAAGACCCCTCCGTTAAGATAACAACGCACCATTACCATCTTTAATGTATACTGGCGATGGTTTCTCTTTCCATCAGGAGAGTCATCTGCTTGTTTGATATCTAATAATACGAAATAAAACTTATTTTTGGAATAGTTTTAATAGTTAGTACAAACTTATGTTAATACTAACCTCTAGTGGATAATAGACTATCTGCCTTCCTGACATGTATTTCATAATGTACGAGGGAAGGTTAAATATGTAATAAGCTTTATCAAAACGGTAACACATCGTGATCACGGTAAGATATCGTCATCACGGTAATATATTGCAGGAATTTGCCAGCTAGTCGGAGTCAGATATACCCACGAAATAAAGAAAACAACGGAATTGGCAAGTACAAACATTTGTATCAGGACCGCGATCGCCACACTCACACATAAAATAAGCATTATTGCATATAAACTACTAATGCAAACATTGTTTCATTGGTCGTTTTCATTTTAAGCAACAATAATCCGAAATATACAAACAGAACATTTAAAAATATACCAAACTGCGTTACAATAAATTTTATTTTGCTACAAAAAAAAGAGTATTTACGTCCTTTTGTAGTCTATTTAAAATAGACTCATCTATTTGTACAATAGTGAAACTTAAGATCGTAATAGTTTCGCTATTCTACAATAGATGGCAGCATTGATTTTTCCGTAGTTTTCAGTTGATCATATTTGAGTAGAGAACTTTCTAGAACGATATACGTAATGACTGTCATTACGTATATCTTTCTAGAAAAATTACGTCAACCTAAAATGAACTTTATATTTAAGGTGTACGGCTGATTTTAGCTTGACTTTCTATTATATCATTAGAGATTATATTAAATCAGGAATTTAATTAAAATAAAATGAAAATTGTACTTTCGAATGATATGAAATATCTCCATTTTTAATCATCTGTATTCTACTATCATTTCTGCATTCAAGGATGGCACAATACGGCATAATTCAGTGTATAATAGATTTTCGCACGACGACTATCTCCTAATGATATAGTAAGTATCACTAAGGCAATTTAGAGTAAAAGCGCATAATAGTGACGCACGCGGCACGCCCACTCTTCACTTCCCCTTGTTTTCTTTATTTCGTGGATATACCACTAAAACCCCCTCTGCTCAATGTTTTTATAGGTGAGGTGATAGGTACGTGTTATGTTATATAGGGTCCCGAGACTTAATTTTTAAAGAAGACTTATCACTTAATTGTTTCATTTTGCACTTTCAGTACAGTTTATTAATTGGCACTAATTGTAAATATACAACTGGTATAGAAATGCGAAGAGTTGGGAACGAAGCGATCTGGAAGGAATATAGACAGAGGCTGACTCATACGGACTAGAGGAATGGAGTAAGGGCCAAAAGTGCTGATGAATTACTTTTGAGGGTTTTGTCGATGGAGGTCTAATGCAAGTCTTTTAGTGGAATTTCGCCAAAACCCCAGCAGGGACGACTTTTAACTATTTTCAACGAGGTTGGTCTTCTTCACGTTCTGTGCGCAGGCGAGAGCAGAACCCCTACCTTTGCACTGGGGCCTTGTAGGCCCGCCAGGACCCGAAGATCCTCTGAGCAAATGCGCCACCTGTGCGCAAAGCGCGCTGCGCATCTATACATCTTATGACAAGAAGAGCTTGAGAGCAGCGACGAGGCTTGTAACTATAGACGGCGCATTTCCTAGGCTAAACTATTGTCGGGTTAGGTTAGGAATAATACTCAAACACGTTTGGGGTAGAGTTTATGAACAGGATTAGCTTAGGAATTATGAAAATCAAACATTTTTTGCTTTTCCTAACCTAACCCGCCACCGGGTTAGGTTTTAGGGCCAGGTTACGTCCTTATTTCTATGCAAGAGATTGAACACTATGACATATGTTACAGTGTTCAGTCTCTTGCATTCATTTGTATAAATAAACAAAGAGTAGAGGCAGTTCCCTTTGTCACCGTTTAGATAAAAATAAAAAAAGTTTTTAGAAATCAAGAATCGTCCCTTTTTAAAGGAGGTTGAAACGTTATATGGCCAGCAGATTTTCTTAGGCTAGTTTTAAATTTCTCTCTCGTATTTGCCTAAAAATTATTTTTTCTTAGAGCATTACTGACTACAGTATTTGAAAGGCATTTTATCGTATGTAAATAAAAACGAGCGTAGCATGCAAATGAGCGAGAGTGTCTCAATGTAATGAAATCCTACCTAAATATAGATGTATTTCCTGTCAGCCTAAAATATATAAAATCGGCCTGCTTTATTTCCAAATAAAAGAATTAAAATGTGTGATTTTGTAAGTATTTGCAAGTTTTTTGAAGTTTTAATAAGCTTTCTAGAAATAAATTTAAGGAATCAGGTAGGCCCGATATAAAGTGTCTAGGCGACAGAGTCTTACACCTTCTTTTTGGATTTATTTTGCAGAAAATATATTCCAGAATTCAACTTCTCGAGTTTGTAACCACTACTTATCTTATTCCTGCCACATTAGCATTAACTTGTCACTGTCGTTTTCCGTTTGAATGTAAAGTAATCCGCAGAGTCCGCAAATGCATGTGGCGTTACCATCTCCACAATATTATAAAAAGTTTCCTACCTACTTTCAGAAGACCGAGTTTCCGTACTACTTTTTCGTAAAATTGTATTTTTTCAAAAAGTATATTCCTCAAAGCAACGTCTTGGATGTACCTCCTCTTAAATTATTTCTGCCGGAATAATACTGTTTGTCACTATTGTTTTCTATTTGTCTGAGTATAAAGTAGTCTGCAAAATCCGCAAATTCAAGTAGCATTACCGTCACCCCAATATTAAAAACAATACGTGAGACCTAGTTTCATTTCTCTTTTTTTTGTAAAATTGCGTTTTGTTTTCAGAAACTATGTTCCAAAACACATTGTTTTAGATTTGATTCCACTTCTTGACCTATTCATGTCACAATAAATTCAATGCTTGTCAATATCGTGTTCTTATTTAAAAAGTAAGGTAGACCACAAAGTTCACAAATACACGTGGTATTACCATCTTGCTAAATAGATAACAATGCATCATTAACATCTTTATTGTACGTAAGCCTAATTTGTAATCTAACCTTTGCGTTTCAATAATTTATTTTCGTCACAGTACTCATTAAACACAAAAGAAAGCTAATTTTTATATTCCCTCCTAAGTTAACATCAGGGCCCCTGATTTAAGTTAAGTAGCTTCGTTATCAACCCTACCTTAATATTCCACAACATGCTTCCACATAAATGATTTGTAGGAAAAGTTGAAAGACATAAGGTTCTTTGTAAGCATTTTTATAAATTCTTTATTAAGTCCTTGGAAATATGCTTTATTCTCATACGTAAACGAAATTCTGATACCGTAAAATTGAAACAGTTTATATATATCGACTTATCATCAAAACAAAGTCCGATCTGCAAGTTTGGTAGTTTTCAATAGAGAGTGTAGAATTTGTTCACTAATGTAACTCTTAAAAATTGAGACGCCATGTGTTGAATTTTTGGTACAAAATAGTGGGTTCTTTATCAACATAGGACTTTTTATGAGGAAAAAATGAGAGTATGTAGTAAACTTCAGATGTTTTATTACGAAAACGTCTGATTTAAGGGACGCCCTGTATGAACATGGGTCGTTTTTGTTGGAATCATCCATCCCTTAAGAGTTTTATGTGGATAAATAACCTTGAAATATTTAAGTGTAATGCTCAATTCCGTGTTTTATTTACCTTTAAAATATATTAAAAATTAAATATTTAAAAATTGTTTATCAATAAAAAAATCTTAAGATAAGTAGCAAAACAATCAGTTGGTATTCTGTCTTAAAGACGTGACCAACAGTATTTTATAATTTGAGATCTACTTACCAGGTACTTTGGTAACTTTCTTGGTAATATCGAATATTTATATGAAATCACTCTTTATAATTATCGAATTAGAAACATTACAGTAAAAAATAAATGGTACATTATATCACAGTATTGTATCTAGATACTTACTTACATGACAAGGACAAGGGCATGTACTTAAATTACCAGTCTTAAAATTATTATCTTACTAATTACTTACAAAATAAACTATAACAGTCATCTTTATTATTAAATAAAAATAAAATATTATTATAATATTTTATTTTTATTAATAAAAATTTATTAATAAAAAAAAAATATTATTAAATCTTTATTATTAAATAAAAAATAATCAGTGTATGTAGTGTAGTCAATAATATAAGATGTAGTGTAGTGTAGTCAATAATATAAGACTGATTATTTTTTTATTGTAATGAATACAATAAAAAAATAATCAGTCTTATATAATTCTTTTGGATGCTTCTGTCGTTTTTTGTTGTTTTAATAGTAAAGTTGCAATTCATTGTATGTGAAGTGGCAGGTGAATTAATATTGTGAAATGAGAACGAGGAAACAGAGAAGCAACCTTCATGATTAAGACAGAATATACTATCACAGGTCGAATGAACATTAGTAGGAGACGGCATAGGAGTGAGCACTGAGAGTTCAGAACTAATCGAAGTAAATGGGTCAGAAACTTAACTCTTCGAGCTGTATTAGTGGAGAATTTTCGAAACTAGAAGGCACTTCCAAAGATAGTGTACTAGGTTGGTCATTTTAAGCATCCTTGGTAGACTGAACACACATGCCATTTGGTATTGAGCTGTCATAAATGACTTCCTTGGTCCTATTTTCTTGCTGCAGAACTTCTTCCCATATATCAGCTAAAAATATTCATATTTATAGATATTTTTAATTGAATAACGTCCCAATTGATATGTTGCTTCCAGCCATAGCATTTCATCTCAACATCGGACTAACAAATCTTATCACAATTTCCAGATATAAACGTCCTTTATTGACAACAGACGCTTAGAAATTCTGTGATATTCGTGTAAAATGATCTTAATATTTCATAAAGCTTTTACTTTTAATAGCTTAATTTTGCATAAAATCCATTTGTTTATCAATAATAAAAATCATATTTTTGCGCCAAAACTAAGTTTTTCTTCATTAAAAATTTATTTATTATTTATTTAAAATTTATGCACAACATGTACAGAGGTGGACTTAATGCTACATGACATTCTCTATCAGTCAACCTTAAACAAATATAAGCAGTGTTTACGATGGGGTGCACAGAGAAACTTATTACAATCGTTTACTACTGACATACCTTCTTGATTATTATTAAGATAAATTAAAATTAAGAAAACAATAAAATAATACAATATTACAATATACTCAGATACATATATAATACATTATACCTATACCTATATATATATATATATATACACACATATATATATATATATATATATATATATATATATATATATATATATATATATATATATATATATATATATATATATATAAGTACATATTTATATAATATTTATATATAGTTATATAAATACATATTATACTAACATAGCGCGTAACACCATTATTCTGCCAAATGCTTACAGAGAGAACGTTTAAAAGACAATTTGGAGGGATTATTCCTAATATCAATGGGAAGAGTATTCCAAAGCCTCACAGCTTCAGAAGAAAAAGATTTGGATAAGAAATCGGTACAACAAGAAGGTACTTGAAGAGTCAGGATATTTTCTGAACGAAGTTGGCGTGAATGTGTGGCTTGCTGAAATATGAATTTTGACTTAAGATATTGAGGTGCATTAGGATTACAAAGAATCGTGAATAATGTACAAAGCAATCTCAACTGTCTTCGTTGGCGGATCGGAAGCCATTTCAGTTTAGAGTGATATAATGAGCCGTGATCAAACTTACGCAGACCAAAGGTGAACCGTATACAATTGTTGAGCATGCGTTTTAATCTGTCTAAAAGAGCTTGACTTAAATCTACGAAACACACGTCGGCATAATCAAGTATTGGTATAACTAGGGTCTGCACAAGTAGGAGTTTTGATTGGAGTAAAGGGATCGTAAAGCCATATTAACCTTACGACAAAACTCAGTAGTATGTGGTAACCAAGATAGAGTTTGGTCTATTATGAGTCCTAGATCTTTGACGTAAGGGAGAAAGGGGATAGTAATGTTATCAAAAATTACCGCTGAAATAGAGCTCCAATCCAAACTTTGAACCCGACGCGAGCTGCCAATAATAATAGCCTGACATTTATTAGGATTGACTGTTATACCAAACTTTTTCGTCCAGTCAAGAACGTTGTGTAAATCCTGATTGATACGACTTACAGCTTCATTGATGCCTTCTAAGCTTGATTGGGCATAAATTTGCAAATCATCTGCATACAAATGGTGAGAATAGCTTAAGCGGTTAGTAATTAGGTTTATGACTACGGAAAAAATGAGGGGAGAAAGGATCCCACCCTGAGGAACGCCTGTCAATACGTCACACCAGTCAGATAAATTATCATTAACACGAACTGCTTGCTGACGGCCTCTAACGTAGGATGAAAACCAATTTAAGGCAGACGGGGATAGACCAAGGTGTGCAAGGACCGCTATTAAAATGTCATGGTTGACTGTATTGAAAGCATTGGAAAAATCGATTAAAACTAGGACTGACAACCATGATTCTTCCGT
This sequence comes from Apodemia mormo, assembly GCA_036924255.1. NCBI lineage: Eukaryota > Metazoa > Arthropoda > Insecta > Lepidoptera > Riodinidae > Apodemia > Apodemia mormo. The sequence continues at coordinate 14,030,534 of JAUPFN010000014.1, read as the reverse complement.
AGCGGACCTTATATCTTCAGTAACTTTCAGGAGAGCAGTAGTCGTGCTATGCCCCATATGGAAGCCCGATTGACAGGGACTCAGATAATTTATCTCATTCAGGTACTTAGTGATCTGATTATAAGCAACTGCCTCGAGAATTTTTGAGAGAAAAGGAAGTATAGATATGGGTCTGAAGTGGTTAGTAGCACTAGGATTTGAGATTTTGGGAAGCGGCAGAATGAGTGCTTTACGCCAGAGAGTGGGAAAGTCACTGGATAGGGAAAAATTAATTAAATGTGTTATAACAGGCACAATAAATTCTTTGATATAACTATGGGTTGCCTTAAGCTATATACTGAGTAGAAAGCGAAGGAAAACATAATTTGTTCCGCTTAAATTATTTTAAAGTATGTATCTTAAAGTAATACAAGTGGAAATTTATCAACTTACCCGAAGCAACACTTTTATTAAGCACAACAGGAAAATTAGAAAATGCCGACTTGAGCTCAGGCTCTTCTCTATCAGCTTCTTGCAGCATATTTAACATTTTCCGTGATCGTAACATTTATAAAAATACGCTTTTTCAAGCAAAATACTTAACAAATTATATTTTTCCCTCTAATTATTAAAATCTAAGCGAATAACACAAAAACAACCTCCTTCCAACAAACAGCGGCCTGAATGACGATAAATCGAGGCGCTTGCGTCACCCGCGCCCCCCGTACGCTGTCGCTTGTACACCTAAAGCGTTATTATGCGGACCAAAAATCTGATCGAACGATATTCGATTATATATTTTCGAAACTATATGAGATACGAAAATTCTAAAAACACACATCTATAGAGTTTTTATTTCTAGTCTCGTACAGCTATTAAAAATTAAATAATATTTAGTCTATGATCACATGCAACTCTATTCTACGGATATTCGAAAAAAATAACACTTTGCTTGTAGTCGGACATATGGTAATTAATGGTAGAGTTCTGCAGTATCTCGCCCGGGTCTGGTACCACCGCCTTACCTTTTCCTAATTCCTAAATAGCCTATTAATCTATTAAATTCCTAAATAGCCGATAATCGTTATTTATGTCAGTAAAATGCAGCAATAAGGATCACTACTAATATCACCAAACGAAATACTGGCGAATCGTAGTAAGTCGAAAAATCTTTAGACATAAAGTTCACTCTGCCCATCGAAAAGAGGTATGAGCGTGATGTTGCTGTATTTTATATAAGTAGGTAGAATTAGGGAAAATTGATGCAATATTGTACAATAGATTGAAAATATTCAAATCTAATTCATCCAAAGAGATCAGTCATCAATATACATTTCGGAAATCTTTTATTAACATATTGAATCCAAATACGATATGCCAGAATAAATTAGTCAACACATGACCCTACTCAACCCAAATCCAAATACATAGAACATTAATGCATCCCTTTGTGGTGGCCGGTTATTTATTATTGACGTAAAAAGGAAAACTTATTGGTGACCTCTGCTTTGTGCGTCACACGCCATTTTAAGCCCCGCTGTCCATCAAGTCTAAAATATTCCACAGGCAATTGTATTTCATCAACCTTTTTAAGTTTTTATCAACGAATATTTAAGTCCCTTAATTCTGGATGCAAAAACGTTGCGGTAAATATACTTTTATTATTTTGTGTTGTTGTTTTAGAGGATTTCAAATTCTATAGGTCTAATATCACATTAGCATTAGAGCGAATGATATTTGCAGTATGGAGATTTTTTTATCATAGCAGTAAATTTTATTTATTCAGCTTATTATAAAGCTTTGGTATATAGTATATACATGGCCAGACTGTATTAAGAGACACAGTGATATCTGTATGAAATATTCACTGTATAACAATACTTGTATCGAATACTCAATGATTTTTAAAGTGTACTACCACAAAATAAATAATAATAACTATAGAATAAATAAATGTACTAGTACTTTAAAAAAACATCTACTATGTGTTACTTAAGTTGCAGTAAAATCTTTTTGGTTGTACTTTTTCTAAATTGCTAAATTTGCAACCAATACATAGGTATATACTAATATATTATTTAAAATATAAAATACTGTGTAATGTATTCTATCTCATTCTCTCGACGGCTTTACATTTTTGATATATAATAATGTATTTATTTGTCCATCGTGACGAATGTAAGTTTCATTGAAATTAAAATTTTCAAAAATAAAAATAGCCTAAGTTACTCCTTATTACATAAGCTACCTGTCAGTGAAAGTCCTATCAAAATCGGTCTAGCCCTACCGACAGACAGACAAAATTGTAAAAAAATGTTATTTTGATATATGTACCACTGGCTGTTACCCGCGGCTTCGCTCGCGCATTTTCACTTTAGAACTTATTTAACCTTTCTTTATAAGCTACTTTATTGAAAATCTCTACAAAGTCGGGCGGGCCGCTAGTATTGTATAAAATATAATATTTACATTTTCATTATCATATAATTCAGTTATTTATATACGATCAAAATTTAAGTAAAACACGCAAGAATAAAAAAATACCTGTCGGTAACATACCTATCGAACAAACTAACGTAGTTATAAAAGAAACTTCTAGTACCTAACCTAAATCTAGCTATGATAATATTGTATATAGCGAACTATACCACAAACCTAAGTAAATTATACCTATCTATTAGGATTGCTATATATGTTACACACCTATCTAACCAACTGTACTGAAAGAAAGAAAGAAAATATTTATTTGCAAGAATATGGGTGTTACAAGTTGTTAAAGATAAATTAAGTTACCAACATATTCTACCATTATATGGTGTGCAAATATTTAAAAAAAATATCATTATAAAATATTACATTTAAAAGATTCTATCGAATATTTAGAATTACTACCGGATCGGAACGCGGCCACACACTGAGAAGATCCGGCGGAAGAAACTCAGCGGGCTGGTCTTTTTTCTCTATTTCATGTACTTGTTATAAATGTACAATTTCATATTACAAAAGAATTTTTTATAATTACAAGTTTCATATTTTGTGCAATTAAATTTTTTATAATTTACAAAATGTTCACTATTTACAAAATTTTACTAGGTACATTGAAATTTTTTAAGGTCAATTCAACAAACTTATATTTCTATCCATTAATATTTAATTTTATCGGCTAAAAATTCTTTAATATCGTAATAAGTTTTATCTAACAGCAAATCAAACAACTTTTTGCGAAATTTATTTATAGGTAATGATTTAAGACTATCAGGAATATGATTGTTTATAATAATAGACATACAATACACATTTTTTGTAAAAATATTTAATTTTTGATTAGGCACAATTAATTTTTTACTATTTCTAAAATATGAGTTACCAGTGACTTCAGCGTTTGTTTTAAATAAATTTTGGTGCTTTTTTACAAATACGCATACCTATAAAATATACAAACATGGTAAGGGAAGTACCTTAAGAGACTTGAAAAGTGGTTTACAGGAATGTAACTGATTAACACCACATATTGCTCGAATACATTTCTTTTGGACTCTAAAAATTCGTATCAATTCAACAAAATTTCCCCAAATAGGAATTCCATATTGTAAATTAGGAGAGACATATCCATGATATGCTAATAGGGAGGCTTTTACGTTTCCTAATTCTCTTAGTCTTCTTAAAACATAGACAAATCTATCAATCTTATTGCATAGAGATTCAATGTGTGCTTTCCAATTACAATATTTGTCAATAATTATTCCTAAAAAGTTTGTATAATCTACATCATCTATATTTACTTTATTTAAAAATACATTTGTGTTTTTAGTAATATTACTGTGGTAGTTCTGAAATTCAACTAATTTTGTTTTAGTTACATTAACTTTTAAATTATTATTAATTAACCAGTCTGAAACTTGAAGTAAGGTTTCAGTTGTTTCGTTTACCAAGTCTTTTTTATTTTTACATTTAATAAGTAGGGTAGTGTCATCAGCAAATAAAAAGCAATCATGTTGTAAACTATCAAGAAGATCATTGATATAAATTAAAAATAGCAAGGGTCCTAAAACACTGCCCTGTGGTACACCACAGTTGTTAACACGGTAGTTTGAAGTAAATATTTTTTTACGGTTTCCGTATATTTTAGATATTTCGACGCATTGTTTCCTATTTTCTAAGTAACTCTTTATCCAATCTAACACCTTCCCTCTAATACCATATTTTTCAAGTTTTGATAGTAAAATATCGTGTGAAACAAAATCAAATGCCTTACTCATATCCAAAAATAACACAAAGTGGATACATTTGCGTATTGAGACATTCAGTTATGCTCTTCACTAAATCAAAACATGCTAATGTAGTAGACCTACCTTTCCTAAATCCATATTGATTATTTTTTAGTAGGCCAAAATCAAGTAAATAATTATAGAGCTTTTCATACATAATTTTTTCAAAGATTTTTGAAATAACTGGAATTAAAGTAATAGGTCTATAATTGTTCATATCGCACATATCTCTTTTTTTAAATAATGGTTTGACAATACACTTTTTTAATCGTTCTGGAAATTTACCTTCCAAAAATGACAAATTAATTATATGGCTTTTTTTCAATAATTCTGTGTTAATATTATCATAGCCAGTAGCATAAGTATTTTTCAATGAATGTATAACTTTTTTCACATCATGCTCATCTACTGGTGTTAAATACATGGTTTTACTACAATTTGGTAAAAAATATAATTTTGAAGTATTTGTAGATTTGACTTTTACACTACTTGATTTTGTCTGGTTTATAAAGAAATTATCAAATAGATTACAGATTGTTTGAGTATTTGTGTACTTTAAATTGTTTATTTTGATTTTTTCTATTTCTCTACTATTTATTTTGTTCTGAAATGTACTTTTAATCAGATTCCATGAAGCTTTACATTTATTAGAGGAATTTTCAATGTATTTCAAAGAAGACTGTTTTTGTGATTCTAATATACATTTAGACAAAATTTTCCTATAATGTAGATATTTACATTTATTTTCTTTCCTATTAGATTGAGCATGACGATAGTTAAGGTGCAACTGGCGTTTTACTTTGCAACATGTTAGAAGACCTTTAATTAACCATTTATTCTTTATAGGTTTATTTAAAACTTTTACACGGACCTTAGGAAAACACAACTCAAAAAATAACAGTAAAATATCATGAAATTCATTAAATGCTTCTTCACAATTTGACTTTGTAAAAACTTCATTAAAACAAACTTGATAAACATTCATGAAACTTTTTAATATTGTCCTGTCCATGTATCCGCTTTATTTCAAACCAAAAAGCTCTTTTTTGTTTAAATTCTAAGACTGACTCTATATTGGCTTGTATACTCTGAGCAGTTTCATGATCAGACAAAGCAAGTGTATGAGTGTTAGACTGAACATTATTTATGTTACTTGCTATTACATCCAGACATGCATGCTTCCTAGTAGGTTTTAAAATATGTTGATTTATGTTGTTATTTGAAAGAATGCTTGTTAAATTTTTATGTAATTTTATGTTGTTTTGGTCAGACAAAGCAAGTGTATGAATGTTAGACTGAACATTATTTAAGTTACTTGCTATTAGATCCAGACATGCATGCTTCTTAGTAGGTTTTATAATATGTTGATTTATGTTGTTATTTGAAAGAATGCTTGTTAAATTTTTATGTTTACAAGTGTCCTGCATCAGGTCTATATTCCAATCTCCACATAAAATAATTTTCTTTTTTGAATATCTCATAATATTTTTTAATAATAATTCTAATTTATTTAAGAATATATCAACATTTGAGCTGGGAGTACGATGAATACAAATTACTATTAGTTTATAATTAACAATTTCAACAGCGCAACATTCGAAGGAAAATGGTAAGCGTATTTGTAAGTCCAGGATTTTAAAATCAAGTTCATTTCTAACTAAAATACAAGTTCCCCCCTATGTTGATTATCACGAGAAAAATGAGATGCCATAGTGTAACCGTCAAGTTTAAAGTTTGTTTCAGAACCTTACTTAAGAAAAGTTTCAGAAAGACATATAACATCAATTATACCTAGTGTGTCGCTAAGCTCACTAATAGCTACTTGCAAATAATCACGTTTTTTTAATGCACCTGCTATGTTTTGGTGAAGTAGCTTAAATTGGTTATTATTGACTATACGTGTATGTCACTGTATTGTATTTGGTTATTATTGACTGTATGTGTATGTTACTGTATTAAAACGCCGGTTAACCCTGTAGGTCATCCCTGAAACTTTCCGCTAAATTGAGATATTTTAAGCTCAAAGAAAAAAATGCCTAAGCATAGAGATTTTAAAAATGATGGTTATTTAGTGTTCGAAAAGCTGTATATTTTTTTCTAAATGCTGACCGACTTTGATTTTTCGAATAACATTCAACGCAAGTTTTGAGCTCTAAATTGTTTTTTATTAGATAAAAAATGTCTGAGAAATATAAAAAAAAATTTTTTTCAAAACCTTTGTCATTGATAAGTCCCGAAAAAATCAACCGATTTTAATCCATTTTACGGTATTTGACGCACTCTTTTAAGCAGAAGATTTTAAAATAAATCGGTAAATTAGCCTGAAAGTCATTTTAAAAATACGAAGTAAGTTTCATGTAAACAGCGTAATTTGAATATTTGAAAATTTGAATCGATTTTAATTTTTGAAACGACATTTGATGTAACTTTATTAGTACTGAAATAACATAGAAAATCAAAAATATATTGCTTGAAAAATTTCGAAGTTTTGTTAAAAAAAACACTTTATTCCAATTTTTTCGTCAACGATAACTCTTGAACGGATAAACGGATTTTGATGCAATTTATGTATTGGAAGCAGTTCTTTGAGAAAAATAGCTGATAAGATTTTGGACTCAATCGGTACATAAATCTGGAAGTTAAATTAAAAGTATAGACCGGTCAAGTCGTTCAAAAATTATGAGAGGTTTACATACACACAGAGAGACATACACACATACATATATACATACATACATACAGATATACTGACGTCAACATGCAAATAGTCGGAAAATAACTCGATTTTCGAAAATCGAGGTAAAATCAGTAGTTTCCTTATATACATACGTAGCGGCAAGTTAAAATCTGTAAACTGGTTGACTCTGCAGGCTATTCCTGAACTTCCTGCTAAATTGAGGTATTTTAAACTTAAAAGAAACAAAAAGAAGCAAAGATTTTTTTCAGAGTTTAAAAATCTTAATTTTATTATAAATGATAATCATTGCATTTTTGAAAAGAAAATCAAACACATATTTTCAAAAATTTTCGTTATTGATGAATCCCAAATAAAACAACCGATTTTGATCAAATTTCCGTTTTTGACGCAGTTTTTAAGAGAGAAAAGCTGATTCGATTTTTAAATCCATCGGGATATTAACCTGAAATTTATTTAAAAAATATAAAGTAAGTTTGCTGGAAACACAAAATATTAATATTTGAAAAGCTGTAAGTTTGGAAAACCTGATTCGATTTTGATTTTTAAAACTGCATTTGAAGTAGTTCTTAAGTACTAAAATATTGAAGAAGGCCAAAAAATTATTGGTTAAAAACTTCGAAGTGAAGTCGAGAAAAACTCTTTTTTAATTTTTCTTCAATTCATATGAAATTTCATGCAAATATGTCCAAGAAAAAAAATTCATACAATTTTTATTCGTCTATTCAGCCTCTTGGAGGTTAAATTTTGAACAATCATTTCTTAGTGGATGCTTTCGTCGTGAGAGGAATACGTGTGCGAAATTTCAAGTTTCTAGCCTTAATAATTTAGCCTGTATGTTTATATAAAAGTTTCATGCCCTATTTTACCCCGTAAGGGACTGAATTTTGAAACACGCTGAAATACAAAAGTCGTGTTTTTTGCCATGTTCAATTCATACGAAACTTTATGCATGTATGTTCAAATAAATTTCATCCCTTATAACAACCCCTTGAGGGTTGAATTTTGAATAATATTTTCTTAGTGCATGTTTACGTCATAGGAGGAATATGTGTGCGAAATTTTAAGTTTCTTGATCTAAGGGTTTGGCCTGTGCGTTTATATACCTTATTATATTTTTATTTTATCCTCTTTGAATTTGGAAAAACACTAAAATACGTAACTCATTATAGTTGCTGTACTCAATTCATATGAAATTTCATGCAAATATGTCCAAGAAATAAAAAAATATGCTAGCAAAAAGCAAAGCTTTCTAAGGGCTCGCAAAATTATACTACCTAGTAATATTGTTAGGAAATTTTTTTTATGAGAATTACATCTTTTAATGTACCTATGGACTTTATTTGTAATTATCTTTACATTAAATTCGCATCAAAGGCGTCGTCAGGCTTTGATCTAGGGGGGCGCAGGAAAATAAAACCAAAATAAAAAACATGTTTCTTAGGCTAATTTTTTTTAGTACTTACAAGAAAAAAATTTCTTGATTTATTAAAAACACGATTTTAATAATTATCAATGTTATCTACACAGAACAAATATAAAGGTTATATACATGTTTTACACCATATTTTCTGGTCTACCTATAATAAAGTACGGTCTACCTATAATATGTAGGAACTCAAGACCAATCTCGCACCACCACTTCGCTCTTAAAGTCTAATATTGATAGAAATCAAATTTTATTTATAGTAACTTTCTTGTAAAATCAAGGAAAAGTGGAGATTAGAAATGAAAGTTGATCGTATAAAGAAAAACACATTTTTAACATTTTGTTAAGATAATTTTTTTTTTCTACAATCGGAAAGTTCCTGGTTTCATCGATTTTCAAAATCAAAAAATGTTTTATTTAGTTAATCTTCAAAATTTTTAGAATTAATATTGAACTTACACAGACAGGGACAGAGGAACCCTCGGGGTTCAATTCCCGAGTCAGAAAAATCAAAAAAGTGTCTTTTCAATTTAATATAAAACCAACGTTGGCCAGGATTGGAAAAGTGCCCGGTTGGTGATAGGTTGGTCACCTATCAAGATGTGGGACTTAAATATATTCGGCTAATCGTGGATGCACACGTTGTACCTCTGCCTACCTTTTCGGGAATACGGGCATGAATATACCTGTTTTAGCTTTTTACCCTCGGGCTAAGATTGGAAACAAGATGTGGGACTTAAATATATTCGGCTAATCGTGGATGCACACGTTGTACCTCTGCCTACCTTTTCGGGAATACGGGCATGAATATACCTTTTTTAGCTTTTTACCCTCGGGCTAAGATTGGAAATTGATCTCAATATAATATTAATCAATTATTACACTTGTACTGTTTCACAATAATCATATTGTGAAAAATCTGTAAACGGTTGACCTTGCAAGCCATCCCTGAAACTTCTCGCTAAATTAAAGTATTTTAAGCTCAAAAGAGTAAAAACTATAAGTGTAGATTTTTTCAGTTCTGAGAAATATTTAAACGTCTCAATTACTAAGTCACAAAAACAGCAAGGAAACACTTACTTACTTTGCTTACTTACTTAATAAATCAGTAACTTCTTCTATATACATAGCGGGAAGTTAAAAAGTACAAGTGTATTAACAGATTAATATTGTATTAAAATGGAGTCAATGAAAATAAATTAAAACTACCACGCTAAAGCTCAAACCTAAAAGTGCGATATTTTTTCAGTAAAATATACCACAAAAAGGCAAAATCGTCGCCTAGTCTAGCTTTGTAGTATTTTAATTTGTAGTATTTTAAAGTTAGTTTTATAATAAATGGCGTTAGTAGTAATAAAATTCTAATACAACATGTATCTTCTATTTTTTTTTAATATTTATAAAATTGTAATTTAATGGTAGATCATATCTAGACATGAATTTAAACTACCACGTCAAAGCTCAAACCTAAAAGTGCGATATTATTTCAGTAAAATGTACCACAAAAGTGCGTAGAAAGTCGCCTAGTATAGGGCTCGCAGTGCTCGCCCTAATAAAATTTTATACCGTATCTCATCCCCTTCGGAGTTGAATTTTGAAAAATCCTTCCTTAGCGAATGCCAACGTCATAAGAGGAATATGTTTGCGACATTTCAAGTTTTTAGCCTTAGGGATTGCACTATTAGTTTATATAAAACGTTTATCTACTATTTTACCCACTAAGAGGTTAAATTTTGAACAACGCAAAAATACATAACTCATTATATTTGTCGTACTCAATGCATACGAAATTTTATGCAAGTATGTCCAAGGAATATAAAGTTTCAAAGAAATTTCATCCCCTATTACACCCCTTTGAAGACTGAATTTTGAATAGTTCTTCCTAAATGGATGCGTACGTCATAGGAGGAATATGTGTGGGAAATTTTAATTTTCTTGACCTAAGGGTTTGGCTTGTGCGCGTATATTTTTTTTTTTTATATATCTTAAGATAGCAAACAAGCAGATGGGTCTTCTGATGGAAAGAGTCAACCATCGCCTATAGACACCAAAGATGTTAATGGTGCGTTGCTATCTTGTGACGAGGTCTAATGCCACATGCATAAGTTTACCGGCTACCTTACCCTCCAAACCGGAACACGACAGCGACAAGCACTGACGCTATTGCGGCAGGAATAGGCAAGGCGGTGGTACCTGACCCGGGCGAGACGATGCAGAACTCTACCACCTAGTAGCCACGATGGTAGTGACTCGATAGCCATTCGGTCGCCTTTTACGACCTGCCTGGCAGAACGGCAGTTGGCCTATTCTACAAAGGAGGCCGGGACCAACACGGCGAATATACCCTATTATTTTTTATTTTATCCTCTTAGGCGTTGAATTTTGAAAAACGCTTAAATACCTAACTCATTATTGTTGCTGTACTCAATTCATATGAAATATCATGCAAATATGTCCAAGGAATAAAACGTTTTATATATATTTTTTTCTATTTAACCCCTTTGGAGTTTGAATTTTGAAAAATCATTCCTTAGTGGTGGTCATAACAGGGATACGTGTGTAAAATTTCAAATTTCTAGCCTAAGGAGTTTAGCTTATGCGTTTATATAAAACTTTCATGCTCTATTTCACCCTTAAGGGGTGGAATTTTGAAAAACGCTGAAATACATAACTCATTATTTTTGTCATACGAAATTTTTATGAAATTTCATGCAAATATGTCTAAGGAACAAAATGTTTAAAACTTTTTTCCCCTATTTCACCCCTTTGAGGGTTGAATTTTTAATAATGCTTTCTCAGTGGATTCTTACGTCATAAGACAAATACGTGTGCAAAATTTCAAGTATCTATCAATAATAGTTTGGCAATGGTTTGTGCGGTCTTATAAAATTTTTATCCCCTATTTTACCCTCTTAGAGATTGAATTTTGAACAATGCTTAAACACGTAATTCATTATTTATTTTGTACTCAATTCATACGAAATTTCATGCAAATATGCCCGGGGAATAAAAAGTTTCAAACAAACTTTTATCCCCTATTTCACCCACTTTTGGGTTGAATTTTGAAAAATCCTTCCTTAGTGGATGCTTACATCATAAGGAAACTACGTGTGCGAAATTTCAATTTTCTAGACTTAGTTTGGCCTGTGCGTTGATACCTCAGTCCGTCACTTTTGCTTTTTATATATATAGTAGATAGATGTATACATCCATATTATTATGTATTAAGTAAAAAGTGGTTATTTTAATATAACAGACACTCCAATTTTATTTATTTGTAAAATTTGGAATCAAGCCCCCCGCAATTTTGTAATAGCTAGTATGATAAAAATGGAAAGTCAAAACTAGATTAAATTATCTTGCATATTGATAATTCCAGGTGCAGAGAGCCAGATTTTAACTTGAAAACATGCTAGAAAATTAAATTTCGCCATACATTATTTCTGTACAACGAGTATAAGTTCATTAAAGCGACATGTATTTCGGGAGATGAGATAAAATCTTAGCTTTGTTCATGTCTTAGTACACGTTATTCAGGACACGGATATATTCCCTCGGGTCGTGATTTGAATGCGTGATTTAATATTTACCTATATACAACACTCCTATCTTGTCCATTAAACTGGGAGCTTATATTATTATTATATTATATATTCCACGACAAAAATAGTTAATTTTTTATATCATAAAATAGCAAACAAGCAGGTAACTCTTCTGATAGAACGAGACAATTATATAGATACCAAAAAATGTTATTCTCTCTAAAGTTTTAACGTAAATGCAGTTTACCGGCTATATTACTCTCCAAACTGGAACAAGACAGTGACAAGCACTTACGCTATTGCAACAGGAATAGGTAAAGCGGTGGTGCATGGATGTAGAACTCTAACACCTAGTTCGTATTATCAATCGTTTGCCTTTTACGAAATACTAGCAAGAAGGCAGATTCATTCTTCAAAGAGGCCTGGACCGGCTTATGACCTGGAGGTTTCTTAGACGATGTTCATGGCAGAACAATGACCATCAACTATCAGATCATTGACTACAATTAAAAAACGGAGTCTGCACCATAAAACACAATTAACTTAACTCGCGATAATCTACTTACCAAGAAAAATGCATATATGAAAATTTATTCGCGTGGAGAATGGGATTGATACTTAATTATCAACCCCATTCTCCACGCGAATAAACGCGTCTTGTTTTATTGATTGGCATGGCCATTCTAAACAACGTTTTTCGATATTACAACCATGTTGGAATTGCATAGGTGAGTCGCAAGTGTAACGATGCCTCATAAATGGATAACTTCTGAGCAAGTGGCAATTCAATTGTCAAAACCTAGTGGAGTACTGTCATGGCTATACTATATTGGTTTGTTATCTGTTCAGCGTGCTGTTTCATGATCAGCTTACAATTTAATGAATCCCATGTGTTCTCAAAGATGCGATACACGTACATTCCTTCTAACCTAGTTCACAAGTTGAAAGTGTTCAAAATAGAGATAATGATCGTAATATACTTATTTGATCACTGTCTTTATTTTACACCATTTTATAGAGATAATGATATAATGATCGTAATATATTTGTTCAATCATGATCATCAGGTAATGAACTAAGAGAGTAGAGCCAAGACACAATTCTATCAGGGTTTTAACAACTGAATTGCCGCTTGCTCAGAAGTTGGCAATTTATGAAGCATCGTTATACTCGCGAGTCACATATGCCTCAGATAATAGAAATAATGATCTATTACGTACGATGGAAATTATGCCAAAAAAATGTACTACAACTGTTTTTATTAATAAAAAAATTACAAAAGTTATAAATAAATTGAGATACAGAAAATGGTATTAATGTTTTAGCAAATGTTTAAAAAAATATAAGAAATTTAAAAGAAGACAAAAATGGATATTTTCAATAACGAAACTGTACATCTCGAAACTTTATCTCCATCCATACTAATATTATAAATGCAAAAGTCTGTCTGTCTGTCTGTCTGTTACGCTTTCACGGCTAAACCGCTAGACCGATTTTCCTGAAATTTAGCATGGAAGTATTTGAAAAGCCGGGGTCAAACATAGGCAATTTTTTTTAAATTAACCCTTAAAGGGTTGAAATAGGGGATGATTTTTTTATGAAAAGCTATCTTGACGACATGCTAATCTATTCGCAGGCGAAGCTGCGCGGGTCAGCTACTTATTTATAATTTTGATTGAATGCCGAAAATAAACATCCGTGAGTCAATTTCAAAATATAAACTCGGCGTCTAAAGCAAATACGTCGCATAAAATGTATTTTAAAGTATTGAAAAGTAATCTCAAAATTTGAAAAAAATATAATACATTTTTAATATTTAAAGCATTGATTCCTGTTAGAAATAAATCTTAAACAGAACTTTTCAAAAGGCTATGTATGCTATTTCAATTATTATATTTTTATTTGATTCGCGCCTTTATCAAATATCACATAAAAACTGTTATATTATTAAAGTAACTTTAGGTAGTGATCTCTAGAAAGGCTAGTTAAATAAATTTGAAAAACTGTTTAATAAATTTATCTTTTAAGATATATTTTAAAGAAAACTGTTATCCTACCCACCATACCGCAGTTGACTTTAACGGAGCTTAACGATAGAACTATTTTGAGCATTTTATAAGTTATCGCGTGAACTCGGTCATGAAAATCTTGTGCTGGCTCACGTACCTATTATTATGCATGCACAATAAATTGAATGACGTTAAGACCGCTAATTTAAAAAAAAATCATCGATCTGCCGACAGATGATAAGTGGTGATTTCCATCGCTGCAATATATTTTCTCGTATATGTTTAAAGGTAACAAAACAAGAAACTAATTATTATAAAACCAAAAAAATCGACTGCTACCCGATCTAAAAATATAAATGTATCTCTCCTAGCGCAGACAGATAAAATTATACAGCCTATATTACTCTCACAATTAAGATTAAACCTAGTAGCACCTCTCAAACTTAATTCCATCAAGCTATTTAGGCAATAAAGAATGCTTAAAAAAACATACATACATGCTCTCGAAAATCATAACCCTCCTTCTGTCGTAGTCAGGTAAAAATAATACATCGTTCGAAAACCGCTACGTATTTCGTTCACTAAAACACTGATAGCTCTAAAGTGAATTCTATTTTAGAATCCAATTTTTCATGGTGCCTGAAAGTGGAATATAAAAAATACTACATCCAATATTTATTTTAAAAATGTGGTACGAAGTATCCTGACGTTTTAAGTTAAATTCAGCGCAACACGCCCGATGGCATGTGTGCTCTTTGAACTATTCCTGTTGCAATAGCGTCACTATTTCTTTTTTGATATGATTTTTTGTCATATGGTTTGAAGGCTAAGGTAGCTGGTAAACTTTTGCATGTTGCATTACCATCCCGCCACACGGATAGCAGCAAACCATTCATATATTTGGTGTCTATATGCGTCGGCTCCTTTTTCCGTAAGGAGATTAATGTGAAAAAATCCTTTTTTAACTACATGTGTGTTTCATCAACTTCCTCCTTAAAAACGATTAGAATTAATAAAAATGCATAATTTCCTCAACTTTTCAGCTTACTTTGTAATAACTTAATAAATATATCATTAATCGCAATATATCGTCAACACAAATATAATTTATTTTTGTATTACTTATTATGAAGATTATTTGATTTTAACCACTTAAATGTTGAAAAACGATAAAACTTTTGTTTACATAAACGATAAAACTTTTGTTTATTACTCGCTCATAGCGTAAATAGATGACACTTGTTGTTTTTTTTTTGTTTCTTTCGGATTTACTTATTTATACGGCCTTGTATGTTGTAGATTTTGATTATATTAATAAATATTTTCATTTTTGTTGCATTTTGTACAATAATTGGTTTAAAATTTTGCGTCTTATCTATTCAACATTTTTATAATTTGTTTAGTTGGTCAGAAATAAAAGAAATTGTTATTTTTATGGCAGAATAGAAACATCTTTGCTTGAATTAGAAATGAAAAAAAAAGCGTACAAGTTTGATTCATTTCATGACTTTCAGACTAAAATCCTTTTAAAATTAATTTGCTATTCAAAAGTGTCCGTTGAATTCTAATATTGACTTATTTGGAATAAAATTAATTTAATAATTTCGGCTGACGCTATGTTCTTGTAGTCCATTTAGGCCGATCTCATCACTCTCCTTTCTATGCCGACTATTTATACGGTTAATATAAATTTGAACATAGTTGATTTGCTCCTATTTGAAACTCATATTTATTTGTTTTACTTCCATTTAGTTACTATTGAATTTTATTTATTTTATTTTAGTCTTTAGCAATTAGCAAAAAGTTACACAACAACAAACAAACAAACAACAATAACAAACAGTTGGTATCTTTTATAATGTGAGCCAGGGACATCGTTAACTATAGGCAATTGTGACTCTGGTTAGCGACTTGCCCTTGTTCCTAATCAGGCAATTTTCGCTGAAGGCGATATGATCGGTTTTTGCGTGGGAGCAGTTGGTGCACATTGGCGGCGCGCTCGACAATCACTCCCCACAGTTTGCCCTCACGTGGCGATCCCCACAGTGGCTACACCTTGGTACGGTCTCCTTGCATATCTTTTTGGTATATCCATAAATGAGGCACATAGAGCACTGTATGAGTGGAGATTGGTCTTCCACTCTCACTCTTTACAGGTCTATGTGTAGGTGGCCAGCCACCATAGCGTTGGAGCGACTCTGGCCACTATGTGGCTCACTTGAGGGTTCCTGGTCTTTTTCCTAAATAATATTTTCATTGAACAATTTTTCTCATAGAGACCCTCAAAAAATGTGCTTATTTTGCTTCTGCAGAGCCGCCATTAAATCGGGGCCTGTGTTGCACTCCAGCACATTTTTGAGGACCACGAGTGGCTTTTTGTTAAAGCGTCTTCCACGTAGATCTTATCTTCCGCCTTCTTCAATCTATCCTTTACAATCTTTCTTCCCTCTTCCATTTTACATCCTATTATTATTTTTCTATCTTTAGCGGCTAACTTACTCTCCAGACCGGAACACGACAGCGACAAGCACAGACGCTATTGCGGCAGAAATAGGTAAGGCGGTGGTACCAGACCGGGGCGAGACAATGCAGAACTCTACCATCTAGTAGCCACGATGGTAGTGACTCGCAAAGCCAATCGGTCGCCTTTTACGACCTACCTAGCAGAACGGCAGTTGGTCTACTCTTCAAAGGAGCCCGGAACCAACACGGGAAAAACGTGTTATTAACTTCCATATTAAAAAGATTAAAAATAAAGAAATGCGTTACTTTCTCAAAATTTTCGGCTTATTATGCAACTACCTGACCCGCGCAGCTTCGCCCGCGAGTAGGTTAACATTTCGTCAAGATATCTTTTCATAAAAATGTCAGCCCCTGTTTCAACCTTTTAATGATTAATTTTTGAAAAAAATTAGCTCATGTTTGAGCCCGGCTCTTCAACGCTACGCTTTCATGGCGGTTTAGCCATGAAAGCGTAACAGACAGACAGTCAGACTTTCGCATTTATAATATTAAGTATGGATGTCTTAATGTGTTTTAAATTTCCTTGAATACGATTAAAATTTAAAAAAAACGCATAACTTCCTCAAACGTTTCAGCTTAATTTGTAATAACTAAATGTGTTATAATTTATCCCTTAAACGATTAAAATAAAAAGAGTGCATTACTTCCTCAAACGCTTCAGCTTAGTAACAGCTAAATGAGTTATTAACTTCTTTCCTAAGAACGGTTAAAATTAAAGAAACGCAGTTCTTTCTCAAAAAACTCCACTCAACTTCCAATAGCTAAATGTGTTATTAATTTATTCCTTAAAAACGATTAAAATTAAAGAAACGCATTAATTTCTCAAACATCTCCACTAAATTTGTAATAGCTTAATTCATTATTAATTTATTCCTTAAAAACGATTAAAAACAAAGAAAAGCATCAAGCATTTCGCTTTATTTTCAATAGCTTAATATATTATTAAATTCATTCATAAAAACAATTAAAATTAAAGACACGAATTACTTTTTCAAACGCAATAGGTAAATGGGTTATTAACCTCCTACTTAAAAACAATGAAAAGTAAAGCAATACTGCCTGAAACTTTTTAGCTTAATTTGCGATAACGTCTCCAGTGAACACCCGCATTTACAGTGCATTACATAACATAATCCATTTGCGACTGAAAAGCTCTAAGGAGATTTACCTCTCTCTTTATTAGAAAGGCATTTCCTTCCAAATGCAACTGAGAAAGCTTGTAACGGACTGTGTTAATAGAACGAATGTACGGATATTAAGAAAAGGAATCTTATTTAGTATTTAGTTACGTAGTAACAGTAAATCGTATTAAAATATAGCATTGTTAATGTTTATTAAAGTGTTGTACTATTTTCTTGCTTTTCATAAATTTCAATAGAAAATTAAACGCTATTTAATGGAACATAATTATTTTCTTTTTGCCTGATTGCGCCAGAGTCCAAAAGAGTCTTATGTGTTTGCACTGTGACAATGTACGTCTGTCTGTTTCCATGAGCGCTCGTAGCTGAACCAATTTTGATAAAGACATTTTAATTTTAAAAATAAATAATAATTAATGTTATTTAATTTTAATTGTAATATGAAAAAAATAAGAAAAAACGTATTTCAAAAAAAAAATCGTCATGATAAAACAAAAAAAAAATGATCGATTTTGATCCAATTAACGGTATTTGACGCAGTTTTAAGGCGAGGCATCGTGACAAACGGGAAAAAACTGGTTTGTTTAATCACGTTTTTTTGTATTGATTGTTAAATAACAGTTTTCTAAAAATTACACGATATACCTGAAGATATTATCTAAGGAATATGCTAATTTATTACATGACAGAATGTACTTTACTTGATCATATAAAATTCCGAAAACAGGCTAAAAAAATTTCTAAAACAAATAATTTGTTAATCATATTTCTAATCTTCCACATGATTTTTATATGGTGATATTTAGTTGTAAATACAAAAACGAATGTGCTAAATTTTAGTTTTCAGGTGATACCCTATATTTATTTATCCGAAAATTAACACATTTCCCAGCGGTTTCAGAACACACCGTGCCACCTATTTTCTATAGAATTGACGCGCGTCGAAATACATGTCAAAATTTTTCGTCAATGATGACGGAAAAACGATTAAACCGATGTTGATGCAATTTATGCATTAGAAGTAGACTTTTGAGGAATATAGCTCATTAAATGTTGTACTCAATCGATACATTAATCTGGAAGTTACATTAAAAATACTGTTATGCCAAAAATTTTTTTGAGGTTTTCTCAAAGTTTCTCAAAATTGGTTTAAATATGTATGCGGGATATGTAAATCTAATAGATAAATACATAGAAGGGGAAGGCATAAAGGAGTAAGTATGAGTGAAGTAAAGAATGTATGAAGAGAATGATTGAGATTGACAGACGAATAAATGACAAGGAGTCGGTGTGTGCTGTTCGCGGTGTGAAGACGAGTAACAAAAAACTTATATCTTGATTCTTGTCTTAGTTAATTCAATAATTGTGATTTTGTGGATTTTATTTTTTTCAATCCCACATGTATATTGGGCATACTAAAAGTTTTGCACTTCTAGCTAATCGGAACTATTTGAATTTCGAATGTTATATTTTTAAAACGTTGAAACCTTCTTAGTAATAAAAAAATAATTGGCGGGAAACGGTTTGTCAATTGTTTTTTTATCACACAACAAAGCTCTACGTACGTAACGAAAATGGAATTAAGTCGAAAAGATTTTAGAGCGATGATTTTTTTATGATTTTAAAGGTTCTCTTACTCCGCAAGACTATGCCGCTCGTCTTCAAAAATGCTTTTGGGAGAGAAGCACCTTGTTTGAGCTCCGTGAGGCGAAATAATGTGGCTACTGTTAAGCGGTTAATTGAAGAAAACTCCCGGATTACCTAAGAGACAATTCGAGGACTATTGGGGACGGGTATGAGCCAAATTCAGAAAATTTTACACGAAGAATTGAAAGTTCGGGAACATTGTTGTCGTTGGATCCCTCATGAACTGACAGCGGAGCATAAGCGGGCTCGCGTGGAAGGGTACTCACAGATGCTACTGAAGTACGACCACGGACATTCTAATGCTGTTTATGACATTTTCACAGGAGACAAAAGGTGGATTTGTTGTTTTGAACCCGAAAAAAAAAACAGCAATCTTGTGAATGGGTGTTTGAAAACGAGAATAGGCTAACAAAAGTGAGACAGGCGAGAAACCGTGGTAAAAAAATGGTATCGCGTTTTTTTTCTCAGCTACGGGCCCCATCTGTACAATTCCACTTGAGGATCAAAAGAGTGTTAATGCCGAGTGGTATTCTACCATTTGTTTACCCAGGGTGTTAGAAAAAGTTTGCGAAAGACGACTCAAAAGCCGCATTCTCCTACACCATGATAATGCTTCTTCACACACGGCCAACAAAACAAAGTCATTTTTAGTTTCCGAAAAAGTACATCTCGTCACTAGTCCTGCGCACAACCCCGACCTAGCACCCTGTGATTTCTGTATTTTCCTCAAAATCAAAGATTTGATGAGAGGTTGTACTTTTACCAACTCCGAAGAGGCAGTGATAGCGTTCAATCAGCACGTAGAAAACATGCCTCCAGATCTGTGGTCCTCCTGTTTTAAAAAATGGTTCGATCGCCTGAAAAAAATGTTTAAAATGTAAAGGAGATTATTTTGAAAAGCAATAAACATACTATTTTGGTTATAACATGTTGTATTTTTAAGTTACGCAAAACTTATAGTGTGACCTACGTATATTCATGTCAAATTATAGCTTTCTAGTACTAAGGATTTCAGCGCTAGACTGCGGACGGGCGGATACAGCGAAACTATATAACCTTATAGTTTCGCTATAGCTTTCGCTATGTAATTTACTTCGGAACTCTAAAAATCAAAGTGTCTTGATTTTATGCATTTTATGCGTGCAGGCTAAAAAATGATCATTGTGCGCTACAGCTGGAGGAAAGCAGCGGGTTGTTTCTTCTTTTTTGTTTTCCTGCGATTTTTATATGTACAGTTATTCATTAGTTAATTTTTTTTAACTTCCAGCTACGTATATACTCGTAGATAAGGAATTTACTGTTTCGCCCAGATTTTCGAAAATCGAGTTTTCACTAGATCTCCACGTTTTAGGTCCTAGGAACATTTTCCAACTATTTTCACGATGACGTTTATTTTCAGTATGTCAGTATGTATATATGTGTGTGTATGTGTGTATGTAAACATCTCATAGCTTTTGAACGGCTAGACCTATCGAAACGCGGTTAGAAGCATTTGATTGGATTCTACTCAACTTAGACTTCCTGAAAATTTTAACCACATCGGGATTTTTCAAGTGACATGTCACACAGTTATATGTATATTTTTATTGGCCTTTGATTACTCGGGTTTAGCAAAATTAGGATACGCCTAGAATTTGATTGGGTAAATACTACGGTAACTGCCCATGAGATGTCAAGCATACGAGTCACTACTCATTCGTTATTTAAATGAAAATGTACGTACTCGTATAATATGTACTATTTATGTATGTAAAACCCCAAAAAAAAACAAAAAAACTTCGTCGTCAGACATGTTGCCACCACAAAAATATTGATCAGACTGGTCAAACACTGGTTTGTCAATTTTATTAAGTGAATTTATTTATTGGTCGCCTCTGTGGTCTAGTGGTCCAGCGTTGGCGTTGACCACATGAGGTACCGGGTTCGATTCCCGGGTCGGGCACATAAAAAAGTGTTTTTTCAGTTTTCTGAGAAATACAAAATTGCCCGGGATTGGAAAGTGCCCGGTTGGGTCCCACAAATTCGATAGGCTTGCCACCTATCAAATTTGTGGGACCAAGTATCTTCGGCTAATCGTGGGTGCACTTGTTGTACCTCTGCCTTCCCCTTCGGAGATATAGGCGTGAAGATACTACTTTTTTTAAAACCTCAAAAAAAAATTTGGCGACACAGTATTTTTTTGATATAACTTCCAAATTAATGTATCGATTAAGTACAAAAACTAATAGCTCTATTTCTCAAATATCTAAGTCTAATGCATAATTTACATCAAAATCGGTTTTCTGTTTTGGAGAAATTGTTGACGAAATTTTTTGAAAAAAGTGATTTTTCGACATAACTTTGAAATTTTTCAAACAATCATTTTTTGATATTCTACGACATTTTTGTACTAAAAAAACTACGTCGAATGCCGTTTCTAAAAAAAAATCGAATTTAATTTTCAAAACTTACAGCTTTTCAAATATCAAAATAACGTTGTTTTTGGCAAACTTAATAATTTTGAAATAACTTTCAGGCTAATACACCGTCAGTCGGTGTCTTAAAAATCTTGTCAGCTTTTTTCCTTTAATAACTGCGTCAATTACCGTTAATTGGATCGAAACCGGTTAATTGATTTGAGATTTATCAATGACGATTTATCAATGACCCTTCGATTATTTAGCTAAAACAATATTTTAGATCTCAAAAATTTAGTTGAATGCCATTCGAGAGATCAAATTGGATCATCGTTTCCAAAATATACAGCTTTTTACAAATCAATATACTGCCTTTTTAATAAAATAGATGTTTGAACTGAAAAATTATATGCTTATAGTTTTTACTCTTTTGAGCTCATATACCTTAATTTAGCAGAAAGATTCAGGAATGGCCTGTAGGGTCAACTGTTTACACTTTTTTTATATCATAAGATAGCAAACAAGCAGATGAGTCTCCTGATGGAAAGAGTCAACCATCGCCTATAGATACCAAAGATGTTAATGGTGCGTTGCTATCTTGTGGTGAGATTTAATGCCATGTGCATGAGTTTACCGGCTACCTTACCCTCCAAACCGGAACACGACAGTGACAAACACTGACGCTATTGCGGCAGGAATAGGTAAGGCGGTTGTACCAGACCCGGGCGAGACAATGCAGAACTCTACCACCTAGTAGCCATGATGGTAGTAACTCGATAGCCAAACGGTCACCTTTTACAACCTGCCTGGCAGAACGGCAGTTAGCCTATTCTTCAAAGGAGCCCGTGACCAACACTGGGGACCAACCGTAAAAATATTAGCTTTTTGCGCTTCTTCAATATGTAAACTTAATCTTAACCAAATGAACGGATGAATATGAAACTCATCCGTTCGCGTAATTTTTATAAAAACAAGAACAAGGAATAAGGTTATCTGTATATTAAAACGTGAAGCAAATTCACGTGTTAATATACAGATAACCTTATTCCTTGACAACAAGAGGCCATCTAAATACCCCGTGCTAGTCCGGGTTCCTTTGAAAGATACCCAACTGCTGTTCTACCAGCAGGTTGTTAAAGGCGATCAATTGGCTATACATGTGACTACCACCGTGACTACTAGATGGTAGAGTTCCGCAACGTTTCGCCCCAATATCTGACCTTCTGACCTATTCCTGTCGCAATAACGTCAATTCTTATCATTGTCGACTTCCGATTTGAAGAGTATGGTAACCGGAACTTCAGGTAGAGTTATGCATGTAGCATAATCATACCGCCATAGGGATAGCAACGCACCATTAACATCTTTGTCTATAGGCGATGGTTTAAGATATCAAACAGCCATTTGCTTGTTTTGCTTGTTTGATATTTTATTACACAAAAAATCAAACGTTGAAACATATTAGTCTAAAACAAAGGGCAAACAGATTGTAACCGTTTCCTCAATATAAATAAACCGTTAGCAAACATGTGTTTTGTGAATTATGACAACGTTGGTAAAGTAAACAACACATTTAAAATTTTGTTTGTTTACATTAACACATGAATACACTCGTAATTAAACGCCCTTTGGCGTTTCCAATTTAATATATTTATCTCCTGTCACCTGATATATCTGTTTAATATACGTTTATAATATTATTGAATGTTGAAATACAAGTAATATTATAAATGTGAAAGTTTTTTCTTTAATATCATAAGATAGCAAACAAGCAGATGGCTCACCTGATGGGAAGAAAAACAATCGCTTAAAGTTAGAATTAACATATTTGGTGTCTAACCAAAGATGTTAATTCCAACTTTCTATTCTAAGATATTATGAGCGAGTTATAACTGAGCCACAGCAAAGCGTTTCCGGGTTGAGCTAGTAAAAGTATAAAAAACGCGCCGAGAAAGTCCTGCTTACTTTTTTAAGACGCTTAAAAATATGAAAAAACTATTAAATGAACATAAAAAATCTGTAAACCCGTTGGTCCTGCAGGCCATCCCTGAAACTTCCCGCTAAATTAAGGTATTTTAAGCTCGAAAGAATAAAAAAACATATACTTTTTCAGAGTTCAAAAATCTTAATTAAAAAAAAGTATCTTCACGCCCGTACCCCCGAAGGGGTAGGCGAAGGTGCAACAAGTGCACCCACGATTAGCCGAAGATACTTGGTCCCACAAATGTGATAGGTGGCAAGCCTATCGCTAACCGGGCACTTTCCAATCCCGGGAAACTTTGTGTTTATCAGAAAACTGAAAAAACATTTGTTAAGTACCCGACCTGGGAATCGAACCCGTGACCTCACGTGGTCGACGCCAACGCTGGACCACTAGACCACAGAGGCGATCTTAATTTTTATTATAAATAACAGTAATTTCATTTTTTAAAAGCTGTATATTTCGAAACTATTGATCGATTTTTATCTTTTTATTGAGCATTCAACGCAATTTTTGAGCTCTAAAATGTTATCTTAAGTACATAATATATAGGCTGTTAAATAATAAAAAAAAATCAAAAAATTTCGTTATTGATAAATCTCAAATAAATCGACCGATCCAATTTATTATATTTGACCCAATTTTTTAGAAAGAAAAGCTGATTAGATTTTTAAGTTAGTCGGTAAATAACCTGAAAGTTATTTTAAAAATATTAAGTAAGTTTGCTGTACAAAACAAAATGTAAATGTAAATTTTGAAAAATTGATTCGATTTTGATTTCTGAAACTGCGTTTGACCTAGTTTTTTAAGCAGTAAAATACCGTAGAAGGTCTAAAATTGATGGTTGAAAATTTCGAAATTATGTCAAAAAACACTTTTTTTAAATTTTTCGTCAACCATAACTCCCGAACGTATAAACTGATTTTGATGGAATACATGCGTTGGATGCAGTTTTTTTGAGAAAAAGAGCTGATTAGATTCTGTGCTCAATCAGCACATTATCTGGAAATTATATTAAAAATATACTGTTTCACTAAATTTTTTTGAGGTTTTTTTCAAAATTTATCAGTGTCCTAAACCAAATTGATTTCCGTTTTCAGATAGTCTAAGTCGAGCGGATTTCAAACGAATACCATCGACTGCGTTTCGATTGGTCACGCCGTGCAGCAGTTATAAGATGTTGAAACACACAAACACACACACACACACACACACACACACACACACACACACACACACACATACAGACATACTAACGTTTCCGACTATTTTTACAATGAATATTTTTTATTTCAATAGTTGCAAAAGGTTCATAGATTCTCAAAACGTGGAGATCTGGTGAAAACTCGATTTTTGAAAATCGGGGCAAAACCACTAACTTCCTTATCTACATACGTAGCGGGAAGTTAAATTTTTTTTCAACTTGAGCTAGTGCACCAAGCAAGTTCGCTTACTTTTTTCAGATGCTCAAATATAAGATCATACTCTTACATGAACGTAAAAAAGATGTCGTTGTCGTAAAACGTTGTCGGGTTGAGCTAGTAAAAGGATAAAAAGGTGCACAGAGCAAGTCCAGCTTATTATTTTAAGACGCTTAAAAACTGACAATACTATTAAATGAACATAAAAACAAGTATTTCTGGGTTGACCTAGTAAAAGTATAAAAAGATGCTCCGAGTAAGTCTTGCTTACTTTTTAAGACGCTTAAAAATATAACAAAACTATTAAATGAACATAAAAAAGCGTCACTCTCAAGCAAGCTCTTACTAAGCTCGCTTCGCCTTTAGTTATTATCTGAGTCAGTCAGCACGGCCGGAAAGGCAGGCCAAGATTGAGACGCACTAAAGCATAGTATTTATATATACCTTTGATACCTCGGGTTTTCTTGACAGAAATTAAAGGGAGATACAGTTAGTTCCTGGGACATAACACTAATATTTAAATGACGAATACGTGTCGTGTGAAAGGTACGTGTAACTTCTTTTTAGATTGGAGTGGCTTCTTTTTAGCGAGTCTAACAACTTTCTGTCTACGAGTTTTTAAAGTGAGCATGATCAAAATTTGCTAAATTTAAACGTTTTCTTTCCTTGATGGAAACATTCTTAGTTTTAATACATTAACAAGACAATTTAATAAGTAATAAATATATATTTAATTCGACAAAAATACTACACCGATAAGTTAATCTGCCACCTCGAAAATCCCGCATTGTAGCATTTGTGTTTGGAACAGGAATCAAAAAGTACATGATTAATTTTTGCTGAATTATTTAATAATTATTAATGTTAATATGCGGTTATAGTGTCCGATAAATTACGTTATAGATAAATTACGATAGGTCAAATATGATGTTATCACAGGATTAGTGTTTTTTTTTTGATTGGCCATTTATTTGGCCAAGTTACTAATTAGAAAGATTACATAATATATTCGCGGTGCAGGGAGGAAATACTGAGCCATATTATATCACTGAGTAAATATCCGGGTCAAATGGATCCTTCCCTTTGATTACGAAATATTAATTACGGAATCAATAGGGCTCAGGTTCGATGCCAAACATAAGCAGGCAGTCTATGTGACAAGGATAGATGTCTGTGTTTCTGAGTTTGGGTGTTTATTAAATATATTAGATGTGCTCTCGATTTCGGTCGCGTAGATTTAATATTATGTAATTTAAAAAATAATTTATTTTTAATAGGGAAAAATTTATCTATCCATACCCGTAAAATATTAACACATATATTATGTTTGTATTAAAAGGATATCGTGCTTTTAGAGGGAATCAATATTTTGACCTTCTACCTGGACATGGGGAAGCGTGATGGTTCTGGCTAGGATGCGCAATAAGAGTGCGGGTGCGGTTTCGATATTTCCTTTTTATCATTTAAATTTGTACACATTTTAAAATATAAAGTGTATATGTAATAGAAAACATGTTGCTTTACTATTATTTAAATACTGATGACTTTCTATTAAATATTTACGCCATACTAAGGGTTTTCTTTTTGTTCAGAGGTAACTATGTGTTTTTTTTTGTTGGAGGAATAAACAAGGAAACTACAAGTTGTATAATTTATTGCGTGAATCCTTTGGTATCTTATTTATGAATCGCATAGTTAAACTTTAATAATAACGATATAGCAAAGGATCTACCGAACGCTTTATTTTCGAAATTAGCTCGACGCAGGCTTAAGATACCAAATAATGCTTTTACACATGGAACACGGTTTTTTTAGACATTGACATAGGATACACAGGTTATCCATCCGTCTAAACTTTCGCATTTATTATACTATTAATTCACTCCAAACTGTGGGCTGGTAATGGGTTTTAGCGACCCATCGGCATAATAATTTGCTTACCATCGAATGTACGTATTAATGTGGTGGATATTAGAATATACACTACATTAATACGTACATTTTTTTCGATTATTCCAATAGTTGAAGAACTTCACTAAAATTTTCAAGATAATGAAATGAAGATGTTAGTAAAACTAGTGTTCAATAAGCTGTTTAACAGTAGTTTGGAAACCGCATCGTAATTTCAGTGCAGCAAAACTTTTTTTTTTTTTTTTTTTTTTATATCATAAGATAGCAAACAAGCAGATGGGTCTCCTGATGGAAAGAGTCAACCATCGCCTATAGACACCAAAGATGTTAATGGTGCGTTGCTATCTTGTGGCGAGGTCTAATGCCACATGCATAAGTTTACCGGCTACCTTACCCTCCAAACCGGAACACGACAGCGACAAGCACTGACGCTATTGCGGCAGGAATAGGCAAGGCGGTGGTACCTGACCCGGGCGAGACAATGCAGAACTCTACCACCTAGTAGCCACGATAGTAGTGACTCGATAGCCATTCGGTCGCCTTTTACGACCTGCCTGGCAGAGCGGCAGTTGGCCTATTCTACAAAGGAGGCCGGGACCAACACGGCGAAAAAAAAACTTAAATTTCGAAATACGCTTAACCGCCCGTAGTGTAAGCAGTCTTTAATCGTGTCGAAAATGCAGAGCTATGGCAATAGCTCTTGTATGAAAATTGCTTTACGGCCCGCAAATCAAAGCATTCAGTACAGTCAGCTCGATTAGCGTTAATGCCATTGGAACTTTGCGAAAATAAGCCCAGTTAATTTTAGAACCGCTTCTTTTTATTTTCTGATCGAACAAAAAATATTATCTGACTTTCTATGAGGTTAATTTATATTTGACCACAGAACTAATATTCATATTTATATACCATTTTAGGGTTACGAAAAATTAGGAACTCTTACAATTTTGACATGTCCGTCAGTCCGCCTATTCACAGCCTAATTCAGAAATTATTCGTACAAGAAAATTTCAATTCGACTCGAATATACATGCTAGTTAAGTCGACTAAATGGTAAAATAAAATATTAAAAAATATTTTAGAGTATCTCGGGTATTTATTTGTTTTCTCGCGTACCCCAAAGAGTAGGATATCGTTGAACAGGATTTTTAAAAATCATTGCGGGTAAGTAAAAATATTTTTTTGATTAAAGGATCCGTTTGTAATATATTAAGCTTTTAAGTGCTAATTTTTATTATATCAAATATCTCGCCTCTCTGCCACCTAACGATTGAAAAATGTGTGAAAAAATGTACAGGCATAAAATGCAAACTTTGCATTTCCCACAAAGAAATAGGGATTGCCATCGTGACTAAAATATAAAAATGGCATGGTTTCTTGATTTTCTCTTTTTCTCTGTATATTATAATGAATTTAAAGGGAAAACTATCATGGTTAAGTCGTGGTTCAGTCAATAAGCTTTAAAAGTTTACGAGAATAGTCAACCAACCAACAGGCGGTGAACTTTGCGGATATACAAGTCGTCGGTGTTAAATAGTTTAGAGATGTTTCATCTAAGCCCTATAAAACAGACTTCTCCTTAATCCGCATTATTGTGATGGGCACTTACGGAACCCTACATTGCGCGTAGCCCAAGACGGTTATTGTATGTGATGGCGCGCGTATTATGGATTAGTTTCTAATATTAAAAAACAAAATGATTACATTACGATTTATCATAAATTGATTTGTGAACATCGATTTAGATTCATTTGATTTTGTAATCAATAATATTAAAAGTTA
The DNA here is from genome assembly GCA_036924255.1 of Apodemia mormo. Taxonomy (NCBI): domain Eukaryota; kingdom Metazoa; phylum Arthropoda; class Insecta; order Lepidoptera; family Riodinidae; genus Apodemia; species Apodemia mormo. Next base: position 14,001,812 of record JAUPFN010000014.1, on the reverse strand, counting down.
CTACAATGAGCCCCGGTAGCCCCGAATAGAGAAGTATGTGTCGCCATGAGTCATGGCGGCCGTCATTCTATTGAAAACTGCTAGACGAGGTGGATGCGTGATAACCTATTTGCTCTTAATCCAGTTTCATCTTGTCGGTTGTGAGTGATTTAGTGCAAAACTGTGAAGTAATGATATAATAAGACGTTAGACAATACGAGGGTGTCTTAATTTTGAAGTTGCTGTCATCACAACACTCACAATGGACACTAACTACCAATACCACTATGAGGCCACCCTCGAGATACCTATGTAATATGTAGATAATGCAAATGAGCAGGATGTGCGCCTGATGGTGTATGACTACTGCCGCCTATGGAAATCTGCAATACCAGAGGTCTTGCAGTTGCGTTGCCGGCATTTTAGGAATGAGTAAGCTCTTTTTTTAAATTCTGTTATTATGGATCGTTTTAAAGAATAGCGAGTCTGCCTTTTTGGTACGTAGTTTGTAAGAGAAACCATATTGTTTTGGAATCTGATATTAGGTGTGTATTTTAGGCATTAATATATTTCCCAGAAGATTTTTTTTACTGAAATAAAAAATTCCATTTTTAATGAAGATTGGTTGACTTATTTATTATGGTATTTATTATTGGTTGACTTATTGAAATTTTATCTATTTTACATAAGGCTAATTTTAGAGAATAAAAATAAATTTTTGAATTTTCGCAACAGTCTATACTTATGAGATTTTTTTTTATGTAGAAAAAGAGGGCAAATGGACAGGAGGCTCACCTGATGGTAAGTGATCACCACCGCCCATTGACAACTACACTATCAGAAGATTTGCAGTTTTAAGACTAGTAGGCTCTTTTCTTGAAGGTCCCTAAGTCGTTTCCGTTCAGAAAAACCCCTGTCAGTAATTGGTTCTACAGAGGAGTAGTGCGGGGAAAAAAGTGCCTCGAGAATCGCACAGTTGCAGATTTCCAGACATCGAGATGGTGACGATGAAATTTTGAATTTTGTCACGATGTCCGATGGTGAAATCTGCAGCATTAATTAATCTAAACAGTTCCTTGGAACTCTACCCATGATAGATCCGACAGCAGATGCAGAGCGAAGCCACATCTATATGTAATTCCAAAGAATCGAGCCGATCTATAATAATCCTGTCGTTGACGATTCGACGATGTGCTCCGATTTTGATTTAGTGATGGCTCTTTTGTAAGACCTAGAGGCAAAATTATATTCCTATCTAATTGCACTGGTGTTTAAATCAGAAAATGACACTGCAGCAGCCCATGATTGGTAGCACTTCTCCTTTTGACCAAATCGAGTTTTCGTTTTGTAGTGGCGACCAAATCAAGGCTGTGACTTGCCACTGATTGGTATCGCAGTAAACCGAACGAACAATTCCATTCCCTGCAGCACCACTTCGGAGACGCAGTAACCTACGACATCTGAACATCCAGTGAGCAGCATATTTGCATCCATGGGTAGGATGCATCGAAGGACCGTAATCCGTCCCACTCTGCTGACCTGTAATACCAAACGCGGCAACAGCCTGAAAAACAAGGCCGCGAAAATCACATTACAGTACTTCACTCCGTATGAGGCAGTAGTCTGAAGAACCAAGCGGGGCATCTACGAAAACTTGGTAATTTTCCGGATGAGAGCTTAGCAGGAGGTTTAACAGGGCAGGTAAATGGTCATCCACATCTCAAACACGCGTAGGCGAAGTAACCTTCTGTGTTAGACCATATGTTAAAGCAAAATCGCGAACAGATCTCTCCGCATAATCGGTGGTACGTGGGCTAAGCCATTCAACATGATGGACGTTAAAGCCACCAAGGATCATGATCTCCACGAAGGGGATCTGCCGTATCACGGAATATATTGCTATTTGTTTTTGCTCTACGAGTCGGTCTACTTTGGCATTTCCACTGTGGAACCTGTAAAGGCATGGTCGTCGCACTCTAAGCCAGAGGATGGAAAGGTAAAAAACAAAATGATTACATTACAATTATCATAAATTGATTTGTGAACATCGATTTAGATTCATTTGATTTTGTAATCGATAATATCGCCTTCAGGGCTGCTGAGATGCCGGGAATAGATATAATCTCTAACGTAAACACAAATTCCTGCCCGGGGTATACATGAATGCTCTAATTTGTACCCCGGGTAGGAAAGATATGAGGCATCCGCCGGAGAAAATATCTGAGTCTCGGTTAAAAAGAGCAAAGCCTCAAGGTAGTGAACAGCATTTAAATTAGAATGGAGACTTCTAATATGAATAAAGTCCACGCGGAGTGTGGTAGAGGATGCCTTTGTTTTTTGCTCCGTTTGCCCCGAGCGAGCGCAATTTTGTGACCACAATTTTGCCCTCCTCAGGGTACGCAGAGCAGCCTGGGCATTCATACTCAGGGCGATTACAAACTCGTGAACATGGATGCCCAGAGTGGGATACTCAACCGCTTACGCTAATGGGGAGTACCCCTGGAGTAAACAACTATCTATTTGCACTTCCATAGTATAAGGGGGAGGGGAGAAGGGCCAAATGTTATAAGGAACAAATTCTATTTCAATACTTCATGTTAATTAGACGAATATTTTCGTAAATACTGAAAACGTGTGTATGTATAGTCTACGTACCGGTTAGACGTTAGATAAACAAATACTATGACTACCTACTCGGTTATATTTGTACCCCTGTAAACACTTTTGCAGTATCCTTTCTGAGTTGTGAAGTGAGTTCTTCTTTTTATTAATTTTTAGGCATAACTCTAATTTATTACGTAAGCCTTATTATTTTTCTCAAACCTTAGATTTTAAAAATAATAATGAAAGTCGGCATTAATTCGTTTATTCCCGTATTTTAGTTTTGGAATAATTGCATATCGCAAGATTGATGCGATGAAATAACCGCAATTTATATAACAAATATATAGTTATTTAATTATAATAATAATAATAATTCACGGGACAAATTACACTTACTGATCTAACCCCAAAGTAAGCAAATTATTTGCTTGTGTTATGGGTGTTAGTCAACGATACTAATACATAGAAATACATATATAAATACTAGAATATATATAATAAAAACCCAAACCCGGAAATACAAACATTTATGCTCATCACACAAATGCCTGTCCCCGTCGGGGATCGAACCCGAGCCTCGTTGATTGCGTAGTCAGGGTCTCTAACCACTCGACCAACGGGGCGGTCAATATATTTAGGTATCAAATAATTAGGTATCAGTTTTTATAGTTTGTAAAATAGATTAGCTTAATACAAGTTATAATATCAGTGAACCTTGTGTTATAGAATTTCAATTTCATAACCAAACATATAAAACAGAATAACAACACATCATTAATATTACTAGTGTTTATAGGGAATAGTTGTCTCTTTCCATTATTAGAGCCATTCGATTGTTTGCTATCTTATGATATATAAAAAGTCGTGATGTTGGCAGATTTCCTCATGATGTCAAATTCATCCCAAGTTCCTAAGAACCATCCCGCGTTAGTAAGTTTTTAATTCGTTAGTCAAATCCGATCTGTTATTTATAAGCTACGATGCTACAAACATACATACACAAATATATACACATTTTAAACTTATAACATACCTCGTTTTTTGCGTCAAGGGCTAATAAAATAAATAAACAAATTACTAAGCCTTAAGCAAAATACGATATCTCTCAAATATTACTATATACTATAAATAGTATTGTTTCAGTCAATATTAAAGTAAGAAATGAATAAATTTCTATATTTTCATTTAAAATCCAATAAACGGGTATAATCAAATACTTATTTCAGAAACAAAATAAAAAGCGTATACTCAGTTGTCTTCAGAATTTAATAAAGTTCATTTCTATTTGAACCGTTCATATTACAGTATACGTAGTTTTTTACAATCTGTTTGCTACAAACAAAAAACTTGGGTAACTGATTGCAAGAGACTGTAATCAGACTAATGTTTTTTGCGTGTATTAGTATTTATTAATTTGTAAGCCGTTATGTTTTTTTATTATTGTAATCGTCTCTATACTATTTGATAACAAACAAACGGATGGCTCTCATGATGGAAAGAGAAACCATTGCATATATACACCAAATATGTTAACGGTGCATTACTATTCATGTGGTGGAATGGCAATGCCACATGTTTTTCTACCCACTACTTAACTGTCCAATGCGGAACACGATAATTTCTTTTTAACAAAAAATGACACCGATGAAAATTTATGCGCGCTCATACAGTAAAATCAGTAAGGGTACAATCAATCATCATTTGTTTCTGTAGCTTTAAATTTGGATTTTTTTTAAAAAATGGGACCACTCTCGGGGTATACCCATTCCAATAAAAAAAGAGTAATCAAAATCAGACTACTCCATTAAAAGTTATGCGTGGTCTAACATAAAAAAATATACGCGTGAATTCGACAACCTTCTCCGTTTTTCATCTGTTGAAATTGATAAGCATTGTCGCTATAGTGGCAGGAATAGGTAAGGCGGTGGTACCATATACTCGAGCGAGACGATGCGGAACTCTAACACCTAGTAGTCACGAAGATGGTAACACATATAACCAATTGGTAACTCTAGCTGTCAAAACGGCAGTTGGCCTTTTCTTTTCTTTAGGGACTCAGACCAACACGGACACTGTTAATATTGGTATTCAGTGCCAGCAGACGTATGTGTTTCTGGATTTATTTTATAGATAAAAGATTAATTTTAGGTTTTTTCAATTTTCTGTAAGCATATCCTGGCCGGAATTGAACATGTTTTTTTGGTGATAGGCTTAACATTTCTGGCATCATACTATATCGGTACGTAGCATGGTAACTGTTTACTCGTCGGGAATAATGATGGTGGTATTTATTCAACCTAATATATACCAATCTTGTAATATAGACTGTACATACTTTTACATTACGACCAAAGACTAAACAATAAAATCTCTTTTAATTTTGACAAAAGACTTCAGCCGTAACAAAAATTATAACATGTAAAAGTGAATATAAGTACTTATATGAGCGTGACGTTTATATATTATCATGTATGTCACAAGAATGTAGTGTGTATAATGTATATTTTTATTAATTTAATGTATTTTAATGCATATTATTAAAAAAATATTAGGTTTTAACAGACCTCCGCAATGTAAACTTTAACTTTGCCAAATTTCATACGCCACCGTTAGCGCAATTGTTTATAAAAGGGTCCAAGATTTTGATTCACTTGTTAATATGTAAATTTATTGTTTTAATTTACAATTGCTAATATATCAACTATCATTTAATCAGATTAAGCTAATTGTCGGAATCATCAATGCGTGGAATTACATGCATGATTATAAAGCCAATCACAATTTGCAATGGAGACAAAATAAGCCGCTCTGTTTATAGATGGGAGAAATGAATTTTGTAAACAGGATAAATTGCATTTTATGTCACTGATTTATTTCATTGTGAATGAAGAGATAATACTAAATGCAAAACAATAATTATTGGAACGAAGTTCCTTACGGCAGGCTTGGAGGAGATAGGGATTTTGATGCGCGACCGAACTGAAAAAAATGTGATAGTAAAACCGTAAGAAAAATGCGTGGAATAAAAGCGTTAAATGAGACGTGCGCAGGCGCGACAGTCGCGTACACAAGCGAGTAGTGCCGTTTAGCCGAAGGAAGTTCGTTCCTACCTGGTGTCCCGCGACACCACATCATTTTTGATCATTTTACATATCAAGCTCTAGACTATTATTTAATTTATTTTATTATTAATACGCTCTGTTTCTTAAATTTATTTATATATGGAGAAAATTATTCAAGAAAATTAATTTAATCTCAATCTAGCTTATTCATATTTTAGAGCTTATATCATTTTTTCAATTCTTAAAAATACTTAAACATCAATTATAATTCTTAGATACGTAATTCTATCTAAATATCAGAAATTAATGGAAGATATTCAACAAAATCTTAAATTTTATTCTCACATATCATATATACCATAAATTAATGTACAGATTAGATTTAACTTATTACTTATACCTAAATTTATTATATTTATTTTTAGGAAAAGTAATTAATTATGTAACTTCATCGAAAAATTACCTCCTATGGAATTGACAGCATGGGTATCATCAAAGGAATTTGTTAATTAATAATTTCTTAGGCAATCAAAAAAATCTTAATTATGAAAATATTTCCAAGAACATGCAAATGGTTTTATTTCGTTCAATATCGTATCATTATTGGGAATGCAATCTTAATTTCATTCCTGATAATGATACGATAATCTTCAAAGCATTCCCGATTCTGATGGGGTACCAACACATGCGCGCTTAGAGACGTGAATTAACTAAAACACTTGTTAAATTTGCAATGCACTACCTTGGTGAACAAGAATGTCCGAAAACTTTCAGTACTTTATGCTATATCAATAGATACCACTATATTGAGATAAATTTTTAAAATATTTCTACTGAAATAAAATCAAAGACTAGTTCTTTCGATACGATGTCGAATTTATGAACAAGATAATAAAACGCGCGTCATTGTGAAGAGAAAAGATTTTCCGTTAAAAATATGCATCAATAGGATTTGCTTCAACCGTTTTTAAATTCTCTTGAATAGAAATACAAAAAACAAATCGCATATAGAGAAAATATCGCAATATCATATAGTCACCGGAGGAAGCTAAGTTTTTCCAACGGCACAGATGCTCTTGATAAACGACCAGTGCTGGCGAGAAATGGCTATCCAATTTTCTCTAACATTATTAACTTGATTTAGTATTACGAATTTTTATTTTGATAACTATATTATTTTGATAAATAACTGTGCATGTAGCCTTATTTTAATAAACTTTATAACTGTGAATGTAGTCCTACTTTTTTATCACTACCTCTGCCCGCGACTTTGTCCGAATGGAAAAATTTCTAAAATAAAAGCCTAAGTTAATCCTTATTACCATCGTTTAAAAGATAGACAGTCCGGGGTTATACCCGCATAGTTCCAGTTCCCGTAAGATTTCTGGGATAAAAACTATCCTATGTCGATGTAGTTTAGGCTTAAAGAAGAGACATACAGACAGATAGAATTATTTTTGCATTTTTAATATAAGTATGGCTAAGATAGCAAACAAGAAGATGGATCTTCTGAAGGAAAGAGAATACCATCGCTTATAGACACCAAAAATTTTAATGGTGCGTTGCTGTCCTTATTATTTTAAGTTTACCGGCTACATTACCCTCTAAATCGGAATACGATAGGCTATTGCGGCTGGAATAGGTAAGCTGTTGGTACCAGACCAGGGCGAGATAATGCAGAACTCTAATACCTAGTAACCTCGATGGTAGTGACTTGCATAGTCAATCGTTCGCGTTTCACGAACTGCCTGGTAAAATGGCAGATGGTCTATTCTGTAAAGGGAGCTCGGACCAATACGGGGAGGTGTTATATTAAATAACAAAATGAATTCTTATTTCTTTATACTATACTAGCGACCTGCCCGCGGTTTCACCCGCGCAGATTTTGTTCCCGTGGGAATATCAGAAAGGTTTATACACTAAAACCTTCCTCAAGAATCAATCTATCTACTAAAAAAACCGCATCAAAATCCGTTGCGTAGTTTTAAAGATTTAAGCGTACATAGGGACATAAGGACATAGGGACAGACAGAGAAAGCGACTTTGTTTTATACTATGTAATGATTACTCTGGTTGTAACTTTATTTTATTATACTGTACATAGGGGAATGTTACCTTATTTTGTTATATTGTGAAATTTTAAATGTAAGCTTATTTTACTATTAGACGCAATTGATAATGCAATTGTACTTTAAATTTACTTCACTAAATACATTTTACTATATAACTCAACCGATTCCTTAATCATCTTCTTCAAATTCTTAAGCATCTTCAGGATGTAATTTACTGAATTAATCAGTTCCCCGTGGTGGTTCCGGGCTCATTTGAAGAATAGACCAACTGCCGTTCTGCCAGGCAGGTCGTAAAAGGCGACCGATTGGCTATGTGAGTCACTACCATCGTGGCTACTAGGTGGTAGAGTTCTGCATTGTCTCGCCCGGGTCTGGTACCACCGCCTTGCCTATTCCTGCCGCAATAGCGTCAGTGCTTTTCACTGTCGTGTTCCGGTTTGGAGGGTAAGGTAGCCGGTAAACTTATGCATGTGGCATTAGACCTCGCCACAAGATAGCAACGCACCAATATTAAAGATTTTTGCGGCTGACAAACAAACTGACAAACTGAAACGTTTCCCGCGTTGTTCACTTATTTTGAAGTTGTAATGATTCCTTACTTTTGTTATGTTCATGTTTCTGTATTTTGAATTACTCTTACAAGAGTTCTAGGGCTACTTACATTTTTTATGTATTCCTGTCGCCTCTGTGGTCTAGTGGTCCAGCGTTGGCGTTGACCACGTGAGGTCCCGGGTTCGATTCCCGGGTCGGGCACATAAAAAAAGTTTTTTCACTTTTTTGAGAAACACAAAGTTGCCCGGGATTGGAAAGTGCCCGGTTGGCGATAGGCTTGCCACCTATCACATTGTGGGACCAAGTATCTTCGGCTAATCGTGCGTGCACTTGTTGTACCTCTGCCTACCTCTTCGAGGATATGGGCATGAAGATACTTATGTATTCCTTTTTTATTTGTAATTTGATCATGTATTACTTTTTATTTCATGCTATATTAATGCTTTTCTTCATTACATAGTATAAAATAAAGTCGCTATCTCTGTCTGTCCCTATGTTCTTATGTCCCTATATATGCTTAAATTTTTAAAACTACGCAACGGATTTTGATGCGGTTTTTTTATTAGATAGATTGATTCTTGAGGAAGGTTTAAGTGTATAAACCTTTCCGATATTCACACGGGAACAAAAGTTGCGCAGGTGAAACCGCGGGCAGGTCGCTAGTTATAAATATTATCCATTGTTTTATAATTTTCATAATTTTGACATGACATGACACAGTGTATGTCAAAAGCCGTCATAGTTTTCCACTTAACTTCATTATATTTCCCACTACCATAATTTGTTTCCCATCCCCAAAACCAACCGTCTAGTTGGCAGAGGGAGGAGGACACTTGACTTTAACAAAAATTACCACTTTAAAGCTTAATATTTTAGAAAACGAGTCCCTTAATGGAAAACTTGTTTTCACAAACCTACAATATTTTTTAAAAACCTATCCAACGATACTCCACACAATGGGGTACGTGAGAAAAAAAAATTAACATACCCACTTTACATGTAAGGGAGCTATCCTAAAAAACTTTTTTCGATTTTATATTACCACTTTTTTGACGTGACTAATATGCATATTTATGCCAAATTACCACCGACCACACAACCAATAGACCCTTAATAACAGGCGAATGGTTCTGTTAACACATCTGACTTATAGTTCCGATGTAAATGTCCATGCACCAATACCCAATCAGTGTCGACCAATCAGATTCTCTGTACATCACTGTGGCATTGAGTAAGCCAATCACGATGTCGCAGCTCAGCTCAGCTTGTTGCCAGAATGTATTCAATACGGAAAAACGAACATTAGGCGTCTATGGGCTGTGTGGTCGATGCAAATTACTGCTTTCTAGTAATAAGGATTTCTGAGCTATCATGAGGATGGACAGTTGGACGGACAGCCATAGCGAAACTAAGGGTTCCTAGTTTACTTCAGAACCTTAAAAAATAATAGTGTTCTCATTTTAAATCAAACTTTTCAAAAAAGCTGAAAAAAATAAGCAAGATTAAATTGATTTCAAGCACCATGATACGAGTAAATCCTTTAATAGCATTTGTAGAACGTGACTTGATATAATCTTCCAGTCGTAAGAAGATTTAAAAATCATAGCATTTATAATTTCTTATCTGTTTCTTATCTGTAAGCTTTAAATTATTTTTAATTTTTCTCTCTCTCTCTCTCTGCTTGTTATCTTTTCAAATTAACTGTAATTCTTTTTTAAACTTTAACTAGTTTAAATATCAAATTTTTATTTCTCATTTCTATGTTTCATTGCTTAGTTTTAATTTGAAGGTAATTTTTGGAAAGGTTTTATTCCTGTGATTGATTCTATCTATTAGTATCAAAAATGTAAAAACATAATACATTTTGTAATAATGGAAGGAGGTTTCTTATTGCGCGTTTATCGGGAAAAATGTCCGATGCACATTTTTGTTACAGTAAGTACATACACTTTGAATCTTTCTTCAACACCAAAAGGTAGTAAATAATCAGATTGATCTGCTAATGGTAACAGACAGAAAAGAAAAAAAGACTACGCGTCAGTAGATAGTAAATATCTTAGTAGAGAGAAACATAAAAATGTTAAAGAGCGGGAAGGGGAAGGGGAGGGAAGAGATTTAGCAAACCGTAGTTTACGAGTAATATTCGACCAACTTCTATCAATCTACATGGAGAATTTTTTACAGACGGTGAAGTACACTGTAGTGCGGATATTATGTCCGTTATTGGCATGAAATAGGTCAAATTTACATAGTATGCAACAACAAAAGCCCTCTTCTTAGTCGGCATTATTGTGATAGGCAACTATGGAACACTACAATACGCGTAACTCGACACGCACTTGGATTGATTTTATAGATTCACTTGTACCGGCTTTTTTGATTTTATAGATTCACTTGTAAAGATCACATATGATTCTTAGCTGCGATCTGCAGCCCCTGCAATAAAAGCTTGGTGAATCCCACGGGAGCAACTTATTTTTCAGTAAAAAAGTACCATGTGTGTTATTAAAGGTTATATGTGTGTTATTAATAGCGTCAGTGCTTTTCACTGTCGTGTTCCGGTTTGGAGGGTAAGGTAGCCGGTAAACTTATGCATGTGGCATTAGACCTCGCCACAAGATAGCAACGCACCAATATTAAAGATTTTTGCGGCTGACAAACAAACTGACAAACTGAAACGTTTCCCGCGTTGTTCACTTATTTTGAAGTTGTAATGATTCCTTACTTTTGTTATGTTCATGTTTCTGTATTTTGAATTACTCTTACAAGAGTTCTAGGGCTACTGACATTTTTTATGTATTCCTGTCGCCTCTGTGGTCTAGTGGTCCAGCGTTGGCGTTGACCACGTGAGGTCCCGGGTTCGATTCCCGGGTCGGGCACATAAAAAAAGTTTTTTCACTTTTTTGAGAAACACAAAGTTGCCCGGGATTGGAAAGTGCCCGGTTGGCGATAGGCTTGCCACCTATCACATTGTGGGACCAAGTATCTTCGGCTAATCGTGCGTGCACTTGTTGTACCTCTGCCTACCTCTTCGAGGATATGGGCATGAAGATACTTATGTATTCCTTTTTTATTTGTAATTTGATCATGTATTACTTTTTATTTCATGCTATATTAATGCTTTTCTTCATTACATAGTATAAAATAAAGTCGCTATCTCTGTCTGTCCCTATGTTCTTATGTCCCTATATATGCTTAAATTTTTAAAACTACGCAACGGATTTTGATGCGGTTTTTTTATTAGATAGATTGATTCTTGAGGAAGGTTTAAGTGTATAAACCTTTCCGATATTCACACGGGAACAAAAGTTGCGCAGGTGAAACCGCGGGCAGGTCGCTAGTTATAAATATTATCCATTGTTTTATAATTTTCATAATTTTGACATGACATGACACAGTGTATGTCAAAAGCCGTCATAGTTTTCCACTTAACTTCATTATATTTCCCACTACCATAATTTGTTTCCCATCCCCAAAACCAACCGTCTAGTTGGCAGAGGGAGGAGGACACTTGACTTTAACAAAAATTACCACTTTAAAGCTTAATATTTTAGAAAACGAGTCCCTTAATGGAAAACTTGTTTTCACAAACCTACAATATTTTTTAAAAACCTATCCAACGATACTCCACACAATGGGGTACGTGAGAAAAAAAAATTAACATACCCACTTTACATGTAAGGGAGCTATCCTAAAAAACTTTTTTCGATTTTATATTACCACTTTTTTGACGTGACTAATATGCATATTTATGCCAAATTACCACCGACCACACAACCCATAGACCCCTAATAACAGGCGAATGGTTCTGTCAACATATCTGACTTATAGTTCCGATGTAAATGTCCATGCACCAATACCCAATCAGTGTCGACCAATCAGATTCTCTGTACATCGCTGTGGCATTGAGTAAGCCAATCACGATGTCGCAGCTCAGCTCAGCTTGTTGCCAGAATGTATTCAATACGGAAAATCGAACATTAGGCGTCTATGGGCTGTGTGGTCGATGCAAATTACTGCTTTATAGTAATAAGGATCTCTGAGCTATCATGAGGATGGACAGTTGGACGGACAGCCATAGCGAAACTAAGGGTTCCTAGTTTACTTCAGAATCTTAAAAAATAATAGTGTTCTCATTTTAAATCAAACTTTTCAAACAAGCTGAAAAAAATAAGCAAGATTAAATTGATTTCAAGCACCATGATACGAGTAAATCCTTTAATAGCATTTGTAGAACGTGACTTGATATAATCTTCCAGTCGTAAGAATATTTAAACATCATGGCGTTTATAATTTCTTATCTGTAAGCTTTAAATTATTTTCAAATTCTCTCTTTCTCTCTGCTTGTTATCTTTCAAATTAACTATAATTCTTTTTTAAACTTTAACTAATTTAAATATCAAATTTTTATTTCTCATTTCTATGTTTCATTGCTTAGTTATAATTTGAAGGTAGTTTTTTGGCAAGGTTTTATTCCTGTGATTGATTCTATCTATTAGTATCAAAAATGTAAAAACATAATACATTTTGTAATAATGGAAGGAGGTTTCTTATTACGCGTTTATCGGGTTTTTCCCGATGTCCGATGCACATTTTTGTTACAGTAAGTACATACACTTTGAATCTTTCTTCAACACCAAAAAAAGGTAGTAAATAATCAGATTGATCTGCTAATGGTAACAGACAAAAAAGAAAAAAAAGACTACGCGTCAGTAGATAGTAAATATCTTAGTAGAGAGAAACAGAAAAATGTTAAAGAGCGGGAAGGGGAAGGGGAGGGAAGAGATTTAGCAAACCGTAGTTTACGAGTAATATTCGACCAACTTCTATCAATCTACATGGAGATTTTTTTACAGACGGTGAAGTACACTGTAGTGCGAATATTATGTCCGTTATTGGCATGAAATAGGTCAAATTTACATAGTATGCAACAACAAAAGCCCTCTTCTTAGTCGGCATTATTGTGATAGGCAACTATGGAACACTACAATACGCGTAACTCGACACGCACTTGGATTGATTTTATAGATTCACTTGTACTGGCTTTATTGATTTTACAGATTCACTTGTAAGGATCACATATGATTCTTAGCTGCGATCTGCAGCCCCTGCAATAAAAGCTTGGTGAATTCCACGGGAGCAACTTATTTTTCAGTAAAAAAGTACCATGTGTGTTATTAAAGGTTATAAAGGATAATATATGTTATTAAAGGATATATATATATATATATATATATATATATATATATATATATATATATATATATATATATATATATATATATATATATATATATATATATATATATATGTATTTATATATGTATCAAATATTATCCAAAAGGGTTTGGCCGTTTTTGCGTGAAAGAGTAACAAACATTTATCCAAACATAATTTCGTATTTACAATACTTCTTACTAGCTGCGCCCTGCAGCCTGCTGCATTATTTTTTACATTTTTTGGTGAATCCCACGGGAACTATGTATTATTCCAGGATAAAAGTACCCTATGTGCTATTTCAGGTCATAATTTATATGCGTGCCTAATTTCATCCAAACGCGTTTAGTAGTTTTTGCATGATTAACAAATCCATCCATCCATCCAAACATCCAAACTTTCGCATTTATAAACTACTAGCTGTGGCCGCGACTTCGTTCGCGTGAAAAAAATTCTAAAATAAAAACCCGCATAGTTCCCATTCCCGTGGGATTTCCGGGATAAGAACTATCCTATATCCTTTCTTGGGTCTCAAACTATATTTATACCAAATTTTATTCAAATCGGTTCAGTGGTTTGGCCGTGAAAGCGTAACAGACAGACAGACAGACAGACAGAGATACTTTCGCATTTATAATATTAGTATGGACTAGCTGACCCGCGCAGCTTCGCCCGCGAGTAGATTAACATGTCGTCTATATAGTTTTTCATACAAATTTCATTCCCTATTTCAACCCTTATGGTGTTGATTTTTGAAAAAAAATAGCCTATGTTTGACTCCGGCTCTTCAACTACTTTCATGCCAAATTTTATGAAAATCGGTCCAGCAGTTTAGCCGTGAAAGCGTAACAGACAGACAGACTTTCGCATTTATATTATTAGTATGGGTATTTATAAAAATCAATTGCTCTTCGTTAGTCTCGCTAAAACTCGAGAACGGCTGAACTGATTTGGCTAATTTTGGTTTTGAATTAATTGTTGAAGTCCAGGGAAGGTTTAAAAGGTGAGAAAATATAGAATAAAATTAAAAAGGCAGAACACGTTAGCCGGGTCAGCTAGTATTATTATAGATAATTGGTATTCCGTGCTTAACTAGAATCGATAGTAATACAATAAATGCGAAAAACCTCTCTGGTTGTGTCTCCGTCATTCATTCTAGAATACACCCTGTCTAAGCTGATTTTAACCCTGAGTTGAAATAAGTAGATTTAGGCCACCTTTGTATTTTGATTAGTACGAGTACGAGTCGTTAAAGCGGGTGCTTTCTACTAAGTAAAAAATACGAGTAGACAACCATTGATTAGTGCGAGTGATTAGTAATGAAAATAAAGTGAAGAGACGCTGATTACTAATCACTCTCAGTAATCAACGGCTGTCTACACGTGTTTTTGCTTAATACTAAGCACGTGCATTAAACACTCGCACACGGACTAAACAATGTGTAAACGGGGCCTTATATTGCCTAAGAGTGCGTGTGGCTAGTTTTTTAATCCATACTAGTCCATACTATCCATACTATTCCATACTAATATTATAAATGCGAAAGTAACTCTGTCTGTCGGTCTGTCTGTCTGTCTGTCTGTCTGTCTGTCTGTCTGTTACGCTTTCACGGCCAAACCACTGAACCGATTTGGATAAAATTTGGTACAAATATAGTTTGAGACCCAAGAAAGGACATAGGATAGTTCTTATCCCGGAAATTCCACGGGAACGGGAACTATGCGGGTTTTTTATTTTAGAATTTTTTCCACGCGAACGAAGTCGCGGGCACAGCTAGTATGAAATAAACGTGGATTAATCCAGTGTAGGTTGCTTTATATAAACTGAAAACAGAAATATAATGCTATGCTAACGTTACGTTTTAGTCGAGAAGTTGAAAAACTGCAAAAATCGTTCCAAGACTCGAAAAAATATATAAAATAGCTTATTTCGAAGCGGAATGTTATCCTGAGAAAGAAAAGAAATATATTTTTTTTTTGAGTCTAGTAAAATTTATAATTGTTCTAAATAAAAAATAAAAAAAGCTAAGTTATTTGCTTAAAACTGTAAAACTTTAAAAGAGACAGCGGCGATTGCAGAAAAGATCCAAAAATAAGAGGAAATTTCTGATGAACAAGTCCTAGCTATCGAATTCTAGATCCATTATTTATAATTTTAATTTGACGATGAATATTGAGTTCCGCGTGGCGGTTCTCGTGATCTTGCCAATATTTATATAAAAAGAGCTCCACAAAGTTAAAATTTTATAGACCAATTATTTAAATTTGTAATTTCATAGGCGTAACATATAGGCTTTTACATATAAACTGCTCAACCGATTTTGATTACATTTGGCATGAAGATACTTAAAGATTTGAGGTCAAACAAAGGCAAACTTTTGTTTTCAAAAATCCATTTTTAAAGGGTGGAAATAGGGCATGAAAATTAATTTTAAAATCTTTACTGATGACATGTTTTTGAATTGACCCACGCAGCTCTCTCGCGAGGGAAGCTGGGTGGGTCAATTAGAATAAAATAAGTGTTAATTATAGTATTAAAATTAAAATCATACGTATTTTATTTTATTTAATACCACTTTTACACATTTAACCGCACCGTTGGTCGAGTGGTTAGCGACCCTGACTACGCAATCGACGGGGCTCGGGTTCGATCCCCGACGGGGACAAGCATTTATGTGATGAGCATATATGTTTGTATTTCCAGATTTGGGTGTTTATTAAATATATTCTTGTATTTATATATGTATTCCTATGTATTAGTATCGTTGACTAACACCCATAACACAAGCAAATAATTTGCTTACTTTGTGGTTAGATCAGTTAGTGTAATTTGTCCCGTGAATATTTATTTATTATTTATTTACTTATAAATTCAAGTAACAAGTGAGCAATGCTTACATATTTATCTTCTTCTTCGACGCGACGGCGTATCTCGTCCCAGTTTCACGTTTTAATTTGGCCCCGAGGTAAGCGTCTGGAATATTCTTTGCACTTTTTAGACTAATTTCTTTGAAATACTTCAGTTGTATTTATGTTTTATTAGGTATATTAAATACCTACTTTTTAATATACCTACTTATTCTTTTCTGTCCTTTCATTTAATATATGTTCTATTATAACCTTCGTGTTGACCTGAGGCCCTCCTGAAGAATATACCTTATGTCTTTATACCAGGCAATCGTAAAACGTAAAAAAATTCCCAAATGTATCACTAGCAACATTGCGAATAGGTCACGGAAAATGATGTTGATTCGATTATAGACTTCTGCTGATCTGCTCCCCGGCTTGGTGTTATGAAGGGTTCCTTCACCTCAGGGGGGCTTTTCTACTTGCTCGCGATCAGTTCAGTACCAGGGCATTACGTACAAACAGACAAACAGACAAACAGACAAACAGACAAACAGACAAACAGACAAACAGACAAACAGACAAACAGACAAACAGACAAACAGACAAACAGACAAACAGACAAACAGACAAACAGACAAACAGACAAACAGACAAACAGACAAACAGACAAACAGACAAACAGACAAACAGACAAACAGACAAACAGACAAACAGACAAACAGACAAACAGACAAACAGACAAACAGACAAACAGACAAACAGACAAACAGACAAACAGACAAACAGACAAACAGACAAACAGACAAACAGACAGACAGACAGACAGACGGACGGACAGACAGACAGACAGACAGACGGACGGACAGACAGACAGACAGACAGATAGACAGACAGACAGACGGACGGACGGACGGACGGACGGACGGACGGACGGACGGACGGACAGACAAACATTCTGAAAACTATATTTTTGGCTTCGATATCGATTATAGATCACGCCCCAAGTATTTTTTAAAAAAAAATTCAATGTACAGTTTTGACTTTCATACGATATGTATAGATTTAGATTTAAATGAAAGACTGATTCAGAAATATTCTTTATATGACAGACAAGACGTCGATCCTATTCCAATTACTTACAAGAATATTCTATTATTTTATTACATAATTCCTACAAATTTATTGAATTTAAAGTTAAATAAGTGGCCAGCATCTGTATAAATTATTACACCTAAGAGGTGTAGAGTAGCAGCGCTTCACCTACTCATACCGCAATTCTTGCTCATTTTCTATCCAATGGCATAAAATAAATAAATAAATGTTTATGTAAATTATTTTATAAAAAATATTAATGTTTATCGCTAGTTAGCATTGATATAAAAAACCCAAGATACACAATCAGTGTGTCAAAAACGTCCTCCAAAAATGAGCGCACAATTTTAAATTGTGCGCTCATTTCAAATAGAGTCGCGTCGGCCGCGTCACTGTCAATTTTATTTATTTTCGTTCATTGCTTTGTTAAAACAACTATGTCTTGCACTTAAGGTTGGATATGCAAAGATTATATATTTTTGCCATATCTATAACTACTTAAAAGAAATTAGGGACACTTTTGAGTGTCAGTTTTGTTCGGGACTGTGCACCTAGGGTTTTTTATATCAATGCTAGTTAGCTTTAATAGCTACAATTGACAGCAGTCACTCTTTATGACGGGTTCCTATATTAAGCGATCCGTCATTCGTAACAGTAACCATTAGCAACCAATTTCATTGTAATAAGGCGTTCCTTACTTTGTTTGTTTGGATGGTAATTTGATATTTTATAGATAATATAGTAACATATAGTAACTATTGGTCCCCGTGTTGGTCCCGGGCTCCTTTGAAGAGTAGGTTAACTGCCGTTTTGCCAGGCAAGTCGTAAATGGCGACTGAGTGGCTATGCGCGTCACTACCATAGTGACTACTAGGTGGTAGAGTTCTGCATCGGCTCGACCGGGTCTGGTACCACCACTTTACCTATTGCTGCCGCAGCCCGCAGTGCTGGTCACTGTCGTATTCCGGTTTGGAGGGTAAGGTAGCTGGTAAACTTATACATGTGGCATTAGACTTCGCCTCAAGATAGCAACACACCATTAACATCTTTGGTGTCTATAGGCGATGATTGACTCTTTCCATCAGAAGACCCATCTGCTTGTTTACTATTTTATGATATAAAAAATATAAGATTTTATGCTTTAAAAGTACTGTAACTAAAACACACTATTCAAGCAGTGACATAATCTTTTAATTATTTAATTTTTTGGAACTGCGTATGTAGCTGAACTATATTTACTTGCTAATTTACAACAACTTCTACGTACTAACGTACAACTCTTTGCTGATTTACGAATTTGCGGTCGCGATTGTCTTTTTTCGAATGTAATTTCCAAAATTATTGCAGAGTCCACTAGTTCCAGGTCGTCCCATTAACTTGTACATTATATATACATAACATACCTTAAATTATGCGTTAAAATGTAACGTATTTAGTTTTTATTCAATTTAATAGTAGATTTTATTAAATAAGTGCACAAGTGTTAAAATAGCATTACATAAAATTGAAGTATTTTTCCCAAACAGTACATTGTCATGCTTATACCTTCCGCTACGAGATAAATTTTATTAATCTACATAAAAATAAAAACAAGCCAGAGAATGGAGCCATGTCAGCACCACCACAAGTTTTTTTTTTCATTATTAGTAATTTTCAGAACTTTTTCATTTAAATAATAAATCATTAAAATGATAATCATATTTTTAATTCCATAGTAGTCACTTTCTGATTATGATGTTATGATTGAGCCAACCAAAAGCCTTAGATTGCAAGGTACAAAAACATTACGACTAAAATCTATCCGTATAAATATTTACTGTCATACTAGCGATCACCCTCTGGCCGAAATACGACTAAGGATAAAACGAAAAAACCTCTTGTATGTTTGACCACAGACTTAAGTTTTAAAAAAAACAGATTACTGTGTGTAATTGTCACGTATGTCAAACTAATTTCCTGAAGATGCTTCGGTTGCAAAGTGAAACGTGCGTTGAGTGCGTAACTTGTGTGCTTTTGTATTTGGTGCTGTCGTGGTGTAAAATTTTTTAGACCTATGGTGAGTTTGTTCCATTTTTTACACCGCTTTACAGTTACAGTACGCTTAAAAGTTCATGAAAATTATAAAATAACTAGTTTTCTTTATCTGAACAATGGATTTCCGCAAAGTAACGCCTGAATTTATAAAATATCAAAATAATTTAGTGTTTATAGTGTTTTTATAGATAAACTAAACTTTGTAATTTTTTATTAATTTAATTTATTTTTAATGTTATTTAAAAATAATAAATTTCTGCAGCCATCTGCATTGTAAACTTTTGCTGTGCCAAATAACATACTCGTTCGAGTTTAAAAGGGTTATAAAGTTTTTGCTTCACGTATAAATATATAGATAATGAAAAATCTCATTGAAGCCATTGAGCTAGAATGTAATGTTGGTTAATTTATACCCGCGACACGTAAATTGAACGCACAGTGGGCAATGCTCATTTATCTTCTTCACTTCACACGAGGGCGTGACTCGGCTCAGTTTTACGTTTTAATTTGGCCCGTGGTTGAACTTCAGGAATATTCCACGCGCCCTTCGCACTCATGTTTTTAAAAGCATCCGTCGCTTTAATTATATGATTCAATAAATTTGAATTTACTTCATGGTTCATTAGCAGTATTTATTTAGCCGTATGATTTGTCAGTGGAATTGTTAATTGAAATCAGTTGAATATTTAGCGTAACATTACGCATGACCAATCAGAGCAAATTATTTTAGAAGTTCAGTTTTGTGAACGTGGAATAAACTTTTAATGTGTTAGTAAATTACATAACATGTTTACAAAATTAAGACTATAATACAAAATTCATTAGTTCTTTAATTCTCTAGTTGTTTGAATGTTTAACCATTTTGGTTTTAAGGTTTAATGCACCATTTTTAGTTATTTATAGAAGTGATGACAGAAATAATGATCCCTTAATTAAGAAATTTGTCCTTCTTGAGGCTCTACAAGAATGCAAGAAATGAAAAATGTTTATACTATATACTTTGACAAGAGAAAGATAAGGACTTGGAATTAATTTCCATAAACAATCAACAATATAAAATTGCATGCATTCCAACGCTAAACATATAAAAATGACTTTATCTCTGTCTAACAAGTTCGAATTTTCGTAATAGACAAAGCTAAAAAGACTTTGTCAGTGCTGTAAATTCAAATCATTTAAGAAAATAACGTCACCTTAAACAGCTTGCGGCCAATACGCCATTACTAAAACACGCTGTCAGTGTACGTAAAATATAAAATAACCCTTTATTTACAAAATGTTCAATTTTAACGTTTATTTATATTTAAAAAAAAACTAATTTTTAAATTAACATTGCAATATAATTTATCAATTGCAATATAATTTATCAATTGTTATGTGGACAGTAAACAGCTGTTAAGTCCACCATTACACGGGATGAAATTACAGGGTTTTACCTCAGTTATTTCATATCTAGTAGTAGTTTCCTTCATTTAAGACTATATACGACTATTTGTAATAAAATTTAGAAAAATGTTTATTCAGCTAATCATATTATAATAATCATATGATGAAAGCAAATAATTTGATAGCGGGTGTATATATATATATATATATATATATATATATATATATATATATATATATATATATATATATATATATATATATATATATATATATATATATATAACTCCGGATTCCTTATATAAAATTGCGTTGTTTAGTTACGAGTATCTGTCAGAACAGTGAAAGTTGATGTAGAGTTATTATAATTTTATAATTTTACATTTATGGATGTGTGCGTGGTACTAGTGTATGTATGTATATTAATTTATATTTTATGGAAAAACTTATTTGGGTTTTGATGCACCTTTTCTCAAAATTGACATTATTTATTGATAAAATTATATTTGGAGAAAGCTAAGAACCATTCGGAAAATTCGCAAAACTATATAAAACAAGTTTTTGTTGCAAGCAGAGGACTCTCCTGATGAAAAGAGATAAACATTGCATATAGGCACCAAAGATAATAATGGCGCATTGCTATCCATATGGCATGGTATCAGTGCTACTTGTATAAGTTTGCCGGACACTTCAATGGCAAACATTGACACTATTGTAATGAGTAAGGAGGTGTTAACAAATACTTTGTAACTCTACCCACAGTAGTCGCGATGGTAGTGACACGTAGGTATAAAACCGTTCACCTTTTACGAACTGCCTGGCAGAACTATAGATGGTCGGTTATGCAAAGGAGGCTCGGACCAACACGAGGGATATTACAGGGGAGATTAAATTATATAATTACTTTATCAGGGTTTTAATTTTATTTTAACACAATTGGCTAATCACTTGTACTTTAATTTCACATCAAAGCTTTATTTTTGTATATCACTCGACTGGTTTCACTTTTTTATCATCTTTAGGATGTAATATACTTAAATTAATTATTATTGACCTGACTGATATTACTAACCTGATTGCTTATTATTGATTGATGATTATTGAATTACTTATTCAGCAATCATCTTAGTCAATAATAATCGATATAAGTATATTACATCCTGAATATGCTTAAAAAATGAAACCGGTCGAGTGATATAAAAAATAAAGTTTTGACGTGAAATTAAAGTAAAAGTGATTAGTCAATTGTGTTACAATAATGGAATATCACCAAGTGCAGATGATGGAAAGTATAGAATACATTTTGATTTTACCATCATAGTACGGTTACAATTCAATATCAGGAACCGTTTGCATATTTTGATTCTATCCCAGGCTTTAATAAGTAAATATCGTCACATTCGTATCTCCATACAGTTGGGCAGAGTTGCAAATAACCAAGTTATCGGTGGTTATTCCCGTGATAACTTATCAACAAATCGGCACATATTCAAACTCAATTGTGCTTTATAGACACTATCAAATACGTTTTGTTGAATCCAGGATCTCAGACAAGCCGATACCACTAAACCATTCAAGAAGCAAAAAAAACCGACTCAAATATCTATCAACTATACATACTAAAATACAACTATTCCTAAAGTAGGTATATAAAAAAATATCCTCACACCCTACTGCTACAGAAGAATATACCTTATTTAAATCAAAAAGAATTATCTCAATGTGGCATTCAATTTCCGAAAAAAATGTGACAAACATACAGACTTTAACTAAATTCAGCATTATTAAATTCACACATAACTATACACCTTTAGTTGTTTAAACTTCTGCCTACTTGTTCGGGGATACGGGTATGAAGATATTTCTTTTTTAAAAATATTACATACATTTCCGTTTTTTGTTCGTTGAAGACTATTGCTTTTTAGAAAATACTATTAAATATGTCACCAACATAAACTTTCGTATTCAGTGATATTAATATAACGGAAATATTATGCGCTGTTAATATCCAGAAATGTTAGGTGTTCCAAAGTTTACTTGACGTTCCAGCAAAGTTAGTGTAAATTATTCAAAGGTGCAGCAACATTGTTTAGAAATGTGTACTTCAGTATCATGTGTCACGACCTAGTCTGCTATGGCATTAAATTTAACTACTTATACTTTGTACAACTAATACTACGTATTTATTACATTTGAAGCATAAGTTATATTTCCAAATAAAACAAGTATCTAAAATTTTATGACTTACGATAACAAATGTGTAATTCAGTATCATGTATCACAACCAAGTCTGCTGTGGAATTAAATTTAACTACTTATACTTTATACGACTTCGCATTTATAACATTCAAGACATAAATTATATTTCTAAATACGAGTTAAACAATTATATAAAATTTTATGATTTATGATAAGAAATGTGTGCTTCAGTATCATGTGCCACAACCTAGTCTGCTGTGGAATTAAATTTAATTACTTATACTTTTTACAACTTTGTATTTATTACATTTAAAGCATAAATTCTATTTCTAAATAAAACAAATATCTAAAATTTTTGAATTTATGATAAGGAATATGTATTTACTTCATTATCATCTATCATGACCTAGGCTGCTGTGAAATTAAATTTAACTACTTAATATACTTTATACAACTTAGTATTTATTACATTTAAGACATAAATTATATTTCTAAATACGAGTAAAACGATTATCTAAAATTTTATGATTTATAATAAGAAATATGTACTTCAGTATCATATGTCACGACCTAGTCTGCTGTAGAATTAAATTTAACTACTTATACTTTGTACAACTTCGTATTTATTACATTTAAAGCATAAATTATATTTCTAAATAAAACAAGTATCTAAAATTTTAAAATTTTTGATAAGGAATGTGTACTTACTTCAGTATCATATATCACGACCTAGGCTGCTGTGAAATAAAACTATTTATACTTTATACAAATTCGTATTTATTATATTCAAGACATAAATTATATTTCTTAATACGAGTAAAACAATTATCTAAAATTTTATGATTTATGATAAAAAATGTGTACTTCAGTGACATATGTCACGACCTATAGTCTGCTGTGGAATTAAATTTAACTACTTATACTTTGTACAACTTCGTATTTATTACATTTAAAGTATAATTTATATTGTTACTAGACACTTTTACTATCCCACTTGTACATCAATGTCACTTTACACAACTTTAATTATATTACTCGACCGGTTTCACTTTTTAAAGCATCTTCAGGATGTAATATACTTAACTGATTATTATTGACTGTTGTGGAATATAAACAAACGTAAATATTGATTTTAAAAGGGTAAGCTTAAATATCGCTCCCAGGTGTTGTCAGCCTTATCAATTTTGCCCAACAATGTGGGAAATTTTAATTTACAATTATATTGCACTAATTTATAACTATACTTATGGATACAAAAATGTCAATTAAATAATTAATTATGCTATATAAATAATGTCAAGTAAAACAAAATAAAATAAAATAAAAATAGATTAACACACCTATTTCCTATTACACAGTTATTTATGTCAAAGATGAGTAAAAATAATTATCACTAAGTAAATAAAAATGAAAAATGTTTAAATGTCAAATTAATAATATAAATTAAAATATTTAAACTAAAATAATAACAATAAAACAGAATAATTATCGAAAATGTCAAATTGAAATTGCATTAAAAAAGAAAAAATTATTACATTGCATTACGTTATAATTAATAATTATTTTTACTTTTAGTACATATTTGTGCCTATATAAATATTAATAAGGGTTTAACAAAGGAGAAGTATTGAGCTCCGTTTGGTCATTTAAGAGTCTTTGTTCACCTTTGTGTCGATTAATTTCAAGCGCTTCTAAGGCATTGAGCCTTCTACCTTTGCTGCAGAAATGTAGTATTTTTAAATTTTTTGTACTATCAAAGGTATGACCTTCTTTTATAAGGTGTTGCGCAAAGGTAGAATCACCCTTGCCCGAGCGCCAACTTCGAAGGTGTTCTTTAATTCTCGTTGAAAACGACCTTCCGGTTTGGCCAATGTATATCGCATTGCAACTCTCACATGCTAATTGATACACACCACTTCTTGACTCCTTAGATATTTCTTGTTTGTTATTATATATAAGAGATTTTAGTGATTTAGTGGTATAGAAAGTAGGTGTGCAGTCTTTTAGCAACCGTGAGGTTCTATATGATATCCGTCCTAAAAATGGTAATCGTATATATCTTTGTTGATTTTTTCTTGTATTTTGTTGTCCTGAGTAGTAAATACAAGAAAAAATCAACAAAGATATATACGATTACCATTTTTAGGACGGATATCATATAGAACCTCACGGTTGCTAAAAGACTGCACACCTACTTTCTATACCACTAAATCACTAAAATCTCTTATATATAATAACAAACAAGAAATATCTAAGGAGTCAAGAAGTGGTGTGTATCAATTAGCATGTGAGAGTTGCAATGCGATATACATTGGCCAAACCGGAAGGTCGTTTTCAACGAGAATTAAAGAACACCTTCGAAGTTGGCGCTCGGGCAAGGGTGATTCTACCTTTGCGCAACACCTTATAAAAGAAGGTCATACCTTTGATAGTACAAAAAATTTAAAAATACTACATTTCTGCAGCAAAGGTAGAAGGCTCAATGCCTTAGAAGCGCTTGAAATTAATCGACACAAAGGTGAACAAAGACTCTTAAATGACCAAACGGAGCTCAATACTTCTCCTTTGTTAAACCCTTATTAATATTTATATAGGCACAAATATGTACTAAAAGTAAAAATAATTATTAATTATAACGTAATGCAATGTAATAATTTTTTCTTTTTTAATGCAATTTCAATTTGACATTTTCGATAATTATTCTGTTTTATTGTTATTATTTTAGTTTAAATATTTTAATTTATATTATTAATTTGACATTTAAACATTTTTCATTTTTATTTACTTAGTGATAATTATTTTTACTCATCTTTGACATAAATAACTGTGTAATAGGAAATAGGTGTGTTAATCTATTTTTATTTTATTTTATTTTGTTTTACTTGACATTATTTATATAGCATAATTAATTATTTAATTGACATTTTTGTATCCATAAGTATAGTTATAAATTAGTGCAATATAATTGTAAATTAAAATTTCCCACATTGTTGGGCAAAATTGATAAGGCTGACAACACCTGGGAGCGATATTTAAGCTTACCCTTTTAAAATCAATATTTACGTTTGTTTATATTCCACAACAGTCAATAATAATCAGTTAAGTATATTACATCCTGAAGATGCTTTAAAAAGTGAAACCGGTCGAGTAATATAATTAAAATTGTGTAAAGTGACATTGATGTACAAGTGGGATAGTAAAAGTGTCTAGTAACAATGGAATTTCACCAAGTGCCGACGATGGAAAGTATAGAATATATAATTTATATTTTTCTAAATAAAACAAGTATCTAAAATTTTAAATTTATGATAAGGAATGTGTATTTACTTCAGTATCATGTTGCTGTGTGTGTACCTAGGCTGCTGTGGAATTTAGTTAAACTACTTATTCTTTTCACGATTTCGCATTTATTACATTCAAGACATAAATGATATTTCTAAATAAAACAAGTATTTATGACAGTTTTATGAAAACTTTCGCCATCATTTTATAAAAACTGTGGCAGAAATTTAAGATAACCGTTGTCACAGCTATTTAAAAAAGGGCGCAAGGTATTTTAATAAACACCATAATCACAGCTAATAAATATAAACGAAATGTGGAGATATAGAATTTATGGTTTAATATGCGTAAAAACGTAACTATCATCACGGCCCGTTACCTTGCGGGGTTGGGAGAGTAAACCGGGCATCTATAGACTTTCTGATACACCACGTTTCATCAGTTTGTCGGTTGGCGAAATGAGTGGTGATACCCATCGCCACATTTTACCGATCTGATAACGATTATTAACTATTTTTAGCGACAACCGCACCGACGGCTTTACGTACTCATCCGAGGCACGAGAGTGGTATAACACCACCCATCAGACTCCCACCTGTTACTAAGACTTTGGATTTTTGAGAAAAACACTGAAAAAACCTCCATAACACTTTTTACTGACCCGAGGATTGAACCCGGGATCTCATGATGTAAGCCCAGTAGGCTAATCCCTAGACCACGAAACAGTATGTAGCTGAAACGTAATGTTGCAAAAACCGTAGCACAGCCATTTTACATTATCGAATCGAAATTTAAAGAGATTTTATGTCGCGGTTATTTATATTATTGAGCTGAAATGTTATAAGATAGAAACTCGGAGAAACTGAGGTTATGGCTATTAAATATAGCAGAAACGAAATTGATAAAAACCATGTTTTTTATATATCATAAGATAGCAAACAAGCAGATGGGTCTCCTAATGGAAAGAGTCAATCCTTACCTATAGACACCAAAGATGTTAATTGTGTGTTGCTATCTTGTGGCTGGATCTAGTACCACATGCATAAGTTTACCGACTACTTTACCCTCTAAACCAGACATATGACAGTGATAAGCACTGAATGCTATTGCAGCAGGAATGAATAAGACGATGGTAACAGACTCGGGCGAGACAATGCAGAACTCTACCACCTAGTAGCCACGATGGTGAGACTCACATAGCCAATCGGTTACCTTTTACGACCTGCCTGGCTGAACGATAGTTAGCCTATCCTTCAAAGGAGCTCGGACCAATACGGGTTAAAGTGGTCATGGCAATTACATAAATTCGAAAAACGAAAAATTATTCGATAGTCACGTAAAAACTGTTTCAATAATGAAAATAAGAAAGAATTATTACATATAATTGTATATTTTGTCCATAAATATAGAATTATATGCAATGACTAAAATATAAAGTTATCGACATATTCTAACTTAATATAATATACAATTATTTAACTGTACAAATAATGTTTGAAGCTCATAACGTTAGTGTAAACAAAAAGCAACATTTTATTAAACAACAGCCATATTTCCATTAAATGTAAAGTAATACAAAGATCATTAGCCGTCGGAAGCTATAAATACAAGCCTGCGCACCGTAAACCTCAAGCATACCGCTTAAGACTAACGTGAAATTAACCCCTAACTGCTGTGTAAAACTACCGACCAACTTTGAGATGGATCAGGTAGTTAAAACTTGAAATGTATTAGCGGTTTGAAATTAGATGCTTATTTTAATACTCTAAATTAGCTTTTCTTGCCGTAATCTTTTTAGTCTCTTCATTGATTGAGTGATTGGCGACAGTGACTAAACGATGTAACTTTTATGTACAATAAAACTTTTTGTACACCATATATTTTGTATGTTTGTCCACGAATGTCTCGGGAACGAATAGCCATATCGAGATATTCTAACTTAGGGAAAGTCCAAGATCAAAACCTGTTCAGTAGTTTTTGATATATGATTGTAGTTGATACTTGAAGTTGGTTCACTTTTTTATTTGAAAACTTGCTACATTAGTTGTATATGACCATTAGCTCCTGCCCTTTAATATCTAAACTCTAATGTCAGTCAATCTGTAGATATATTTGTGCTGGACCATCAACACAGTTTTTTATTTGTTTAAAGTTTGTTTTGTGTATTTATATTCACACGATCCAGATGATTGTTGTTTGTAATTATATACAAATTTAAAATTTGAAAAAATAAAAACATGTCATGTGGGATTGGATTCGCATACCGAGGGTTCCATATAAACTTGTAGGTAACCTTAGCCAAACATAGGAGTGGTACTTCAATATAGGGTTTGATTTCCTTTTGAAATCACAAAATATGCGGCATAAACGGTCTTATTTATTGATCGCGATTTTTGTTTGTGATGTAACTAAAAATTTACATTTTTCAGATTTTTTCTTTAAATGTGCTGCAAGATTTCCCCGTGTTGGTTCGTCCGATTGGCTATAAGAGTCACTAACATCGTGGTTACTAGGTGGTAGAGTTCTGCATTGTTTCGCCCGGGTCTGGTACCACCGCCTTACTTATTCCTGCTGCAATAGCGTCAGTGCTTGTCACGATCGTGTTCCGGTTTGGAAGGTAAGGTAGCCGGTAAACTTATGCATGTGGCATAAGACCTCGCCACAAGATAGCACCGCACCATTAACATCTTTGTTGTTTTTAGGCGGTGGTTGACTCTTTCCATCAGAAGACCCATCTGCTTGTTTGCTATCTTATACTATAAAAAAAGACATTTCTTCTTGCTAAATTTCATATGTTAACGGGAAGTACCCTGTAGGTCTTCATTTCTGGTCCTTTTGAAATCGAAAAAAATTGCAAAATTGAAAATATAAGTGGTCATACTTTTGACTGCGTTGATTTACAAGTTTTATTTTATCACTACTGAGCGAGACCGTAAACTCTAGTTTTTGATTTAAGTTTCAATTTGATATCTTTAACGTGTTCTCGAAAAAAACCACACTTTAACAATCAAGAATTTAAAACGTTATAATATCGATAAGTTTGCTATTTCGTGATTGATTCGCCGCTTTCATGTTGTTTCGTGATTGGTTCGCTAACTAGCACTGGAAGACAACGTCATAATATCGTATACCATAACCAATCACCACGACGCAAACATATCAATATTATAACGTTATAAATCCTTGCTTACAATAATGCTCGCTCCTACCAACTCGCACGCACAACACAGCTAACGAATTTTATGACACACAAATAACACATTCATTATAGGAGCCGTTATAGGATATATCGCCTCTGTGGTCTAGTGGTCCAGCATTGGCGTTGACCACATGAGGTCCCGGGTTCGATACCCAGGTCGGGCACTTAAAAAATGTGTGTTTCAGTTTTCGGATAAACACAAAGTTGCCCGGGATTGGAAAGTGCCCGGTTGGCGATAGGCTTGCCACCTATCACATTTATGGGACTAAGTATTTTCGGCTAATCGTGGGTGCACTTGTTGTACCTCTGCTATCCCTTCGGGGATACGGGCGTGAAGATACTTTTTTCTATTATAGGATAAGAGACTCATTGTTCCTTTTCAGATACGAAACCCTAACAATTACAGCTCCCTGCACTACACGTAACTACCACTTACTAGTTGTGTTGTCCTTCTCGTATTTTCTAGTTCACCTTAAACTAAGTAACAACCTTACAAATAAATCTTAACCTAACAGTCTCTACTAGCAAAATGTAGTCGCCGTTAAATACAAAGTGTATAGCGAACCTTAGTTGCATTAACTATGTACTTAAGCAGTTAGTGTTGATGCACTAATTAGTTTGTTTTAAGTTCTGGATGTGTACGATTTGTTTCAGAATTACGGTAGCATGTTAAATTTATTTATTTAGGGCTTGTTTTCGTTTTGTAGCATATAAGTTGGGCCACCCAGCTTTGCGCTCGAGTAGAGTTATATGACATAATATAGTTCTTTATATGCTAAGACCGCCCCTAACCAGGATGTTAACCACGAATTAAATGGATACGCCGTTCAAGACAACTTTTTAGTTTGTCAGCGTAGCTTATTGAAATACATACATAAATACAGAGTTATACTACTTACCAATGAAATAAAATCAGTTCAAGAATAATTTTTAAACCTTGTCATCTCATTCGGTACGATAAAACATTACAACATGAGCAAACGCTTCGATTACTGTCAAAAATTTCATACATTTGTAGGCTATATTATATTTTGAAAAAAGAAAAATAATCCATGTACTGTTTTATCGTACCGAATAAGGTGACAAGGTTAAAAAATTATCCTTGAAATGTTTTTGTTTCATTGGTAAGTTGTATAGCTCATAATTTCCGTATGTAATTGCAAGCTACACTGACAAACTAAGAAGTGTATGCTACAGCTAGTTAAAAAGTAAAATTTCCATAACAAAAGAAGAGTGTATCAATTTAAATATCTTGGTCACATTTTAACCCCTGACCTCAAAGACGACGCCGATATCGAGAGGGAACGGAGGGCGCTGTCAATGAGAGCAAATATGCTGGCTCGCAGGTTTGCACGTTGTTCAAGTGATGTAAAAACAACGTTGTTCAGAGCTTATTGCACAATTTTTTACACTTGCAAACTCTCAAAAATCCTATGGCGCCCTCTGAGTCCAGTACAGCAATGCGTTCAGGGTGCTGATGGGACTACCTCGTTTCTGTAGTGCATCAGGGATGTTCACAACAGCGCGTGTAGATTGTTTTCATACTACGATGCGCAAAAGATCTGGGTCCCTGGTGCGCAGATTGCGAGGGGCCACCAACAGCATCCTGAATTTAATCGTAAGCAGATTAGACTGCAGGTATGTCATTGCTGTGCGATTTTCAATGGGATGGCGCAGCAATGATTCACATCACAAACTATTAGTGATAAGTATTAACATAGTAATTAAGTTCATGTGTATACTAACAAATATGAGTCTGGTTACTTAAAATAAATGTTTACTATTATTATTATTAAATACCATGTGTTCGACACACACACGTACCTACCTATAATCTATTGTCAACCGTATAAAATCTGTTCTCAAACATAGAAATGATTTTATTATAGTCCATGATTAAACTAAGTTTGCTTATCCTGTAATTTGTTTTATAGGTATCATTTCGACCAGCATGCTATTGCAAATATTTATTAATGGTTAGAATAAATATATAAAACATAAGTAAATTTGATAACAATCAAAATATTAGGTAAAGATTGCAAAAAAAAACAAGCAATTGTAGATAAATTATATATGCTAATGGCCAGTTAACTTTGCCTACCCCGCAAAGAAAACATTATGACAATAATTTTATATGATATTGGAAATGTACATAATATTTAAAAAATAAACATACGGTGTTGTTATAAAGCAATCTAAAATATTTTATCACACCGAATTACAAAATTCATCGCATTACATACTGCCTGCTTAATGAACATATAATTCATATTGTTCACTATTAATATAGTTATTGCGTTTAATAACGTACTCGCGAGATTCCTGTGGCACTTCATACGCATATTTGTTTCCCAGCGTTTATTTTATATTATTGTTTTCGGAATACACGTTATAATTAATGAGCGTACTCGTAATTTTAGGAAGAGTTCCATTAACAGCAGTATATCACTATCAGTCAAAAAAAAACTACAAACAGTTACTAATTCTAAATTAACACGACCGGAGCATTCAAAGTACCGTAAGTATATTTACCGTAGTTTATATATTATATATAGCACTTACTTTTTTTCCTTCGAGAGTGTCAACCTGTATAAAAACTGAAAAATGTTTAATAAATTTTCTTTTTTTATATTTGATAAACACTGGTCAGAAATACAAGCATCCATGTTCATTACTCAAATACTTTTCCTGTTAGGAATTGAACCGTAACACAATCGATTGCAGTATGGGTCGCTACCCACTCGATCAACGAATCGGTCGAAAAATGAGCATAAATCTTTGAGACATTTTTTTAATTCATCTTTGAAAAGCATCATTTATTGAATCACCAATTAAAATGAAGAAACTTCTAATTCCATTCAAGTTATTTCCACAATTTCCTTCAGAAACTAATTCCTCTCCAAGATATTGAAGACGTTGTAATTTGTTCTGTTTCAGGATGAGTTATTATAGATCACTATTAATTGATCGCTAATTTACCTCTACTTGAGTTAGTAATTTAACGTTATGGATAAAATTATGTCAATATAACTATTCATGCTTTGATACGTATAATGTTATCAAATTGCTTGCTTGCTGCTTTCAAAATCCAAATGATTATATTATTAGCTGTTTCCGACGACCTCGTTCACGTGACACAAAAACATTATTTCTTTTTGTACAATCAGTTATAATGTAGCCTGTAACCTTTCTTTTAGATGTGACTATTATTTCCATGATAATCCGTCTCATCCGTCTAATCCGTCTAATTCAGACAGGAATTACCGCGTTCAAAGAAAATCTGTAAACTGGCTTACCCTGCTGGCCATATCTAAAACTTATCGTTAAATTAACGAATTTTAATCTTAAAGTAGTCAAAAATATAAATTCAGCATAGTTTAACTGATTTAGAATAAATTAATCGATTTTGATCTGTTTTGCGTCATTCGACGCATTTTTTGTAAACAAAAAATTTGATTCGTCCATGGATTCAATTGCAGTACCTATATAAGTGTGGATATAATGTTAAAATTATTGTTTTTGTAACTTTTTAGAAGAATTTTAATTAAAAAGTAGCCAGTAGAATGACATGATATTTGTTCATAACATAGCAATTAAACAAGAATATTTTATTTGCTATTTATTCGAAAGTTCTAATGAAAAATAAAAATTCTAAGCATTTTTGAGTAACTTATAACTGAAACAAAGCAAAAAAAAACAATGAATCGTCGGTCTGGTATGGATGTAAAAAATATTAAAAACCCTCAATACTAATAAAATCGAGATTCCAAGTACTGGCTTTGTCGTCAATGAGCTTAAATCGTATCTACCAATCTCTACCAGAAAGGTAATCAGATCCAAATGTTTTGAAGTAAGTAGCTGCCATTTCATGCCGATTCTTTCTGAAATTTCAGTAAGTTATTTGTAAGTTATCTGTATTTTCCGAAACGCTTTGTTGACTGTAAACTAAGTCGTGTCAGATAATGAAAGCAGGTTGACTGGAGAGCACGTCCAAGAGAGAGAGAGAGTCACTAATGTCAGTATGTGACAAACATTGGTGTATTAGATTAAAATTTAAATAAAAAGTAATAATATAGTTGTTAGTTTTAATATCTTGAATTTTACTTAAATAAAATGTACTTTTAACAAAAATAAAAGTAACTTAAAACAAGTGCCAGGTGTATTTTTTTAATCTTGAGAATATTATTGCACTTTTAAGGAATCTCACATTAGAGCGAAAATATCAAAATATAGATATTTTTACTTTACATATATATTTTACACACAAAGACACATACACACACATACACATATTGTCCAGTATCATCATCATCGTTGAAGTTATCTTAAAAGTAGTCGAAGAAAACAATTTCCAAGGATCTCCAAACGTGATTTTAGGAAATCGGGGTAAAACCAATAATTTCCTCAGCCAAATGCTTAAAACTCTTAAGCTTTATTAAGATGTCCAATTATCCATTAACTTTTAAGCTTTATTATAAAGCTTAAAAGTTTAATGGATAATTTGCGGTCCCTCCACAGCTACGTGTAAGTAGCACTAATTATAAATTTAATTTTACAAAAACATTCGTTAAGCTAATCTGAAGATTGCCTAAAAATGTCTACAAAGTTGCACTCTGGCCATTATCGTGTAGTAATTATAGTCTGCTGACATATTCGACAAACCTTATCTGTATTTATGAATTGTCAATGTCAAGTAGTTGTCAGTAAATGAACGTCAAAGTCACAGTTGGCCGCTAGACGGATCGAGACCTCATTGTAGAAGCGGTTGTTCAAGAGTAAGGTCAGATAGACGTCCCTCAAAATAAACGAAGATACATTACGAAACTCTATTTATTAAAGAATCCCGAAGAATCTTGCTTCTCATCAGTACCTCGAGCTGCCAAGCGAGTATAAAGAAAGATTCCCTAGAAAAAGGGGATATCATTGGCAAAGTGAGATATAGTATTGTATAGTCATTGGATATCATTCTTGAGTGATAAAATATATAGTGAAACTAGTGAAGTAAATGTAATCATGGCTATTTGAAATAATCTTACTTATTTAACGCCCTTCTGTGATAGTATCATTACTCGTATGAACATTAATTTTTATACATATAAATGACAAAGTTTGAAATTTGGGTCTTTAGTTGATAAAAAGGTGAAATTTATTAAATTTACTATTATCCGCGAACTGTTCATGTATCCTCTGTGATGGTACCGAAAAGAAGTAATAGTGTTATACCTTACTACTAGTCGCATAGAGTGAGGTAGTGTTCATTTCTTCTGAAAATGCTTTGGTTTCGAAGTGAAACGTGCGTTGAGTGCGTACATAAATTGTGTGCTTTTGTGATTGGTGCCGGCGTAGGACATGGGTGTAAAAGTGTCGTGGATGTGGGTGGATAAATGTGCCGCTGGGGTCTTCTTTTTGTCCGGACCATCGGTGAATCTTACCCATTTATTAAACCGACGTCTTTCTTTTCGATACCATCGCGGAGGATACTGGAACAGTTCGCGGATAATACATAGCAAATTTAATTAATTTCACCTTTTTAATAATGGATTCCCGCAAAGTAACGCCTGAATCAATAAAATATCTTTAGTTGTTTGTATAGTTTTAATTCAATAACGTAAAAATAACTGGATGGAGTAGAAAGAAATTTAGTATAGTTTTATACCTACGGTCTTCCGTAGCAAAAAAATATATAAAGAGGGCAAACCAGCAGGAGGGGGGAGGTAAAGTGGTCACCTTAGGTAGAGAAAGTTTTGATTCAAAAACTAGATCCTGGTTACGTATTGGCAATATTACTCTCTTTTGTGCTTTGTTATTCCGTTAACATATCAAACTTACAATGAGTATTTCTACAATTTTTTGTATATTGAAATGGCTCATCAATGATGTTGTGTTGAGAGCAAAGCATTATAATGACACAAATATTCAATGTAAATTTTATACTATTTCCTACAAATACTTGGAAATTAGGTTAGAGCAACAAAGTGATTGTTGCGGTAAAAATGAAAATTAAGTTACATAATGTTAAATTAGGATGTTACTAATACATCAATTATATTTTTAAAAATAATATGTAATAAATAATTAATAATGTTACTAAAAGTACCTCCACTTTACCTACCCTAAAATAAAATTAATTGAACTTTACTCTGTACGTTTAAGTTATAAGATTACTTACATATAAACATGTTTTATAGGACCTAAATGTTATCAAAGTTTGATGAATGAGGTGCCGTCGCATTAAATAACTATTATCGTAGTTTTATTGCTTTTAATATTTCTTACATGTGGTCTAGGAGACAGCCTATTCGGCTTAGATCACCCGGGGATTGAACCCGGGACACATTCGATCCCCGGGTTGAGCAAATGTGTTATTATTTATTCGAAGTTTTTCTTAAAAATTAAAATCACAGTAGCAGCTCGAAGGCTGGAGGGTAGTGTTCTTACCTCTTCTGTGCCTCGGATGAGCACGTAAAACCGTCGGTTGCGATTATCTTATGTCGCTAAAATGTGGCGATGGAGATCACCACTCATCTAGTCAACCGACAAATTGGTGAATCATGGTGAGCTGGAAAGTCTATAGACGTTCGGTTGACTTTGCCTATACCGCAAGGGCGTGATCATATTTCATAAACAAGAGGCAAGTTCAATTTAAGAGTATGCGTTTCTATCGACTTTGCAGACAAAAGAATTGAGATCTACCTATTCGGGTGCCAAGTTTTGTAATGAAACTCCTAAAATTTTAGTTGCAAGAACCTGCAACATTCTAAAATAAATTAATATAACAATTTCTTATTTCTTGGTACTACCACTAATGTTTACTCCTCAAAAAATAATATAAGTAATTCATTTATTTCGCTTAAAATATAATTCTTGCTCAAAATTTTACTTGGCTAGTTTATACCAACAGCATAAGTATGAACAAAAGCACACTAACGGGCGTATGACTTTCACTAATTTTCTGTCTGTAGGTGAAAACTAACCAGTCAGTCAAAAAATGGCGGTCTTTAATTGCTAATAATTGAATAACTGCTTGTGCTATATTTATAAAACTTTGGATTCTAGATGAACTAAGTGGTTTTAAAAAATATGCCAAATTTCATTTATGTAGGATGAATAGGTTTTGAGTTGTGAAAGGTTCAAATGTAGCTCGAGATGGTTCGTGTAATACTACACACGGGTTCTGTATTGTAGTTCCTTCTTCGAACTTAGCTGGACACGCGCCTACGTGTCTTAATTTATTTACTTTAAAGTTTCAACACAATTTGAAGTTCACTACTTATATAGCGTTTATTCTTTCAAACCCGGTTTTAATAATAATCTATATATTAATACGTGAAGTTAAACTTTTGTGCCCCTTTCTTAAGACAATTGCGCGAACGGTGGAGTAGGAAATTTATTACAAATAAAGTTTACATTGACGAGAACTGCAGAAACCTAATATTTTTAAGTAGAACACAATAAAAATACATAAAATTAATAAAAATGAACATTACAAACACTACACTCATGTGACATGTATATTATTTTCTTTACGGCTAAAATCATTTGTCAAACTGTTAAGAGTTGTTTAAGGGTTGGTTTTTAAAAAAATGCCTTATCTTTGACCCCGGATATTCAATTGTTTCCCTTACAAACTTAATTAAAATCGGATTAGTTTAACTGATAACGCGTAAAAAACAGACAGACTTACTTTTTTATAATATTTCTAACTAAACCACGCTGCTTCGCCCGCGTGTCGATTAACATGCCGTCGACATGGTTTTTTTTACAAACTTCCATCTTTATTTCAGAACCTTAGGGTTTGCTTGTAAAAAAAAACATCTTCAACTACCTCTACGTCAAATTCCATCAAAATCAGTTTAATAGTTTAGCCATGAAAGCGTAACAGATAGACAGACTTTCGCAGTTATAATATTAGTACGAAATAATATAATCATACTGAGGTTCAGCGCACATTAAAAGCAGAACATTTTCTGAGACCACTCAATTTTAACTTTGTGACTATTAATATGTCGGCGTAAAATAGTAAATACTGTTAGATTATAATCTATCTCAGTAACATTAAGCTGCTAATCAAACCTAACCAAATTATAAACTCTCTATAGTACGTTTTAGTACGTAGTTCGCATTAAAAATGCAGAGATATCGTTATCCGCTGGCCCCATTAACCAATCAAATTACTTTTGTTGGTTAATGGGCCAATAAAATCACTTGCTTTGATTTTTTATGGTTAATGGGCCAATCAAATCACTTACACTGTTGATCCACTGCATTCTTAACATGAAATTAATGTAAATTTATTATAAAGTAATGGCTCAGACCAACAAGGCTTGGTCTGAGACTAATGATTTTTACAATCTTGTGTTAACAGCTGACACAAAGAGCGAAAATGACTGACTTACAAAATGGAGCTTAGCGCTGTGTTCACATAAAATTATCTGTTTTGCTCTATTTTTGGTGTGCGCTGAACCACAGTATACTGGGGACTAACAATAGTCAATCTACATACATGTGATATTTAAGCAACGCACACATACACACCTTTCACGGACGCAATATCTCGGAATGGTTCGATACAGTTTGTGCCGCACCAGTCGGAGATATCGCGTCCGTGAGTTATCTATGTGTGCTATGCTCGAATAATACTTGTAGGTAACATTGACTTCTGGTAGTTTCTAAATATTCTGTGACTGAACCTTCAGCGGTAACGAATATTGTTTATGATATTAGCTGTTCCGATGAAATTCGTACTACCTCAGAATTAATAAATGCCGTGGCAAGTTACTAACTCAATTATTTCTTAATTATAGCTCACGTTAACAACTTTCATAAAAACAATCCAAACGTCTTAAGAGGGTAAAATAATGAGTTTTCTAGTTTTTTAAAATATTTTATTAGTAACTGCTATTCAGGACAAGCACGAACCCAACATTTCAAACTATATTAAACGGCTTGCCGTTTTTAACTTAGAAATAGTATAACTAACCCGACTTAATTGTTTTATATAGAATATTATACAAATGTTTAACTTTATTTACATGGTTACATGTCAACCCTGAACTTGGAAATATATATTTATACAAAATAATACAAAGCCAGGCTAAACCAGTCAAACAATCGAGCAGGGAAAGGTAGCAGCCCTTTCAAAATGTCAGAGATATAAAAAGGAATATAATCGCTATCAATATTTTATCCAATCAAACGATTTCCATATACTGGTAGGATTGCTAAATGTGGAACATTATAGGGTAAAATAATGAGAGACTGTTTTCCTTTTCATGTATTTTTCATTGTTTACAGTAATTGATGGGGGTATTGTATTCGAACGGTTACCAACGACATATTGATTGAGCATATCCTTAAAATTTCCATTATAAATGGCCTGGAAAACCCTTCCTTTTATAAAATTTGTTATTGTTTTGCTGTATTGTTCCATTGAAATAATAAACATATGATTGAAAAGGATTATATAATGGCTATAAACTGATAATATGCTTTAGGCTTAAATTGTTCGAATCTCCAACAGCAATTTTAAAACATTGAATTGTAAATCAGTAAAGAGTTTTTATTGATTTAAAATTATTTTAATATCTACAAACGAAGAGTTCACCATATCTAAAGAGAAAAATTCTGGCTAATTTATACACCAACTCATCAGGCCTTACTAAGATCCTTGGACTTTGAATGTTAAACTTTGCACAAAGGTCCTTGATGCAAATAAGAAACAAGATCGAATTTTCGGAACCAAGTATAAATATTTGTTGCAAAGAAAATTCTCTAGAATCGTTGTGATTTGAAAGTAATAGACAAAAAAAATCACATAAATGTCCAGGATTAAGCTTGCGTGAGAATAAAATGGAATAAGTACATATCAGAATATTTTATATTTAAAATATCATCTATTTAATGGTTCCAAAACCAGCCACAAAAACAAAAAGTACAACCAAAGAGATTTTATTGCACTTTTTTAGTTCTTAAATACAAAAGACCTTTTTCCTAGAACTCTTCAATTTATTCCTCTTGCTCTCTTTTTTTCATTCTTTCGTACTTCAATCAAAAATTTCACTTCTACCGCTTGTCAACTAATACTCGATTTTTTTATGTATTTATTTACTAGTTCAATAAATAAGTTGATGGTTCTTCTGTCGGAAAGATGTAATTATTTCCTGTAACGCTTTATTTAAAGCTTTCAGTTGTAACCATTCTCGTTTGTTTACGCACGCGTTACGCGTTTCATTTGCACAAACATACACGTTTACATACATATATTGACTGACAAACATTCAAACATTCACATATAAGCGCACACGCATTTCATTTTTATCTCTACCTTATGTTTTAAATGTGTTTTAATATGTATTTAACTTCCCGCTACGTATGTAAATAAGGAAATTACTGATTTTGCCAGATTTTCTAAAATCGAGTTTTCACCAGGTCTTCTTGTTTTGAGGCCTTAGGAACCTTTTCAACTATTTTCACGGTGACTTTGGTATGTTTGTATGTTTGTATGTATGTATGTATGGATGTGTTTGTAAACATCTCACTTTTACTTTTAAACGGTTTGACCGATCGAAACGTGGTTGATGGCATTCGACTGGACTTCACTCAACTTAGACATGCTTAAACAACTTAGACACTAACAAGACAAATTTGAACCAATTTGTCCAGGCGATGATTTGTGGAATTCTATTATCTATTATTTACGATATTTTTTTATTTTTTTATATCATAAGATAGCAAACAAGCAGATGGGTCTCCTGATGGAAAGAGTCAACCATCGTCTATAGACACCAAAGATGTTAATGGTGCGTTGCTATCTTGTGGCGAGATCTAATGCCACATGCATAAGTTTACCGGCTACCTTACCCTCCAAACCGGAACACGACAGCGACAAGCACTGACGTTATTGCGGCAGGAATAGGTAAGGCGGTGGTACCAGACCCGGGCGAGACAATGCAGAACTCTACCACCTAGTAGCCACGATGGTAGTGACTCGATAGCCAATCGGTCGCCTTTTACGACCTGCCTGGCAGAAAGGCAGTTGGCCTATTCTACAAAGGAGGCCGGGACCAACACGGCGGAATCTAATTATTCGTCTTCAACAAACTTTCTGGCAGATTGACAGATGGTATATTCTTCATAGAGAGCCCAAAGTAACACGGGGAATCAATTAACCTGGTTAATGGTCTGAAGTATAACATGGGTACAATACATGGAAATTGGGAATCCAAGAAGTATATCTATCTGAATTGGAAACGAAGACACGATAAGTTCCGGGCTTCAACTATCAATCACGACGTTAAAGCTCGAGTGTCCGAAAATACTAAAACCTATGAACTACTATTCGGAGATTTACGAAAGTTCTCTTTAATAAAAAAAAATATTTTAAGCTGAAAGAGAAAAATACATACATAATTCGCCTTGTATGGTTGCGAAACGTGTCTAACTCTTAAAAAACGTATAGAATAATTACGCGTCGCCTAAGTAAAAATGTTGATATTGATACTCAACGTCACAAGACTTGTCCGCATAGGTAATGAGTACATACTCGCATTTTTTGGAACCCTGGCTTACACGATGTAACTGATAAGCTGTAGGAGGGTCGAATTCATTTTCTAGACCACATTGCTCATAGACGCAAGAACCCATTGAATATAAGTTTCTTGATTTAATATTATCTGAATTAAAAATCTTCACAAAGCCTAAAAAGCGCTGCCTTGACCAATTGAGCCAATCGCCTTACTTTGGAACTGTAATGCCATATCGTTTTGTCTGACAGTCTGCAGTTTAGCATACATTTTAGCACTATAAATCTGTATTGGCATGGGTTTACTAATCAAATCAAGCAGATATAATTATAAAATTGAATCTCTAAATATAAATTAGGGATGCCTTCCCTACATAATATGAAAATAATAAGATTTTCTCTAATAATATCAGTGGACAAATAGCACAAAATTGATCCAATCCCAAAGTAAGCAAATTATTTGATCGTGTTATAGATGTTAGTCAACTAGTAAAAAAAAGTGCAAGATCGTGTTATAGATGTTATAGATGTTAGTATAGTATTGCATAGAAATACATATGTAGATCTTAAAAACAACAAAGAAAAAATACATCCTATTTTCTTTATTTTTATTTTTTTTTTATATAAAAAGAAATAAAGAAAAATATCGACACGCGGGATTTGAACCTGTGACAATTTCCTTAAAGCCGGGACGCTCTTCCGCTTTTTCTTTGTTGTTTTTCAGGTTTTTCCAGTTTCCCAAGCACGGGGTGAGTGCTATAACACAAAAATAACATATGTAGATATTGAAACGTACATAATAAAACCTAAACTTAGAAATACAAACATCCATGCTCATCACAAAAATGCTTGTCCCTATCGGGAATCTACCCGAGTTCCGGTAAGTTCGTGATAAGGTTCATTTTGATGTATTTGTTCGTCCAATGCGTTTGCGAAATATAAACCTAACTAATTAGCTAATTTTTGTAATGGTCTAGTATACGAATTAAACTAGATATTATGCCTTTCAAAGCAATTTATTAGGATGTCAACAATGTCACTTGCATTTACACCCAGAAGTACAGTTATAATATTTACCGTTGAAATAAAATTACTCCAGATTTATTCCTTAAGCATTAGCTTTTTATTCGACACGACAAAATAGCACAATATGGCATATTTCTATTTTTTTTTTCGATATAATATCTACAAGCGTTAGACACTTACATACATTTGCTCATATGAGCGGCTATGCACTTTACGCCTACCACTATCTCTGTTAGTGTCTATTAATATTTGTGTGGTGTGTGGTCTGTGGTCTAGTATGTGGAATAGTTGATTGTTACAAAAATTAGCATCGCTTGCTAGCTAAATTGTTGTGTTTGGATATGTAAAAATAATCATATCAAGTATCATTACAACGAAGTTAAAACCTACCTGGCATGCAGTATAATTTAAAATCCATTAAAAATGACTTAAATTGAGTAGATAGTTGTGGTTTTGTGATTCGGAACTATATACTGTTCACGGTTCAATTTTCACTTGACAATATTTTATTATTTGACTATGTAATTATTAGGCATTAATTTCCACCTTAATCTTCTCTACAAAATGGCGACAAAGGGTCATTTAATCTTTTAAACAAACGAGAAGTAAGGAGAGATTTGTCTACTGAAATTTATCAAAGCCTCCAAGATCATGTTTTTAAATAAATTTTTGCAAGATTCTTTTAATATTCGACCTTTTGAAGTAAAATATTTTAAACATTGGCATCCGTCAAGTTGTTATCGAAAGTAACTTAGTAAAATGACGACCCGATAGAAATTTAAAGGTTTGAAAATGCTAATTCTTTTTATCGCTAATAAATTAAAACTTTTCTATTTTTGACACTGAATGTATTACTGAAAACTTCTAGCAATTGAAAATTTTATTTCATGTATGATGATTCCAAATAAAAGTTTTCGTTTATTTGTTGAAAAATATACATCAGTAACAATTAATATTTAAGTTAGACTGTAAAAATGTTTAATAAAAATAAATAAAAGTGAACAAAATCTATATAATACTATTAATTGAAAAATACATAGAATAAAAATGCGTGTGTGCAATTTATTGATTTTGCAGTAATATACAAAAACTATTACTTTTAATGATGTGTACAAACCTAAAATAAAATCAAATTCTTTTTTTTTTTTATATCATGAGATAGCCAACAAGCAGATGGGTCTCCTGATGGAAAGAGTCAACCATCGCCTATAGACACCAAAGATGTTAATGATGCGTTGCTATCTTGTAGCGAGGTCTAATGCCACATGCATAAGTTTACCGGCTACCTTATCCTCCAAACCGGAACACGACAGCGACAAGCACTGACGCTATTGCGGCTGGAATAGGTTAGGCGGTGGTACTAGACCCGGGCGAGACAATGCAGAACTCTACCACCTAGTAGCCACGATGTTAGTGACTCAATAGCCAATCGGTCGCCTTTTACGACTTGCCTGGCAGAACGGCAGTTGGCCTATTCTACAAAGGAGGCCGGGACCAACACGGCGAAAAGTCACTAGTCTTTTTATGAATTTCAATGTTTCCGTTGACGTATACCTTATTTATATCCGCAAATATAGAGATTCACATTCAGAGATTTTCACACAAAATTAAAGTCACCAGAAATATTTTCTGTAGTTTAGGGTTACATCGTTACTACCTTAACTCATAATCCAAACATCTAATAATGAACATTAATTTAAATATTATACGTTGATTTATTTTTTAAAGTAAATCCAAAGGTATAGCCATGTAAGCCATCGAGCTCATAAAGTCAAGCCTGATCATTTGCTCCCTTTGATTTTTATGTGAATTGACACAGAAAATTATAGTATTAGTCAGTTTTATTAGTATGGACAGTAGTAGTAAAATTTTTAAGTGTCATCTACATAACATTTAGAAAACCAAAAAATAATTGAACTGACTTTCTACAGTAGCACTTCTCTTTTTCGAAGCAAAAGAAATGTCACGAAATACCTCTGGCTTTAAATATTTTTTGTAT
The DNA here is from genome assembly GCA_036924255.1 of Apodemia mormo. Taxonomy (NCBI): domain Eukaryota; kingdom Metazoa; phylum Arthropoda; class Insecta; order Lepidoptera; family Riodinidae; genus Apodemia; species Apodemia mormo. Next base: position 13,957,739 of record JAUPFN010000014.1, on the reverse strand, counting down.
ATATTTTCTTTTATATCGTAAGATAGCAAGCAAGCAGATGAGTCTCCTGATTTAAAGAGTCAACCATTGCCTACAGACAACAAAAGATGTTAATGATGCGTTGCTATCTTGCAGCGAGGTCTCATGCCATATGCATATTTTACCGGTTACTTTACCCTCCAAACCAGAACACGATAGTGAAAAGCACTGATGATATTGCGGCAGGGATAGGTAAGGTGCTGGTACCAGACCCGGACGAGACAATGCAGAACTCTACTACCAAGTAGCAAGTAGAAGATGGTAATGACTCGTATAGCCAATAGGTCGCCTTTAACGACCTGCCCGGCAGAACGGCAGTTGGCCTATTCTTCAAGCTCTGGAGCTCAGGACTAACACGAGGACTAATACTTCAAAGCAGGTATATATCTCATTTTATGTTCGAAACTTATGTCTTTATCATACCTCTTTGCAAATCCGCTTGTGGGATATGTTTCCAAACCAATTAAAAGGAACAAAATTAAATGGGCAGGCTTTATGAGCTCAACGGATTTGGATTTACTTTAGAAAATAAAACCAGGTCTAAATTTTAAAATTTGATGATTAATGTTCATTATGTTATGTTTGGATTATTAGTGGAGTTAAGGTAGTAACGATGTAACTCTAAACCACAGAAAAGATTTCTGGTTAACTTAATTTTGAGCGAAAATCGTAAAGTGAATGTTTTTTTAAAATATAATTAACATTTTTCCTCCATTAGTGTTTCCATAAAAAATTTAATTCGATAATAGAAAAATATTCCACACTGTAATAATAAGTTTACAGGTACTCCTAACTTAAACTTTTTCGCCGTGTTGGTCCCGGCCTCCTTTGTAGAATAGGCCAACTGCCGTTCTGCCAGGCAGGTCGTAAAAGGCGACCGAATGGCTATCGAGTCACTACCATCGTGGCTACTAGGTGGTAGAGTTCTGCATTGTCTCGCCCGGGTCAGGTACCACCGCCTTGCCTATTCCTGCCGCAATAGCGTCAGTGCTTGTCGCTGTCGTGTTCCGGTTTGGAGGGTAAGGTAGCCGGTAAACTTATGCATGTGGCATTAGACCTCGCCACAAGATAGCAACGCACCATTAACATCTTTGGTGTCTATAGGCGATGGTTGACTCTTTCCATCAGGAGACCCATCTGCTTGTTTGCTATCTTATGATATAAAAAAAAAAAAAAAAAAAGTTAATACAAATAAATTCCTTTTATTTTTAACTTCGCACTACGTATGTAAATAAGGAAATCACTGATTTTGCCTGGATTTTCGAAAATCGAGTTTTCACCAGATCTCCAGAATTTGAGGTCCTAGGAACCTTTTCTGATTATTTTCATGATGAAATCAGTGTATCTGTATGTATGAATGTATGTATGTGTAGGTATATCGCATAGTTTTTCGAACGGCTTGACCGGTCGAATCGTGGTAGATAGTATTTAATTGGATTCCACTCAACTTAGACTTCCTGAAAATTTAAACCAATTCAGTCAAAGAGATTTAGGCAAATTTAAAAAAAAAAAAACAAAAAATGTTGGCGAAACAGTATTTTTTTTTAATACAACTTCCAGATTAATGTATCGATTAAGTACAAAATCTAATCAACTCTTTTCCTCAAAAATTGCATTCAATACATAAATTGGATCAAAATCAGTTTATCTGTTTAGTTCGTTGACGAAAAATTTAAAAAAATCTGTTTTTCCCGCACAACTTCCAGATTTTTAACGAATTATTTTTTGATCTTGTACAATATTTTAGTACTTACTTACAAAACTACTTCAAATTCATTCAAAACTCAAGATCGAATCAAGTTTTCAAAGGTTACGGCTTTTCAGATATTAATAATTTGCCGCTTTTGCTGTAAACTTACATAATATTTTTAAAATAACTTCAAGCTAATATACTGATCGACTTGATAATCTAATCAGCTTTTCTCTCTAAAAAATTGCGTCAAATACAGTAAATTGGATCAAAATCGGTTAATTTATTTGGGATTATTTTATTTTTAATTATCAATATTGAAAATAATTGAAAAAATGTTTTTGGATGTTACTTCGACATTTTTCAGCTATACAAAGCTGTGAAGAAAACATTTTAAAGCCCATAAAATTGCGTTGAATATCATTCGATAGATCAAAATCGGTTTTCTTTTTGCAAAATATATAATATGTTGTCATTTATGACAAAATAGATATATACAAAGATATTTCAAGTCTGAAAAATCTATGTTATATATATATATATATATATATATATATATATATATATATATATATATATATATATATATATATATATATATATATATATATATATATATATATATATATATAGTTTTTGTTCCTTTGAGCTTAAAATACCTCAATTTAGCGGGAAATTTCAGAGATGGCCTTCAGGGTCAACCGGTTTACAGATTTTTTAAAAATAAATATTAAAAATGATAATTCTATTCAACCACGGACGGTCCGTTGATTGAATCGTTAACAAACGTAGTAACAAATCGGGGTGACTCAAATTTGATTTCCGACAGGGAAAAACATTTACGTGATAATTATTTTTGTGTTATAGCATTCACCCCATGCTTGGAAAAACTTGAAAATTTTAAAAACAACAAAGAAAAATATCGACACGCGGGGTTTTCAAGTTTTCCCAAGCACGGAGTGAGTGCTATAACACAAAAATAATTAAAAACACGAAAGTACTGATCAAAATCATAAATGTGAATTTCACGTGTAACGATGAACTCATTTAACTGGTTATACGTATGTATATCTAGCGATCAGTACAATCGACGTAATCGATCACATAGCAAACTTCCACTTCGAGCCTGCCGACACTAGCTCAGCGGTAGAGTGTCCCGGCTTTAGGGAGACAGTCGCAGGTTCAAATCCCGCGTGTCGATATTTATCTTTGTTGTTTTTAAAATTTTTTAAATTTATGTAATGAACATAGGTGTGTTTGTGAGTTTGGGTATTTATTATGTATGTTACGGTATTTATATATGTATTACTATGTATTAGTATGGTTAACTAACAACCATAACACAAGTAAATAATTTGATTACTTTGGGGTTAGAACTGATATATTTTGTCCAGCAATATTTATTTATTATTTATATTGTGTAAGTATATTTTTTAATTTTTTTTTTCTAATATTTGTACAACATATTTAGTGAAATGTGTTTAGTAGCTATAAATATCTGTAACATCTTATAACACCCATATTCTGGCAAATAAATGATTTTCTTTTTTTGTGTCTCTTTTAATCAATTATGATGTGTGTGTGAAAAACAAAGTGAAAAATAATGTCAGTAATAATAATCAAGACATTGGTTAAGTAAATATTTTAGCTTAATAAGTAAATATTTTAGTAACTTTTCAACAAAAAGCTTTAGCTTCCGTATGTGTCCACAAAACTAGCTGATGGATTGAATTTCTATTTGTTCACAACATAGATATTGAATAGAAAATATTTTATATAATTTTTGTTCCGAATTTTCAACATAAATGGCAAATCTAAGTTTTTTTTTAAATAAAACTAGCAAAAGCTCAGCTAGTAAATTGTAAAATAGTAATCAATCTAAAAATACTATATTTACATAAATATCGTAATTTAGTTATAACATACAGCTAATTAAATCCCAAATTTAATGGGTAATATTAACAGCCAGTCAAAATATACATAAATTAAAAATATATAAAATTGAAATATCAAATATATAGAATAAATGCTTTTATTTAACCAGCCAAGTGCGTGTCGGATTTTGTAGTTCGTCATAATAATGCGGACTAAGAGGAGGGTATTTTTATTGTCATAATATTATGAGCATTTATCCAATTTAACGCCCATTATGCATCCCTCATTCATCGCCTTTGTGTTTTAGTGGTCCGGTGTCACATTAGGTCTCGGATTCGATTTCTTATAAAAACAACGTTGCCCGGGATCAGATAAGTGTTCGGCGATAGGCTTGTCACCTATCATATTGTGGGACTTAAGTATTTTCGTCTAATCGTGAGTGCACTGATTGTATGTCTGCCTACGGGCGTAAAGACATTTTTATGAACATATCTGCACCACAAGTTGACCGGCTATGAAATCTTCTGCAGGTACATTTTATATATACGTAAGCATAATAATAATAATATATGGTCGAACATTACCTGCATGTTATACACATACACTTTTTTTATATCACAAGATAGCAAACAAGCAGATGGGTCTCCTGATGGTAAGAGTCAAGCATCGCCTATAGACACCAAAGACGTTAATGGTGCGTTGCTATCTTGTGGCTAGGTCTGATACCACATGCATAAGTTTACCGGCTACCTTACCCTCCAGACCGGAACACGGCAGTGACTAACACTAACGCTATTGCGGCAGGAATAGGTAAGGCGGTGGTACCAGACCCGGGCGAGACAATGCAGAACTCTACCACCTAGTAGTCACGATGGTAGTGACTCGCATAGCCAATCGGCCACCTTTAACGACCTGCCTAGCAGAACGGCAGTTGGTCTAAAGAAAAAGGTCTCTTCAAAGGAGCTCGGAACCAACACGGGGTAAACATTTACACATACACACATACACACACACACATACATACAGACATACTGACGTCAATTCGAAAATATTCGGAAAAGGTTCCTAGGATCTCAAAACGTGGAGATCTGGTGAAAACTCAATTTTCGAAAATTGGGGCAAAATCAGTAACTTCCTTATCTACATACGTAGGGTAAAACTAGCTGTGCTTGCGACTTCGTCCATTCCAGCTATTTGCCAGTGAAAGTCCTGTTAAAATCGGCCCAGAGTGATTAGCCGGAACAAACAGATATACAGACAAATTAGACACTATTATTATGCACTTGTACATACATTTTATTTTTAAACATATACTTTTAATATATTACTCGACCGGTTTCAATTTTTAAAGCATCTTCAGGATGTTAATATACTTAGCAGTTTAAGGAAAAAAGTTAAATAAATTATCTTATAATAATCTTAAAGATGCTTTAAAAAGTGAAGTGAAAAAGTATACGTTTAAAAAAAAAAATAAGTAAAAAGTGAAGGGAAAAATTTACGTTTAAAAGTAAAATTAAAGTGAAAATTGAAGTGAAAAAGTATACGTTTAAAAGTAAAATTTTAGTACAAGTGCATAGTAATAGTGTCTAATAACAATGGAATTTCACCAAATGCCGACGATGGAAAGTATAGTTTACGCAGACAAATAGTTAAAAAAATATTATTTTGGTTGGTATATGTACTGTGTATATATATCCATATATATACACAGTACATATACCTACCAAAATACCTGTGTATATATATTTAGTAAAAAGCGATTATTTTAATAGTACAAACAGACAATTTAATTTTATTTATTTGTATGTAATATGAATGAGTATAGATAAAAATAAACTTATTAATTATTACGTTTTTAAGAAAACTAAGTATTCGTAGCATCTTATTTTCTGCAGTGAAACAGATTAACGATAGATATGTTTATAATGACGTACTTATATGAATAATAATATCAGTGAAATAATTACGATCTGTTCAGCATTTGCCCTCTTTTTGATCTTGCCTACAAACTCTAATTTCCGTACATATTGTAGATTTTTGCCCCCTTTTCGGAGTCACTATCCCTAATATTGCGCAAATTATTTGCTTGTGAGCTGAGAATTATGGCTGTTAGTCAATAATATTAATGACTATTAATAATATTAATAAACAGAAATAGATAAATAAATACTCAAATATTATGTTTTAATAAACACCCAAACCCAGAAATACAAACATCCATCTATGCGGATCACACAAAGTTGGTCCCTGTAGGGAATTAAACCCAAGTCCCCATCATACCGCATAATCACCGTCATCAACTATTCAACCAACGGTTCGATATTATATGTTAAATTATTCTAGTCATAGGGTACAACTACAATTATAATTGTTTAAATTTAGTATATTATAAATGACCACAGAACAGTTATACTCTCTGTAAATGACTAACTGACCCGGCAAACGTTTCGCCATATAAATTATTATTGATATATTAATTACTGATATAGCTATTAAAAATAGACGTTGATGGTAGAACGGTAAAACTTTAGGGTTGTATGTAATTTTTAATTCCACACTATAAAAAATAAAGTAAAAAAAAAATTCAAAAATAAATTTAGTGTGGACCATTCACTTAGGGGTATAAAAATAGATAACAACCTATTCTCAGACCTACAGTCTGTATATACATATAAATTTTCATCAAAATCGGCCACGCAGTTTCGGAGGAGTATGGAGTACCAGGTGATAGAAATCTGAGATTTCTTTCGACTTCAGGTCTTGGTAATACCGCCTTATCTATTCCTGCTACAATTGCATCAGTAGGTAGGTAGGTAGGTAGGTAGCCGGTAGACTTAAGCATGAGACATTATCACCTCGTCTGATAAAAAATTAAAAAATCTACCATAAATCTGAGTTAACTAGCAAATTTTTATTTAGTATACAATAATATTAACACCACAGGGATTTGTCGAGAGTATTTACTCTATTTGTGTCGATTTTTATTAACCTTCAATTGCCCGAGTTTGGCGAACACGCTTGGATCATGATTGGGTAAATACTCTTGAGACATCAAATATGTTGAAGTAACTACAAAAAAACATATTAGCCACTATTTGGAATCATTTCTTGAGAGGAAGGAAGACATTTGTAGAAAGACATTGTAACAATAATGAAATGGGTAAGTTCACGTTGTGCTGTTATTTGTTAATTAATATCAATAATTTTTAAAAGCAATGTGCCGAACGTCTTTTTTGTATTTTCCGAATTTTATTCATGTTGCTATGATAGTCTACATACTTGTGGTATATTTTACAATACACGTGAAAATAAAATAAAAAAGAAATATAAATCTCATCTAACAAACCGAGAAGTCTATGTTGTAGATTAGATAAATAACATAAAATACACAATATTATACAAAGAGTTGTTCAACCCTTGATGATGGTCTAGAAATATTTAAAAAAATCTTTAAACGGTTGACCCTGAAGGAGGCTATCCCTGAAACTTCCCGCTAAATGGCATTTTAAACTCGAAGGGTAAATTTACAAGCATAGATTTTTTTCATTTCAATTGATCTTCTAAATAGCATTCAACTCAATTACTGAGATCTAAAATATTGTTTTAGCTACATAAGCGATACGTTGATATACATTTTTTCAAAAATTGACATCATTGATAAATCTCAGACAAGTTGACCGATTTTAATCTAATTAACGGTATTTGACGCAGTGTTTTATAAAAAAAAACTAACAATTTTAAGTCAATCGATATATTAACTTGAAAGTTATTTCAAATATACAAAGTAAATTTGCTAAAAACAAAATACTAATATTTAAAATGCTGTACTCATACACACATATCTTCACGCCAAATCCCTTACTGGGTAGGCAGAGAGAACCGAGTGCCATACATCACGATCCTTGCAGGCTTGTCTCGCTTCCTCCACATTCATCACTCTCTTCATACACACACGCCGGTTGCGAAGACTCTTGACACCACCTTCGGACAGTACTCGATCAATCTGATCGTGGTATGTCAGTCTTAGTCTTCCCCGGTACCTACATCCTTCCATATTCGCATTGTATATCTGTTTTGTTACCCTTTCATCTACCATTCTTTCTACATGTCCGAACCAACGGAGCATGCCCTTTCTCATCTTTACACCAACACTTCCTTTCAAACCTAACCTCTCTCTCACTTCGACATTACGAGCCCGGTCCGCAAGTGTCACACCACATATTTTTCTTAGCGACCTCATCTCAACCGCGTTGATTCTACTTTCACACCCTTTCTGACATACCCAACTCTCACTTCCATACAATAGCGATGGGATAAGCACATAATTATGCAGGGCTAGACGGGCACAAAATTGTGCTATTAAGTAATCTCACTAACGCTCCATTCACTCTGTTCCCTGCACACACTCTTCTTTCAACATCAGCGGTGTACCTTCCATCCCTGCTAAAAGTACATCCAAGATATTCAAACTCATCCACTTGTTCCAGCACTACATCATCTACCACAACTCTTACGTCCGTTCTGGTTGCTTCTCTTTCAAATACTAAAACTTCAGTTTTCTTCGCATTCAAATGTAAGCCCATACCCTTACAATCCTCATTCATAACTGTGACCAGTGTTTGCAGTTCAGATGGAGTTGAGCCTAGTAGTACAGCGTCATCTGCATAAAGCAGGCAGTTCACCACTAGATCACTCATGCGCATTCCCACATTCAATGACCTCAATCTCTGGAGACACTTATCCAGATATAGAATAAACAGACGAGATGACAACACACAACCCTGCTTGACGCCGATATTGACATCGAACCAGGGCGATATGTTGCCGTTCACCCGCACACATGCTTTGCAATCCCAGTACATGGATTGCAAAGCACGCAGCAGACGCCCATCCATCTCATAACTGGGTAAAATGTCCCAAAGTTTCTTTCGCACAACTCTATCAAACGCTTTCTCCAAATCCACAAAACCGCAGAAAACCTTCTGGCTGACAGCCAGATGCTTCTCTACGATGTTGCGGAGTGAGAAAACTTGATCCGTACATCCTCTTCCAGATCTGAAACCCCCTTGTGCCTCCCACAACATTCCCTCGGACTTCCCTTGCATTCTCCTTTCAATGATCTTACCATACACCTTCGATGCTAAGCTGATCAAACTGATGGCCCTATAGCTGTTGCAGTCTATAAGTGAGCCCTTGCCTTTATACAAGGACACGATGACTTCTTCCTCTTCGAGTCTTCGGGTACTCTACCGGTCCTCCAACATGTATTGCAGAGGACCCAAAAAGAGTCCCAGATGGCAGGACCACCGTATTTGATCATCTCAGCAGTCACCTTATCTATTCCCGCAGCCATTCCATTTTTCTTACTTCTTATCGCCCATACGATCTCTTGCATAGTAATGTCCTGGCATGCTTCCACCATCTCTGAATCACTGAGTCAGAGACGGAGGCAGCGTCCCGAACACCATCATACATATCTCCAAAATATTCACTCCATCGTTTTAATATGCTTTCTGTGCTTGTAAGAATATCACTATCCTTAGATTTAATCCTATTCATTCTGGATGCTGCCGAACAACCCCTAGACTTCTTCACCTCCACCTCCCTCCAAAAAAGTTTGGTGTTTGCCTCGAAGTTGCTCGCCAGTCTCTCTTCCGCTTTCAAACATTCTCTTTCACGCTTTCACTAAGGTTTTAGTAGCATTCTTACAACAACGATATAATACTTTCTTCTTGTCTTTCATACCATCATTCGCGTGCAAACATGATACATAGTCTAGCCATGCTTTCTTCTTTATTTCAATCGCAGCTTTCACTTCATCATCCCACCATGCATCACCTTACATTGACTTGCACAGTTTTGCACTACCACATACTTCTTTCGCGGCTACTATCATACTATGTTTCAATGCTTTCCAACATTCGTCTACATCCCACACATTCACTTTCGCCAACCTATCTCGAACCTGAATCTCATACATACTCCTTATACTCGGATCTTGCAACTTTTCGCTCTATATCCTTTCAAGCTCTCCGAATAAAATAATAAAAATAAAGTGCTGTAACTTTTGAAAACTTGATTCCGTTTTGATTTTTGAAACTGCATTTGACGTAGTTTTTTTAAGAAATAGCATGCAGGCTACTTTTTATCCCGAAAAACATATTTGTTTCCTTGGGATTCACAAAAACTTTTATAATGCAGCGGGCTGTAGGGCGCAGCTAGTAGGTACTAAAGCAAGTAATATACTAGTGGTTAAATATAGATATACTTTAAAAAAAGTGTTTTTTCAGTTTTCTGACAAACACAAAGTTGCCCGGGATTGGAAAGTGCCCGGTTTGGCGATAGGCTTGACACCTATCACATTTGTGGGACCAAGTATCTTCGTCTAATCATGGGTGCACTGGTTGTACCTCTGCCTACCCCTTCGGGGATACGGGCGTGAAGATACTTTTTTACTTTTTAAAGATGTTCAAAAACTACAAAACTACATATGTGTATATCTTACACATATGCCATTTTGCAATCAATTTATATAAAACCAACTAATATTATAAATCCATTTTACATATGTTTATATTTTTACGTGTGTGTGTATGCAACGTCCATATTATGCTATATCTATACTAATATTATAAAATTGTAGAGTTTGTTTGTTTGGTTGTACGTGGTAATCTCGAAAACTGCTGAACCGATTTAAATTAATTTTGTGTTGGATAGCCTGTTTCTCGAGGAAGGTTATAGGTTATATAACCTCTTGCTACGGCCAGTAGGAGTGGAGTAAACAAAGTCCGCCCGGACGAAGTCGCGAGCAACAGCTAGTTACAAGATAGAATAGAAACAAGCTAATGGCTCTTCTGATAATAAGATTTCCGCCGTGTTGGTCCCGGCCTCCTTTGTAGAATAGGCCAACTGCCGTTCTGCCAGGCAGGTCGTAAAAGGCGACCGATTGGCTATCGAGTCACTACCATCGTGGATACTAGGTGGTAGAGTTCTGCATTGTCTCGCCCGGGTCTGGTACCACCGCCTTACCTATTCCTGCCACAATAGCGTCAGTGCTTGTCGCTGTCGTGTTCCGGTTTGGAGGGTAAGGTAGCCGGTAAACTTATGCATGTGGCATTAGATCTCGCCACAAGATAGCAACGCACCATTAACATCTTTGGTGTCTATAGGCGATGGTTGACTCTTTCCATCAGGAGACCCATCTGCTTGTTTGCTATCTTATGATATAAAAAAAAGAAAAAAAGAAAAACTGCGCTTGTGGATACCAAAGACAGTAGTATAGCTATAGTGTTGCTAATATCCGTGTGTCAGGACTCGGGCTGGATTTCCACATATACTTATTACCTTGCCCTCCAAACCGTAATATGGCAGTGTCAAGCATTGATGCTATTACTGCAGGAATTAGTAAAGGCAAAGGTATTACAACCAGAAGAAAAGTAGCGGAACTCTACCACTTTCTGACACATACAGTAATGTCATGAATTACCATTTCTTCTCAACTGCCTTTCAAAATGGCAGATATTCTTTTACTCAAAGTGAGCCCAGCCCAGAACTGGGAATGTTATTTAAAAAAAATACCAGCATACCTTAACATAATATCATGGTAAGCAAAAATTTTAAGGTTTTTTTGTCCATATCATTTATGTAGCCATTATTTAAAATTAATACATAGATTTTCATGCCAGTAAAGTGTATTAATACAGTAAATGAAGAACAAAATAGTTAATGTTCGTATACAATAAAAATATATAACCAATAAAAATATATAAAAAGGGAATATTACTAAACTACATGGTAAACCTCAAAGATATTATAGTATATTCGTGGTTAGCCGCAGGCGACAAGTTCACGCCTTGACTGCTGACACGCACCGTTAGAGCCAATCTCTGTTTGTAAACAAGGCAATTTGATATATAGGTATGCAAGGGTGTCCGTATATAACATTGCTATTGTATAATTAGGTCAAAATTTATGTACCCGTATTCGGTATTAGAATTGAGTACTGAATGTTGTATGTTCTATATGTACATTGTTTTACCAGTCAACTTTTATTTAAAAACACGAAAAACCTTTGTCCTGTTTTATTACCTGCGTCCGTCACAGACTATGAAACTATTCATCCGATATACCTCAAAATATATTGGTTTGAAAGGAAATAATGCGAAGATGATCTTAGATCACGACAGACTACAACAGCAGAAGGATCTAATGTCCTTGGATCATGCAAACGAAGTCGCAAGCAACAGCTAGTAATGAATATATGCAAAGAAATTCGTTGCAGCCAATCGATGCATTGCACATCGAGTATGTATTTATTCATGTGCCACAAGCAGAGTGTACCCAACTTCTAGAGATACTCAATTGTCTCTGCATTTTATGGCTACTATAATTCAATCACGTCTGCGACCAGAGAATACTTCAATTTTATGATCTTGTCACACCGATTTCATTTTAAAGTAACGTTATATGTGAAAAAGAAACTCAGAGGCCCTATACACTTAAGAAAACTTCACTAGAAGCTATTAGGGCTCTCACACACATGAAAATGATACAAGGTCGTGTCATGCTACGATGTGACATAATGTATTAGAAAATGCGTAAGAGCCCTAAACGCTTCGATTCGATTGAAATTTTGCTATGTGAATAAGGCCCCTGATGTTTGTTACCGTAATAGCAAATCAGAAAAATTGTACAACAAGTATGTCAACAACAGTCTTTTTGACAATCCTGTCAAGACGACCGTTTGCCTGCACAATATGGTGACAGCAACCACTAGAGCTAAAATCTCAACTCGGATATCATTAGACTTATATATGTCGCAGTGAAATTGTCAATAGTCGTTAGAGTATAATCTACCTAGGAATATTATAATTTGGTTAGGTTAGGTTAGCAGTTAATAATAATATCACTTAGGTAGATTATAATCTAACGACTATTGACAATTTCACTGCGACATATACCTGGCTGTGGTAGTATGAAGATCGATTAAGGAGCATTAAAACAGCTCAACTTTTATGAGATGAAAAGAGGCAGCTCAGATGATAAGTGTCCCGACGCGAGGACCAAACTTAGAGTTCAGCCACATATCCACTCATACACCTTTAGATGCCTTAACCTTGGGTTTGGTTGAATCACCTTAACTGAGGATCTGGATTAGCTTAGAGACTAGGCACTGTATAAAAATGATGACTTCAAAAATGAGAGGATGGTGACGATGACTGTGTAGCGGTTCAAACAATTTAGAAGAACGCTACAAAAAATATATTAAAGAAAATAAGAGTGTTAAAATTCAAAGTGAAATTTCAAATCGCGATATTACAATTCTTAATATTGTTAAAATATATGATGTGTAAAGAAAACCCTGTCCGACCGTCAAAGACATTATTTGGTAGCTTAATACAAACATATTTGTTTCATTATTTTATGGGTATTGATGCACAATCAAAACATTTGCTGGATTTAAGGGGAAGTTGCTCAATTTTGGTACTAAAATGAGGCATTTAAACTACGATATTTTTCTTATTTTAATAAAAATTATTTTGTTGATAATGTCCTACCTATATACCTCTTCCAAATCATACAGGGTTTTTTTTACAACTTGTATAAAAGTTTTAATGATTTTCACATGGACTTTGGTCCCTAGGTAGTATGCTTTACCTAGTTGGGAAGATCTTACCCTTTCACGTCCTTCCACGATGCTGCAGTGGTAAACACGTCCCTCCATGATGTCATCAATATTCACAGTGGTGACGTCATTCCTATGTGATCACCACTCTTATTGCAGCTATACCACAGTATTGACCTCGACGTAATAACAACCCTTACAGCAACAGCTCCCCAACGGTATCTTTGTGGATGAAGAGATCTTAGATAAAGTACTCGACTCAAAAGTTTGTAGATTTTTGCAACATCTGCCAAGTCGAGAAAAATTTCGAATCGGGTAACTAATAAAGATAGATAAAAAAAAATTTTGAATGTTGGACTAAAAAAAGTTTCTACTTTACGTGTAGGACAATGTTACCCTTGAATAACAATAATAATTAACAAGCTGTTGTGAGAAAATTAGGTTATTATAGATTTTTCGAAGATAGAAAAGATGGTTGTCTCGTCAAAATGAAGCTGTTCACAAAAATTCAGCTTGTTAGTAATAAAAAAAAGTTTGTTCCTGGGATCCCGGTCTAATACATACCACTCTAAAACATAATTCTCCCCTCTAGCGCAGTCACATATATATATTCACTATTAAATGCAAACGTATTAAATTATATAAACCCAATCATATTATCAGATCACATTGAGCGCTTGTTCATCTAAACCACTTGTCTATAACAGGATAGACATTATCTGTGCGGTCAATTACAATGTGCGGCCACATAGAGGAATTCCGATATTGGACTGATAATTAAACCATGTTGTAAGGGATTTATTGCAGATCGTACTCGATTGAAAATAGCCATTTTATTATTATATACACTTTTGTTTTAATACTATTGATATAAAAAACCCAAGATGCACAGTCCCAAACAAAACTGGCACTGTAAAATGTCGCTAATTTCATTTACATATGACAAAAACATATGTCTTTGCATATCCAACCTTAAGCGCAAGATTTATAGTTGTTTTTATAAAGCAATGTATAAAAAGAAATAAGATTGACAGCATTGCGACCGATGCGATTCTGTTTGAAATGAGCGCACAATTTAAAATTGTGCGCTCATTTTTGGAGGATGTTTTTGAGACACTGATTGTGTATTTTGGAATTTTATGTCAATGTTTAATACCATAAAAATAAAGTTCATAGGTTTGTTCATAGGAAGCAACCATCGAACAAATGAACATTTTTTTATCATTCAAAAGTTAAATTATTCATTAGTGATATTTATTTATTTAATACATATTGTTGTACATAATATAAAAGTCATGTTTCTTTTTGATTTGTAAAAGTTATTCAAAATGTGAGTTTATCTCTGTAAGACATTCCTCCCAGCAAACCCAAAAGCGTGAGAATGCATAAGAGAGGTGTAAAATAAGCAGTTTATAAATTACTAGCAGATAGCTTATGTAATAGGGAGTAACTTAGACTATTTTTATTTTAGAAATTTTTCGATGCGGACGAAGTTGCGGGTACAGCTAGTATTAAATATAGCCTATGTTCATTAGGGATAATGTAGGATTCTAATGGTATAAGAATTCTTCAAATCGGTCCAGTAGTTTCGGAGTCTATTCAATTCAAACAATTTAATATTTTCTCTTTTTATAATATTAGTGTAGATAAATTCTAATAATAATAATACACTACTATGCCTTTTTTCTAAAATTTATGCAGATAGGTAAAATATATTTTAAGGTTTTTTGTGAAGTTACTTGTAATCGACTGCTCCTAATACAAAAAGGAAGTGAATTCCAAAGTTTCATGGCGTTATTAGTGAAAGAATTACACACATTAAAAATGGAAGTATATTGTAAAATTCGGAAGGAACGACTCCATCGCCCGCTGGTGGGATAATCTTTCTTTGTAAAATTATTCCACCAGTGCAGCTAGTCAAAAAGTGCTAGTGCCATGCTTAGCTGAATGGGTCGGCACGACCGGAGCAGTAGGTACCAATATCTCACTTAAAACCAACATAAGTTAACAGCTTTTACCTCCTTCCCCTAACACTATGGAAGCGCAATTAGAAGGTAATAGTTTACCTCAGGGGGTATCACTAGCGTAGGCGCTGGAGAATTCCCCTCTGGACGTTCATCGTCGGCACTTTTTTTATCGACTTTGCAGGTATACGAGCAAGTAGACCATTAAATAGAAATATGTCTTAAGTAGAAGTATGTTTATTAAGTGAAATAAATATACAATAAGTATATTGTAACATAGTAATTTATGTTACAATGTACTTATACGTATTATCTATTATTATCGTGTAAGCCATGCTGTATGTAGGTTGAATAGTAAAAGTTTGTACATATTGAAATCGGGTGTTCAGATGGCTTACCATGAACTCTTATAATACTGGTCAAGTTCCAGGCAGTTCAACTATGAGTATTAACCTGTCAGGTTTTACGATCGTACCATAAACTAATTTTTGTTGAACTGCAATGCGTCGTCTTCTGGCCGGTTGCATTGTCTCTGGCAGGACATATAAAATTAACGTTGAGAAACACATAACTTGCCGATTTTTAAATTTTATTATAAAGTTATTATTATGAATGCATTTTAATTAGAATTCTTGAAATTAAGAATACAAATTGGCAAAAGAGATCCGCCGTGTTGGTCCCGGCCTCCTTTGTAGAATAGGCCAACTGCCGTTCTGCCAGGCAGGTCGTAAAAGGCGACCGAATGGCTATCGAGTCACTACCATCGTGGCTACTAGGTGGTAGAGTTCCGCATTGTCTCGCCCGGGTCAGGTACCACCGCCTTGCCTATTCCTGCCGCAATAGCGTCAGTGCTTGTCGCTGTCGTGTTCCGGTTTGGAGGGTAAGGTAGCCGGTAAACTTATGCAAGTGGCATTAGACCTCGCCACAAGATAGCAACGCACCATTAACATCTTTGGTGTCTATAGGCGATGGTTGACTCTTTCCATCAGGAGACCCATCTGCTTGTTTGCTATCTTATGATATAAAAAAAAAAAAAAAAAAAAAAAGAGTTTTAAGTTATTTAAAGTCTACGTAAAATATATGGAACATAAAGTAAACCACGTAATATTTGTTAAGCGGCATTCATTATAGAACGCAACTCTGGGAATATTACACTTGACCTTGAATTGTTTAATAAAGATAATTTATGTTATGAGCGCGGTTTTTAAATTTCTTGAGTACGTCTTGATTTTTTTAGATTACAGTTTTGGAATAGTTTGTGACTATTTTAAAGCTTAAGATTACACATTGATTTAATTTAACACTCAAAACGTTAATTTTCATGATACATCTAAATTTATGTGTATCTCCTCTGTGGTCTAGTGGTCCGGTGTCGGAGTTGATCACATGATTTTTTAGTTTTTGACAAAATGTGTTTTTTCAGTTTTTTGACAAAGACAATGTTGCCCGGGATTTAAAAAAGTGCCCGGGTGGCGATAGGCTTCGGCTAATCGTGGGTGCACTTGTGTACCTCTGCCTACCTCTTCGGGGATACGGGCGTGAAGATACTTTTTTTTTATCTAAAATTAAAAATAAATAAAAACGCTTTAAAAGTAAGTAAATATTAAATAACAAATAAATAAAAGTAATGAATAAGGTACTATATTTTATACCAATATCAATATTTTTCTAAAACACAGTTAATGTCAAAAAAATATGCAATATAAATTCCAAATAGGACTAGGGCTAGGAATAGCAGTAATAATAAAAAATACTTACGTTTACAGTATATTTAAGACAAAGCAATCCAATAAAAGTTACTTTTTTCCACCTGCAAGTGACCGGCAATATTATGACACTTTAGCAGTTCAAATATCGATTTCGGTCTGTCAAAAACACTTCATGGTACGCTAATGCAGGGCAGAAGTTGGTTTGAATAGTAATACGATCGCTCGCCGGCATAGGTCACGTGGTCGCCGACTGGCCTGTCATATAACGCTTTCATGGTACGAAATAGCAGGACAGTTTAATTATCGGCTAAAATTGACCTGCTATAAGAGTTCATGGTAGGGCCGCAGTACTTGATTCTGATGCCGAATATACGAAAAAAATTGTTACTTTAATTTTGATTTAATTATCCAATAAAAATATTAAATGCATAGTTATCGAAGTTGACTGTTTAAGAAACAGTAATTTACCTCCGCGGCGTGTGTCAATAAAGGCGTGCGTCTTTCAGCTGCACGTTGACTATAATTCAGTATACAAGTTTCGTTGAGGCTTACTATGAAATTATGCAATATTCTTTTTTTATTACATTTTTATTGGTTACGTATAACCATCAACTATCGTGTCTTTTACCAATAAACCTGTATACATATTATAATGATTCTTTAATTGTGCCTACGACGAATGCAATTTCCGTTTTTACTTATTGTAAATTTCCGTCTATTATAATGTTTCTTTTATCTGCTTATTTCAATTGTCCTGTTAATTCATTGTATTGTCCCATTTTTTCTTAAATATTTTCAATTTTTCTGACATATTTCGAGAAACTTCTTGTTCTTTTTCAGAACCTTACCTACAGAAAAATAATTATTTTTCGACTTTAATCCCTTGATTATATTATGAAAAACACTACGAAAGTTTTTCCTACACATTGGATAGTTTTTCTGACGAATCCTCCGCTCTAAAGTTTCGGAGTTATGAGATTTTTAAATTAGTATTATTCAATTTTGTTTTTAAATTAATTTTTTCACAACCGCTGTTTGATTATTATTATTATAATTCAAGGGTTATTTTATCCTACACGTAAAGTGGAAACTTTTCTTAGTCCGACACTCTTAAGTTTTCTTTTTATCTATCTTTATTAGTTACCCAATTCCAGATTTTTCGAAGATAGAAAAGATGGGCGTCTCGTCAAAATGAAGCTGTTCACAAAAATTCAGCTTTTTATTAATCAAAAAAAGTTTGTTCCTGAGATCACTGTCTATACAGTAAACTACTTAAAATTGACAACTCGAGATCTAAAAGCAAAACAAGCACATACGTTGTATAATGTCAACTAAATACTCTACAAAGTTTAGGTGATTAGTTTTAGTAATGCAAGTCATTCAAGAAACTCGCTGTGCTGGTCTGGCTCTTGGTTAAGATAGCTCGATCCGAAGTCATAATTTCATTGATGTTATAGTAGCGACAGGGTTTTCACTACTTATGTCTTATCCTACATATCCACTTATACATAATAATATTATAAATGTGGAAGTTTGTCTGTCTGTCTGTCTATCTGCCTTTCTGTCTGTCTGTTATGCTTTTAACGCTAATCCACAAAACCGATTTCAATGAAATTTAGCAAAAAATATTTCGAGATTCAATATCAAACACAAGTAATTTTTTTCAGAATTAAGCTTCTAACGGGCTGAAAAAGGGTATGAACATTTGTATCAAATATTATATCAGCGTCATATTAAATCTACTTGTGGGTGAATCTGCGTGCGTCAGTAGCAGCTAAAAAAATACTGTTAGACCTAAATTGTGTTTAAAAAAATGTGCTCATTTATTTAATCGACGTCAAATATGTCCTATAACATTAGTTGTTGTCAAAACTTCTGTCAGATATGCCTGTTGAGCTTTTGTATCTCCGTGAATTACTGCGTAAAAATCTGAAAAAAAATTGGAGAAGATGCACTTTTTTTTCCAATTCCAGACATACATGCAACTCGTATTTGAAATTAAAAAAAGTCCGTTGTGCTCTTATTCGGTAAAGGTATTTTTTCCAACTATAACTGAAAATCGTGTTTAGAGTAATTGCTCACCTCACCATTTATATCAAAGATAGCAAAACTAGACCACAAAGATGACAAAAAATTGTTATCAAAAATATTTTCTAATCTTTAAATCGTCGGCATTTGGTGAAACTGCAATTTTTGATTTGTAATTGTACTGGTTTCGTTTTTTAAATTAATTTAGACCTACGAGTCTCAAGAAATACCATATTATCAGGAATGAAAAAGACAGGCGTAATGGTAGAATGTTTGATGCCATCGTAAATCAGTTCACAAGAACCGAAGAAATACTACAATGAGTTTTTTTATATTCGTTGTACACATAATTAAAAATTTGAGGAAAATTTTGGTAGAACGATATTATGAGCAATGCACAGTTGAATAGAAAAACGAAAAATAGCAGGACCATATACATAAAATGTAAAAAAATAGTGTGCAACGGTAAAATAGAAAGATAAAAATTTTAAAAGTATTGTTTTTAATAAAAAAAATAATATAGTAATAAACTGTACTAGTAATAAAGTTTTTGTTAAAAGTACTGTTTATTTTGAATTATTATTCTTATTTTATTAGTGATCATTTTCTTTTTTTTAATTTTACATTTACAGCATGCCAATTTTGTGATGTAATTAATGAATTTTCATATAAAGAAAATAAAATGCAAAATTTTTCTTTAGAACTTTACAACAGTCGATATCAATGTTATTTAATAGTAGTATAGTGTTATGTAATAGTAGTAGTTACACTGCCGTTTTCAAATTCTTGTATTTACAGAACTTCGATTTAATATACGAGTAATTCTCAAAAAGATAATATTCGTGACAGCCCTAGCGTTGTATAAAGTTTTAAAGTAAAAGGTCCTGCATAATTCAGCCGCTAGGAATGGACGTGAGGGAAGCACGATAAACTTTGTTAAGATACTATGGGGTAGCGGCCAATGTTCGGAAAACCAGCAAAGATAACTTATTATCGAAGTTTAAGATACGTTAAATACCAATTTGTATTAGCTGATATTATTTTGACTATATCATTAGGTACTTCACTTGAGATTATCTGCGAAAGTAATGTAACTAAGTAGTACTAGTACAACTAGTAAATGAAAAATCCGGGCCTCTTAAGAAGAATAGATCAACTGACATTCTTGGATTTAGGCAGTTCGTAAAAAGCAAACGAGGGACCAAACGAGTCTTTACAATCGTAGGTATGGGTGAGTAGACTAAGTGATAGAGTTCCACAACGTTTTGCCCGAGTTTAGTACCTGTGCTTTACCTATACCTGCCGCAGTAACGTCAGTGTTTGTCACTGTCATGTTCCAATTTGATGAGTAAATTAGCTGATAAACTTATTTGTGTGGCATATCACGCTGTACAAGTATTTAAATAAAGAAGTAGGCATTAGCTTATTTTTACATCATCTCATGCTTCATAGAACAATATCTAATATGTATATTTTATTTAAGTATTTGTAAGTCTGTATGTGAATACAA
This sequence comes from Apodemia mormo, assembly GCA_036924255.1. Lineage (NCBI taxonomy): Eukaryota > Metazoa > Arthropoda > Insecta > Lepidoptera > Riodinidae > Apodemia > Apodemia mormo. The sequence continues at coordinate 13,937,320 of JAUPFN010000014.1, read as the reverse complement.
TTTATGTACGTATCTATTAGTATTTGTGTAAGTTTCAGTTACGTGTATGTATTATAAACTTCAATATTAGTTACATAGTGTATGTAGTATATTTTAAGATTTGCATAGGGCTACATAATAATATGTCATTACAATGTAGAGGCACCGCATACCTACTTTCTATTGGCCTAAAGGATCACTGGAGGAGAATGCCACTAGGCATTAAGTTCGCCTTTTGTACAAATTATCCTAAGGTGTACAATAAAGTTAAATAAATAAAAATAAATAAATGTGTAAAAATATTTTAACTGTGCAAAGCATCCCTTATGATGCAGTAAGAAGCGAATCCGGTTGGATGTGAGCAACAAAAATAAAATATAAGTGAACTGGAAGTACAATTGAATTTATTTGCAATACTTATTTCATCAGTGAGTTTATTTCTTATATGATAAGACAGAAAACAAGCAGATGGAGACTTGATGGAAAGTGTCAGTCATCGTCTACAGACACCAAAGATGTAAATGATGCGTTGCTACCCTTACTGTTTTAAGTTTGGCGAGTTCTAATGCCACATGCATTAGTTTATAAGCTACCTCACCTTCCAGACCGAAACACAACAGTGACAAGCTCTGACACTATTGTGGCAGGAATAGGTAAGGCGGTGGTACCATGGGTAAGATAATGCAGAACTCTACAATCTAGTAGCCACGATGGTAGCGACTCGTATAGCCAATCAATCGCGATTTACGACCTTCTTGGCAGAACGGCAGTAAGCCCAGACCAACACAACCAATATTCTACTAGAAATATGATGAAATTCTTCGAAGCGCTAAAAACAAAAATAAAGTATAAAATTGAATTATCAGAAAGCATATAAATACAGAAATTTCCTCGTATTAATAACTTGGATTCGACAAGCCATTGAAAATATACTTTGTTCATTCGTTTCTAGAATTATTTTCTTGAAAATCTAGTATATTATGATGAGTTCGGAGAGATTATCTGTGTACGTATTGCGCATAGGATGAAAATAAATAATAATAAATATAAATATTCATGGGACAAATTACAATTACTGATCTAACCCCCAAAGTAAGCAAATTATTTGCTTGTGTTATGGGTGCTAGTCAACGATACTAATACATAGAAATACATATATAAATACTTTTACATACATAATAAACACCCAAACCCCGAAATACAAACATTTATGCTCATCACACAAATGCTTGTCCCCGTCGGGGATCGAACCCGAGCCCCGTCGATTGCGTAGTCAAGGTCGCTAACCACTCGACCAACGGAGCGGTCTGATAATAATAATAAGTTACCTGCTATTAAATCAGTAACAAAATTAATATTAAATTTAGATCAAATACAGACAATTTCGCCGTATTGGTCCAATCCGGTGTCCAATGGTTGGTCCTCCATTGAAGAATAGGTCATCTATCGTTCTGCTAGGCAGGCCGTAAAAGGCGACCGATTAGCTATACGAGTCACTATCATTGTGGCTACTAGGTAGTAGAGTTCTGCTTTGTCTCGCCCGGGTCTCGTACCGCCTTACCTATTCCTGCCGCAATAGCGTCAGTGCTTGACACTGTCGTGTTCTAGTTTGGAGGGTAAGGTAGCCGGTAAACTTATGCATGTGGCATTAGATCTCGCCACAAAATATCAACGCACCATTAACACCTTTGGTGTCTATAGGCGATGGGCGATGGCTGATTCTTTCCATCAGGAGATCCATCTGCTTGTTTGCTATCTTATGATATTAAAAAAGGCTGAATTATAGAAGATTGTACATATTGAAGGAGAGTGTTTAGTACCCGATTATGATAACAAATATGTTTAAAAAAATAGGTATATACATTTTGATCTAATTTTCCTTTAAATTTTTTTAATACGGACACCCTCGCATGGCGCATAGAAGTTCGTTGCTTACAAACAGCGATTTACCGAGCTTGCGAGGAACGAGTGTTAGTACATCACGAAGTGACCATACTTTTTGAATATTATTACACTGATTTTGTTGAGGTTTACTATATAGTTAAGCAATATTTTCTATTTTTTTATATGGTTTTTAGTACTTATCCCGTGCTTGGGAAAACTTGACAAACGTAAAAAAACTACGAAAAATTACCAGTTGACAGTAGCTCACTTGTTAATAGTGTAAGCAAGCCGCAAGCTTGAGCCCACAATAGGCAAATTTGCAGGTTTAAATTCTGCCGTGTCTAATTTTTCGCCACGTCAAAATGTCTTTACGTTTAAAAAATATAGACAACGACAAAGAACATAGGCCATTTTGGTTTTGTATATCCCATGCATGTCTTTTGAAGTGACGAATATTGGATAAACTAGAATAATTTTCTACGATTTTTAAATCAATTAAATAAAATATATCGCTAGGAACAATCATATAAAAAATATTGAGACTTTAATTTTATCGAATTCTATCATCATATTTAAATGTTACCGTTGTATAAAACTTAATTTACATTTTTATTAAAACAGCAATAAGATTATATATCATAATTTTCATTATAAGTATCAAATAAAAATTCTCTCTGTTTTGTATTAAAGAATAGTAAATGCTAATTTATTTTTTGTTTTCTTAAATACTGTTACGTACTTCGGGTTCGTAATTGTAAGAAAACACCACTTATATTAAATCCGTGTATTTACAATACAAATACACACAACACAAACAACACAATGTAATACTAAATACTCTGATTAACACTAGTCACTCACTGTACTAACACTAAACTTAAAACACTCGCTTCGCACTGGTCACTTCAATTATCGCTCTCGATCGCTTTATGTAGCGTAGCCCTGTATTTGTCAACACATCTCTATTTATAGCCAACGTAAAGTTCTACCTGAATCCAGAAAAATCTAAATGTATCGGGAAACGATACATCACTTCTTATTGTAATCAACTTATGATAAACAAGTGATTCATCAATCCTAGTACACGCTACTTTCAACCTTATGCCCTATACCACATAGTTCATTATTGTATAGCTTAGCTCAACTATTTGTTTGTCAATAGGAGTAGTTATCTCTTTCTTTTATTTATAGATCTCTCCAGCGTTCCAACTCTACACGTTTCAAGATTACTCGAAATAATACTTACAAAGTATCTTAGCAAAATCTTAGCTCAAAATTCTTCCAATCTAACTTAAATTTCTGAGATTAGCAGCTGTTGGACTGAAGACACCTACAAAAATACCTAACCACAGACTACTAAGGAGAGAACTGATTGCTTACGTTAACTTTACCTAAATTCCAACTTTATCTAGCCACTATTCCCCAAGTTAAAAAAATATTTATTAAATGCGGATAAGATAAGGAGTTGATATAGAACCTTAAGGAATATATTAAACTTTAAGACAATAACTAAAAAAACGATGTATGAAGTCTTGCACGTGTTTTATATAAAATGACTGCCTCGTGGTCTAGGGATCACCATATTTGGCTCAGATATGAGGTTTCGGTTTCGATCGGTTGCGCAAAAATGTTATGGAGGTTTTTTGAGGCTTATCTCGAAAATCCAAAACCTCAGTAGCAGCTTGAGTCTAACAGGTGTTGTCTAACCACTCCCGTATGTCGGATGAGCACGTAAAGGCCGGTTATCGCTAAAAATAGACTTTAATAATCTTTTTCAGTCCTATGAAATAGGCGATACGGTAACCACTTAACGTATTACCACTCCTGTGCCTTAGTTGAGCAAATTAGCCGTCGGTCCCTATTTCTACAAACAGTCAATAACCATTATGAGGCCGGTAAAATCATCACGCCAACCGACTAAACCGTAGCATTGTGGTGAACCGGAAAGTCTATAGATGTTCGGATTCCTCTGATGATACTTTTATCTATTTTTATGAAATCAGTCTATGTTAATGCGCAACCGCCCCGTTGGTCGATTGGTTAGCGACTCTGACTACGCATTCGACGCGGCTCGAGTTCGATTCCCGACGGGGACAAGTGTGATGAATATAAATGTTTGTATTTCTGGGTGTGCGTGTTTATTAAATATATTCTAGCATTTATGTATGTATTTCTATGTATTAGCATCGTTGACTAACAGCCATAAAAAACAAATAATTTGCTTACTTTGGTGTTAGATTAGTAAGTGTAATTTTGCCTCATTAATATTTATTAATTTATAAAATCCTTTACCATGACAGACACATAGCTCAAGTCACAATATATTAGACTCAAGCTAAGAAAAATAATGTAAAACCCTAGATAAATAAATAATTTTATTCAACGCGACAAAGTCATATACAGCACTACAGCGCTTAAATTTATCTAAAATTTTTCATCATAGAATTTGTGTCATGTGACAATAATAACTAGTATCATAATAATGTTGCTTAGAAATAACTCTATAAAACTGACGTGGAGCCCTTGCGATGGAAAGACCGGAAAGTATCTGCAGCGCTAATTGAAATTATTTTTGTCATGACAGTGATGCGGGTTGAAACACAAATAATAGGGAATATGCGTCTGATTCAAAAAAGCCTTAAACCTTTTTTACGAACCTTATTACCATAGAATAATGTCTTGTAAATTGTTTATAATAATATTTCTTTTTCATAATATTATTATATATAAGGATATTTATAACTCATGACAGACAACGCTATTGGTCAGATTGCATGTAATAAACTGTGATGTCACACATAGTAGCCGCCTTTTTTTGAAAAAATAAAGTACATTTTCTTTTTAAGGTTAAAAAATAAAGCATGAAGTTGAAAATAAAGTATTATTTTTTATCCGTGCTATTAGTTTTTCCCTACATATTTTTTGTTACTTCAATCAATGTCACAACTGCCATAAGTAACAGTTTTGTATACATATATTCAATATCATAATTTTGATACAGCCAAATTTCAAGTAAACTGAAATGATTACGTTTTAGATCAGGTTTAAAAGTGGTCAATACCTTTCTGTCACATACAAAAATAGATTTTCTTGTTCTGTTTTTGGGGGTCATTGGCCAAAAGGGTGTTCCTTGGCCTGAAGCAAAGACTGCAATTCTGGCCCAAATAAATATCGCAGTGCGAATTAGTGCGTCCCCTGGAGGTGACGCATACCGGTCTGCCCCCGTCGATACAAAAAACAGCAGATGCTTCTATGGGGGCCTACACCAATCATGCCAGGCCTGAATAGGCGAGTCGATGGTAGGAGAGTGCTAAATAGGCACGTGGAATTAAGAAATGGATTGGAAGATAAGATGCATGAATTGATAGATGTAATGAGTGATAGATGTCTGTATGTTTTATGTGTAACAGAGACTAAGCGTAAAGGTAGTGAAAGCTCTCTTACCGGCGCGGTGTTACGATGGCTCTGTAGTTTGGTGTGCCCCAGAGCGATCATGCTGGCGCCGGAATAGGTATTCTTTTATCGTCACGCTTAGTCTCTGGTATGAAAGATTATGGGATGGCTAGCCCGAGATTTCTCTAGGTCCGAATCAAACGGGGAATCACGAGTCTTTTTGGTCGCATTACATGCATCGATAAGCTCTTTGTCGCCCAGTGACCTGGAAAAGTTTTGGGATTCTTTAATGGATGTTCTGGATATGGTTAACGATAGTGAAAGAGTCATTTTGGGTGGTAATTTAAATGGATGGGTTTGAACTAAGCGGCCTGGTTTCGATGCCGTATTTGTTCCATATGTTGACAGCAGAGTGAACGACGCCGGTAAGCACATTATGGATTTAGGTAAGGAGTAGAAAGGAATCTTCTTGTGGCTAACACAATATTCCCTTATTTGTATACATGGAGAAGGAGTTACCAAAAGAGTGTAGTAGATCTGATTTTGATTGATAGTAGATTACGCAGTTGTTGAATGGATACGTGCGCCTACAGAGGTCCGAATCTGAAAACGGACCACTATTTGGTAGTAAGCGGATATAGGGGTTTGTTTTAGAAATGGAAACATTGGCGACAGCGCGTCCCATTCGGAGAGCTTGAAAGGATAAAGATCGAAAAGTTGCAATATTCGAGTATAAGGAGTCTGTATGGGATTGAGGTTCGAGATAGGTTGGCGAAAGTGAACCAACCGGACTTGGATGTACTTAGACGAATGTTGGAAAATTTTGAAAGATAGTATGGTAGTAGCCGCGATAGAAGTATGTGGTAGTGCAAAACTGTGCAAGTCAATGAAAGGAGATGCGTGATGAGATGGTGAAGTGAAAACTGCATGTTTGCAAGCGAATTATGAAATGGAATTAATTATGAAAAATATGAAGAAAGAATTGTATCGTTATTATAAGTATACCACTAAAACCTTATTGAAAGAAAAGCGTGAAAGAGAATCTCTGAAAGCGGAATAGAGGCTAGCGAACAACTTCGAGGCAAACACTGATCTTTTTTGGGAAGGAGAAGAAGAAGTCTAGGAGTTGTTAGGTAGCCTCTAGAACGAATAGGTTTAAGTCTAAGGATGGTGACATTATTACAAGCACAGAAAAAGTGTTAAAACGATGCAGTGAATATTTCGGAGATATGTAAAAATCTATTGAAGCCGCTGCCTCCGTCTCTGACCCAATAAGTGCTTCAGAGACGGTGGAAGCATGCCATGCTATTTCTATGCAAGAGGTGGTATGGGCGATAAGAAATATGAAAAATGGAAAGGCTGCGGGAATAGATACGGTAACTGCTGAGATGATTAAATACGGTGGTCCTGCCGTTTGGGACTCTTTTTGGGTCCTCTGTAACAAATACTTGTTGGAGGACCGGTCGAATACCCGAAGACTGGCAGCGCGCGGTCATCGTGCCCTTGTATAAAGGCAAGAGTTCACGTATAGACTGCAATAGCTATTTATTTCTAGTTTCATATACAGTAACTGATTTTATAAACGTGTATGTGTATGTTACAATATATATATATATATATATATATATATATATATATATATATATATATATATATATATATATATATATATATATTACAAAATGACAATAAAATTGTCGTGCAACGCCCTTGATAATACTGTCATATACTGTATGACAAGTGTTGCCACCCGTATTTTATAATAAAGTATTGTACTTTATTTTGGATAATTGTACTACTGGAATCAGTAATGGAACTTCGCCAAGTGACGGCGATGAAAAGTATAGAATACATGAAAATACTTTATTTTATAATTTCACTTAAAAATCATTTAATTGAAACATCGTGTTCTTCTCAAGCCTGCGGTGGAATGTGTTCTTCTTAAGCCCTTTCACTAAATTGATCATACAGACAGATGCTGCAGATAAATCTGTATGAAAATAAAGTTGCACAGATTAACACAAATCATACAGAGATCTGCCAAAGTCGAGAAACAAAATCCGAACTTCCCATCCAAGATTGGGACAGTTAAAATAAATAACACGTTTTTTCTTTAAAATATAAGATTTTCTTGAAAAACTACAAAATATAAGCTTTAACTGCCTGAAAAAAAGTTACAAACCAAAATATTTTATGAGTAAACAAGTGCCCTTTATACGTTATAAGAGGGTTTCTTAATGACAGAGCTTAAAAAATTGTACTCAAATCTGGACCACTTCTTTTCGGAGTATCCTTGAGTTATTTATGTTTACAAAGACTCTGAAATGTGATTGTATGACAGTATGAATAAACTTCAATGAATATTTTTGACTTCCCGCTACAAAAGGTTTTTCATACCGATCGAATCTTCGAGAATGGACTTCTCACAATATTACGATTTTTTAAGGTCTTGAAGCTTTTCTGACTACATTTTTATGACAACATGTGTGCATGTGTCTGTATGTGTATAAACCTCACACAACTTTTGAACGGATTAACCAAGCGAATCGTGATTAATGGTATTCAATAATGTTCCGCTAAAGTTATATTTTTTTTTAAATTTTAAACTATTTGGATTCTTGAAAATCTTGAATCGGCTATCTAATAAAGTTAGGGGCTTCGAACATGTTAATTTGGCTAAGGAAAAATATTGACTATTAATATTGACAATTATTTTTTTTTTTTAATTTTAATCGCTTAATTATTTAATGAAAAATTCAAAAACACTTATATCTTACGTATTCGATTGTTTTTCTGATCAGTTCTCACCAACTAGGATACCGGAATTATGAGATTTTTAAATTGATATTAAAAACAATCTGATTTTCTCATAACAGCTTGCTAATTCGATTAGATTCGATCATCCCATTGGTCGAGTGGTTAACGAACCTAACAATGATTTGATGGGGTTCGGGTTGGATTCCCGACAGGGACAAAAATCTTTGTGTTAAGCAATAGATGTTTGTATTTCTGGATCTGGATGTGTATTATGTATGTAACAGTATTTATATATGTATTTCTATGTATTAGCATCGTACAACACAAACAAATAATTTGCTTACTTTGGAATTAGATCAGATTGTGTTATTTGTCTAGCAATATTATATTATCCCAGATAAGCCTGAAACTATTTTTTCACGAAATTTTTATAAAAAGTATTTTTATTTAATTTTGCTACCTCTAAAATAAAATTTAAAATAATAATCGACCTGAAGGCTTTCAAGGAAATGCTCGTTCTGTATATAGGACAGTAGGATAAAGGGTAGTAAGTAAGCTAAATAACAATGTTCAGAAAATGGGACTTCTTTATTTGTTAAAAGAATACAAAAATTATGAAAAAAAGACAACGTGAAATCACGAAAAGTGAGTACTAAACTGGGACCAAACCAAGATCTTATACTTTGGGTAACAACTATTGTAGCACCTTGATAAGTCTCCATCTATAGCACACATTCCAGCTGTGAGCTGTGTGCTGGCTTTCCTTTTATATGTTGCCTACAGCCATGCCTACCATAATACAAGATCACGGCTTCATATACGGTGTAAAATTATTCAACTGGAGCAACACTAAAGCCACCTTATTGAGTTTTGTTATAAGTGGGCGTATTTTGCGAACTTGTCTTGGGAATCAATATTATCATTGACATAAAAGTATCAAAAATAAAATCAAACCGATGCTTTGGAAGGGCTGAACAAATTAAGTTATTCTTGGTGTCAGGAGAGTTTTCCCAATACATTCTTCTACGTGGAAAGCATACATAGCCACTAAGTAAAAAAATCCCAATAAAGCATTTCATTTCTTTAGCAGTTATATCTTCTTAAATATTCTGTGAAAGTATACTTATTACTCTCCGAAATCAAAAAACGAGACAAAAATCATAATACATCCTCATTAATAAAAATTTCCTACCATTCGTCTGGAAGATTTTCATGGAAAGCTCCTTGAAATTCAGGCCAATCTATTTAAAAAGTATATCTAAGTCTTTTTTTCTCCACTCATAAGTAGTTATTATGTATTTAGATCAACTATTTATAGGTTTCTCTTCGTTATCACTGCTGCAACCTTCACCTTGACCATAAACTTCAGCAGGTTGCAGCAAAACGTTCCTTGACTATTTCCCGTCATATTGTCCTCGTTACCAGAGTTTTCATCAGTAAGGCAATCAGGGTTCACAGAAGGCGGTTGAATAAATATAGCTTCCTCTTTTGTTACCGCCTTCATTGTCAAAAGCGGTTTCTAATGCACCCAAGATCTCGTGCATAGTTAAAACTGTCTGGAACTAAAAATTGCCCATATTATCCTACTGGCCTATATGTAGAACACTTTCCAATTTGAATTTACTAGTACTCCAAGAAATATTATTAAATGTTTTGTTTACAAAAAAATAAAGGTCAAATTGTCAAAAACACATTAAATGTTTTTATTACAAATTAGCTGCAAGATCCCCGGTATTGCAGTTGTCCATGGGCGGTGGTGATCATTTAGCATCAGGTGCACCACCTGCTCGTTTGCTCCCTTTGCTATAAAAAAAATATTTAAAAATGTGAATATTCAACCCCGACACCAAATAATTTTTTTACACTTACCTTTTACGTGCCGTGTCTGCAGTGCACGATTATTGTTAACTTTTCAGTAAGATATTACAAAAAAATGTAAGTAAAACTTAAAATTTTATTTTATAAATGAAAAAGCACCTCCTTCTTACTTCGTAACATGAACAAAAAACAATGACTTTAGTGGGTAGTTGGATATAATTTTTTATTTGCACTGTCCTATATTTGGGACGGTAGGCTTATCTGGGATTATAATTATTATAATAATTTTAATTATAAAACATGGGAAACTTTATCCTGCACGTAAAGTGGAACTTTTTCAGTCCGACATTTTAAAGCTTTTTATCTACCTTTATTGGTTACCCGATTCAATTTTTTTTTTAAAATAGAAAAGATGGGCGTTTCATCAAAACGAATCTTCATTCTTGATCAATAACAAAAATTCAGCTCGTTATTGATCAAAAATGAAAATGTTCCTGGGAGCACAATTTAGTAGAATTTGAAATGAATTGAAGACATCAAAAACTATGTTACACAATATATATTTTTTTAAATTACCTTTAGGAGATTGATTCCATTATCTGAGCAGATCTATTCCTTAAAATGCTTCGTTGAATGCCGCATATCCGAACAAAAGCAGTTGATTTATTCGGGTCTAACGTTGACGCAAAATTTTTGAAAAGCGTTTACCGATATAATTTTAGAAACTTGTAAACAAAACGATTTTGTAACTAAAACAACATCTCATTGAAAATGGCATTAAAGGCTGTTAAGATTTGATTATTTTTCAATAGACAAAATAATACTCTTTTCAACTTTAGATTTTAGGCTGCTTTGAGCTTATCATACCTCAACTAGCGAAAGTTTCAGGGATTAGACTGTTGTCCCACGAACAATCTTTTTTTAATTAAATAGAAGCTGAATTTTTGTGAACAGCTTCGTTTTGACAAGACGCGCATCTTTTCTATCTTCGAAAAATCTTGAATCGAAATCGAATAAATAAAAACTTTAGAGTGTCGGACTATAAAAAGTTTTCACTCTACGTGAAGCACAAAGAACCCTTGAATTATAATAATTATTAACAAATTGTTATAGGAAAACTGGGTTGTTGTTAAATTGCTTAATATCAATGTTAAAATCTCATAACTCCAAATCTTTAGAGTTTTCACTCTTTATTTTCATGAGAGAGTGGATTTTTTTATTATTTTTTTTTTTTTGACGTACTTGGAGGTACAATTTTTATTGGTCAGCTAGCAATGTGCCACAATAATCATCGCACACACACAATCTTGAATACATAAAGGCGATGGTTCACTTTCAGTTGTGAAATAACAATTTTTATTTTTAATTTTTACCAACTACTACCAACTAAGCACATTTTTCTTTAGATATTTTGAAAATGACAAACTTACACATTTTTACTGTCCATATTTTATTGGCATATTTGATTATTTTAGAAATATCATGATGTTTAACTGTTATGTTTTTATCAAATGAAGTGGCAATCGGATTCATCTTGATCACTTGTTGGATCACTTGTTAATATAAAAACTAAAATTATGATATTATTTAAGTAATAAAATATGCTTATAGTAAAAAAACACGTGATATATTTAAGTGATAAAATATGCCAATAGTAATACAAATATGATCCTTATTTTTGAAATAAAGAAAAATCTCAATTACTGAGGGAGTTTAACGGCCCAGTTATTGATATTGGAATACCTCTTTTTTCGATTACCATCTGAACATTGGAACTTTCTACAACTAATAAAGAATATCGTTGAGCTAGCATCTTTTCTGAATTCTTATTGAAATAAATTACTCATATACCAACTTTGATTGTTTTCGTAAAATATATTCTCAGTAAATTCCAGTAGCGTTGCTGGGTAAACATTATTTTGATGAATTTATTAAACCAGTGATTTTATGAAGATATTTTTTTCTGAAATGTAATTTTCCGTGGTCTAGGGGTTTCATGTTCCACGTATTGGTCCGGACACCCTTTGAAAAATAGACCATCTGCCGTTTTGCCAGGCAGTTCGTGAGAGGCGAAAGATTGGCTATACGAGTCAATACCACTGCCTCAACTATTCCTGTTGTAATAGCATCGGCACTTGTCATTGTCGTGTTCCAGTTCCATTGCCCTGCAATAGTAAAAAGGTAGCCAATAAACTTATCCATGTGATATTATTACATCATTTATAGACCGTGGTCCCAGGAACAATTTTTTTTATGAATAACAAGCTGAATTTTTGCGAACAGCTGCGTTTTGACGTAATACAGATATTTTCTATCTTCGAAAAATCTCGAATCGGGTAACTTATAGGTTAGGGTAGGGGGCTTCGAACATTTTAATTCGGTGAAGGAAAAATATTTTATTAAGAACAATTTATTTATTTTTTTAACCGCTTGATTATTTTATGAAAAAACTTTTGTACTGCACATTCCATCGTTTTACTGACGAGTTCTCCACTCTAAAGATTCTGAATTATAAGATTTTAAAATTGATATTAATCAATTTAAAAACGATCCAATTGTCTCACAACAGTTTTTTAAGTTTTATTATAATTCAAGGGTTTGTCTATGTTTATTAGTTTCCCGATTTTTTATCTATCTTTATTTGTTACCCGATTCGAGATTTTCGAAAATAGAAAAGATAGGCGTCTCGTCAAAAGCCACGGTAATGTTATACGAAGCTGTTCACAAAAATTCAGCTTGTTATTAATCACAAAAAGTTTGTTGCTGAGACCAATGTCTATTATACGTCATTTATGACATCAATATTAAGACAAGAACATCTAGCGGCAATAGGCAATGATTACCTCTTTTCCTGACAAGAATTATCGCGTGTTTGTTATCCTATGAAATAAATAAATAAAATCCTAACCAATTTTTTAAATCTGAAAGTGAGTTTTTTTGTTTGTAACGCCTTCATGGCTAAATAGCTGAACCGATTTTGATGAAAATTGACATAGAAACAATTGAAGATCCGAAGTAAAATTATCTTTTGGATTCTTAAGGGGCTAAAATTTAACATTCAACTTTATTGACAATATGTTCATCTACCCTCGGCGAATCTGCACGGGTTAGCTAGTAATTAATATTAAATTTAAACATCATGTAATTAACATAAAGTTCATATTACTGAAGCTTAAAATACATTTTTACAGAATGTTGAATAGAAAAAATGTTTCAGGTCAGGAATATCCATATCTATATATTAATATGTCAAAAGATAACTTTGTACTCTTTTTCAAGACAATTCCGTGAACGGTGGAGTACGGGATTTAGCATAGTTAAAGTTTACATCTGACTTCAGAGACCTAATATATTTAAATGAAATGCATAAGAAATACATTAAATTAATAAAAATAGACATTACACACACTAAATTCATGTTACGTACATGATAAAGAATACATGTGTGTAGTTACGGTAAAAACAGGTTGGTCACCTTAAAATCTAGTTTCGCTTGCACTAGTGTACGAATCAATCATGCCAACATACCAGTACAAAAAAACATTTCTATTAACATTAAATAAATGTGACATTTTCTATGAAATAAAGTTTATCTAACAATAATTATTGTATCAATTATTGCTGCTCATTCTTCAATTCTTAAAGGTCTCAGCATTATTATGACATTACGAAAATAAAGAATATTATATTTATGGCAAATATATTTTGCAATAAAATATTGAATAATACTAGAAATCTAGAAATAACAACGTAATTAACGTAATAAATCTAGAAATAGTTTTATCATAAATATTATAATGGCAGGTTAAATCAATAAAAAGGTTTTAGTTAAAAAAAAATATTAGCACCTCTTTAGATAATAATCATTGACACAAGATAAAATAAGGAAATAGTGTTGATGCAAGCAAATCAGAACCATGTTATCGAACAGTTAAGCATAACTTTATATGCAACAGTCTATATGTGACAAATTTTCAAAAGATCATAATATGTACTCGCAGCTTGTTAAATGAATCAATTTGAAAACTGAAGAACCTACTCGTACCACTACTGCACATAACACATATTGTATTCTAATTTCTTTACGGCTAAAGTCAATTGTCAAACTTAAAATCGATGTGATTGTCTATGCTCGAATTTCGGACACAGCTGATGACTAGTAAACATAAATACTTATAAATCATTAATAAAGTTTGTCTATAGTACATATTTAAGATTAGTGAAGTGAAACACTAAAACCTATTTACCCTTAAATACCGAGTTTCGTTTGGTCAGTACCATATCAGACTACTTAAAGTTCCAACTATACTTTCCTCTCCAAAAACTTTCCCGTAAAAGCCTTGCGGTATCCTTTAATCGAATTCAAAGAGAAACTTCCTTACTGAAACTTGTAAAACATGAGTCTGTAAAATTTTCCCCGCTTATTGAGCGAGCACGTAGCGTACAAACGACTTGTCAGCAGAAAATTAACTATAATGCGATTTGATACTTTCTTCTCTCTTATAAAATATTATCTATTAAAAAGCACGTGACTCTAAAACAGAAAACTGGTTTATTTCAACTTTTATTGATTCAACTGCGTTATCTGGATTTATAAATGGGAAAGTTTTTATACTTATAAGAAAGTTTAATAGGATTTTCTTCTACGATACCGATGTTAAATTAAAAGCTTGATTGTCTTAAAAAGTTCTGTTTTTTGACAATCAGCACCATATACTTTCAAAAAAAAACACCGAGCGAATCTCTGTTGCAAATTAATATTCAGTGTTGAAAAAGGTATATTCCAATTAATCTTAGCTACATCAATTTAGAACAGTAAATTAGGTACTGAGAGAATTTTTGTTAATACAAAAAAATTACTTTGAACCTTTGCTCTAAATCCTTTTATCTTTGATTCCCTTTATCTAATATAAACATTCTCTTAGACTTTCTTTGAAGGTGAACAGTGCTTTTAATTAAAACATTGACTGCTTAATTAAGATAAAGTACAAAATTAAATTTACATAAAATAAGATATTTACAATTTAGTCTATTAGTGGAGTGGTTAGCGATATTTACTACCTGACTGATAAAGCTCGGATTCTCTTCCTCCCAGGGATAAGTGATTCTGCGATGAGCACAAATGTTTATATATTTGACTTTTAGTGTTAATTAAATCTTAATATATATAAATTACATGTTGCTTGTCGGCGATGGATTCCGAAACTATTGAACTGATTTCAATGAAATTTTGTAGATATCAATTGTATGGTTAAACTTAAAAGGTAGGGTAGTTTTTATTTATCACAATGAAGCCCCCCTTAGTCTGTCCTTTTTTTAAGTACTTCACCAAAATATTCATTGATTTACACCCATATCACAAGAAATACGTTTCTTGCTGCGACTTATTCGCTCGACGAGTTCGATTAATTCGTTCAGTTTGGCCAGCGATATTCATTCAGATATTGATATCTAATAACGTTAGAGAATTTAAGTGAAAAAGAAATTGTTTTAAAACTTTATTTCACTGGAGTATCAAGACGTGATTAATATAAAATGGCCTAATAGATACATTTACCGTTTTTGGCACAGTCGGGTTAAATCCCCTAACGTTATAATATCTCGTACTCGTATATATATATATATATATATATATATATATATATATATATATATATATATATATATATATATATATATATATATATATATATATATATATATATATATATATATATATATATATATATATATATATATATATATTGGATTTTTGCCAATTTTGGATGTAGTGGAGTAGTGAGTAAAAATATGGTGCACCAACTCCCGGCGAGATATTTATTTGACTTGAAACATTCAATGACATAGCATTCTTCGTAACCAAGCTCCACAATTGCCAATAAAAAGGGATTTGCATAGATAAAAAGAGGGAAGAAAGGAAGGAATTTTAGATTTGGACTAATGACGTTGATCAGAAATATTCAGATGTAGATATTAACAGCGTGATAATGATTTAATAATGAATGATAAAACATTCATCATGTTCGTTACATGATTCTGCGAGCATATTAAGTCGTCAGTTTGTTTTAACGCTATGTCACGAACGACAGATCTCGGGTCATTAAACGTGACGTCACGACGTTAAAATGATTGTGATCATTTTAACGTCGTGACGCCACGTTACTACCTGTTACACAATAACCATTACTTAATAGCATTAGGTACACGTGGCTCCTTAGGGAATTACGAATTATTTGCAGACATTGACAGATAATAATTACCACAAAAATAAATAAACAGATCTAACAAATAACGATCGATAACAAGTAATCGAATTAAAGTATACAATATGTTTGACGAGTGACGACCATCGATACATCGATACATCCCTACCTTAAGGAAGAGGTAAGTTTGTGAACATGCCAACAAAGGTTCGACGACGACATAATGGTGCGGTAAATGTCTTTGTAAGCTTGCCGACAAACAAAAGACCGCCACCGCTCACTCGCCACGGTGTTGTCCAGTTTAAAATATTCGCTAAATTGGAATGAAATTGAAGTGTGAATACGACTATTTTAAAATTCCATTGTATTTTTATTTTTGTAAATATAATCATTTCATTACTTTTTTTGGTAATGTTATTGACCTAGCTATATACCCCTTTCGGATCGGACAGGGTTTTCTTTACAAACTGTATAATTTAAATAAATAAATCAGCTTTTTAAAAAAATTCATCCACGTACAAATTTCAAATAATTTCAATTTGCTCTATAATTGATGTGGTGATGGGATTAGCTCAGTGATTATCTGATTAACATCGTCCTTGTGGACACTGATTTCCCTAGAGACTTTTTGGTGAAATTAAATCTGTAAGGCGCTAAATGGAATTCTTTTCGATATCACAAAACTCGTAAATAATGCTTTTCGATGTTTGGAGGCAGTTAAATTTTTAACACCGATATTGTTTTTTAGTTCCTCTGTCACTCCGAGTCCTCGGTCGCCTCCGTAGTGTAGTGGTTCGGTATCGGAGTTTACTATATAAAGTTGACTATATAAGTTCCCGGGTTTGATTCCCTGGTCGGCAATTTAAAAATGTGTTTTTTCAGTTTTCTGTTAGAAACAACATTGCTCAGGATTGAAAAAGTGCCCGGTATGTGATAAGCTTGCCACTTATCACATTGTGGGACTAATGATCTATTGCACAACACATTGTCTTAGCTTGGGACAATGTGACAGCATACTATTTAGGATTGTCCCAAGCTAAGATAATGTTAGTGCAATTAGCCATAAGTGTCTTCGGCTAACCGTGGGTATACTTGTTGTTCCTCTGCCTTCGTCTTCGGGGATACGGGCGTAATGATGCTTTTTATATTGTTTTTTTTAATGAAAATGGATAACCTACGAGCAAATGGGCCACACGACGGAAAGCAGTTATCATGGACATCAGTAAAAAAAGCCGCCAATGCGATGCTGACCTCTGAAGAAACTATTAATTTTCTTAAAGGTTAAAGCTATTTGACGCTTTCCCCACGTTGGTGTAGGTTCCCTCTTTGTTCGTCCAGGCATTGGTCCGGGCTCCTTTAAAGAATAGACCAACTGGATTGGCTATACCTATCACTACCATCATGACTACTACGTAGTAGAGTTCGGCAACGTCTCGCCTGCGTATTTGGTATCACTGCCTTATCTATTCCTGCCGCAATAGTGTCAGTGTTTATCACTGTCGTGTTCTGGTTTGGAGGATAAGGTAGCCGGTTAACTTATGCATGTGGCACTAGACCTCGCCACAAGATAACAACACACCATTAACATCTTTGGTGTCTATAGGCGATAGTTTTATTTTCCATCAGGAGAGCTATCTGCTTGTTTGCTATCTTATCATATAATAAAACATTTTGCCGTGTTGGTCCCGGCCTCCTTTGAAGAATAGGCCAACTGCCGTTCTGCCAGGCAGGTCGTAAAAGGCAACCGATTGGCTATCGATTCACTAACATCGTGGCTACTAGGTGGTAGAATTCTACATTGTCTCGCCCGGATCTGGTAACACCGCCTTACCTATTCCTGCCGCAATAACGTCAATGCTTGTTGCTGTCGTGTTCCATTTTGGAGGGTAAGGTAGCCGGTAAACTTATGTATGTGGCATTAGACCTCGCCACAAGATAGCAACGCACCATTAACATCTTTGGTGTCTATAGGCGATGGTTGACTCTTTCCATCAGGAGACCCATCTGCTTGTTTGCTATCTTATGACATAAAAAAAATGGAATTTGAAAACAACGGGTAAGGAAGGTGGAATGATTTTGTTGCATAGTTTTACCAAACAAACCAGGAATGTTCTTGAAAAGCGAACAGTAGTGGATGTTCAAGCTTCAAGATGGTGCAAAGTCATGAGCAATAACATGTACCTATTCATGCAAAGAAATACTTGTTTATTTAAAACGTTAAGTAAATATCCAACAACATATATACTAGCGGCCCGCCCCGGCTTCGCACGGGTATAAAATATATAGTCTATGTCAGTGAAAAAATGATTAAAATCGATCTAGTAATTTTGATTTATTCATTACTGCCCCTGGCCCGTACGCGTTAAGCTTCGAGTAAAGCAATTCACCTTTTCCTATACCATAAAGATTTCCTACTATCTTTGGAATATCTAAATTCATTTCTAGTTTATACATTTTACCTATTTCTTTTATTTTTACAATTAATATATTACAGAATGTCTTTATATACAACGTTCACAGCTTTCTTGCGATTAGACAATACAAACATGTTTTCTTTAGAGGTTACTCTTGAAAGAGCGACATCTAGTTGCCCATGTGAAAAACAGTCATCGCTCAAATGTAAGCCTGCAACGTTTAAGGTTTGACCCTGCGATTTATTAAGGCGAGGCATCGAACAAACGGGAAAAACTGATTTGCTAAATCACGTTTTTTTACATTGATTGTTAAATAACAATTTTACAAAAATTATACGATATACCTGAAGATAAATTATCTAAGGAATGTACTGACTTATTACATGATAGAATGTACTTTACTTCTCTCTATCTATATTAAATCAACAATATATTTAAGGTATTTAATTGGATAAAGATTAGTGTTGTATTGCTTAGAATTGCTTCGAAAATAAGTCATTATTTCTCGTAAAAAGTAAATGACAAAAAAATGCTATTGTGGGTAATCCATAAGAGATAGACATATACCACCGCGGAGTTTTCTATAGACTTTTCAACGTGTACAAATACTTAGTACATTATTTTGATAAATCTCGTAGGGTTCAGCCTGCGTTTGCAATGTAAGCGGAAAAAATATAATTATTTACGACATGACATCAGAAAACTCAAAAATTACAGTATTTCTCTACTATATATTGAATGTAATTATACATACATACCTTCCTCTTTAATCACTCTATCTATTAAAAAAACCGCATCAAAATCCGTTGCGTAGTTTTAAAGATTTAAGCATACATAGGGACATAGGGACAGACAGAGAAAGCGACTTTGTTTTATACTATGTGTAGTGATATAGTAGTGTTCCTGTAAAAGTTTACAGGTGTAAAACCTTACCTTTAAAAGGGTTTTTTTTTTCTCCTTTCTTGGAAACCAGAACATGAATTATAACTCATGTATAATTTTTAGTACTTGTGACCGTGCAAGAAATTTTTTACTAAAGCGTTCGTTGTAAGAAAGAGTCCACAAATGTATTATTAAAAGAATGTCATCGTAAGATTCAAGCCCGTAGTGAATCATTAGTTTATTATTTGGTAAAAGCAAGACTAATATAGAATAGACTAATATAGTATAGAAATTACATAAACTTAAACGCAATAAAGTTGTAAGACCCAACTTCCAATGTATTTCTTATCCAATCCTGATGTTCCCATCACAGCCACAGACACTTCACAGTTTACACACACCTCAGCGTCACTAACATTGGCGACTCAGCCTGCAGTTTTTAGTCGTTAACAATCGCGACAGGTTCTCGATTATTCACGAGTCATTAACGAGACAGACCACGAGTCAAAATCCTGATGCACTTACTCTCCCACTTATTGTCAAGATACTGTCCTAAGCTGAGCTTCAGTATCACAGGAAACACCATCATAACGGGATCTGAGCCTACTTACCTTAAACTCTGGCTGAACATTCTACTCACCTATAAAGTTCGGTTTCGCATTAATGTTCATTTGAACCAACTCCTTAAATTCATTAAAAAAAATCAATTACTCTATCTCTGGAATCTTGGAAAAGATCTTCGTTAAATATATATGGGACTAAACGGACCTTTTGGGCCTTTCGACGTTTCGTACGTCAATCAGGGCCTAAAGGTAAAACTTAAATTGTAATGTTTAAATAAATAATATATAAATAAACTAAAAGCCCTGATGATGCCATAATAAGTGAAACCGGTCGGCTTTACAATAATTAAATGTTCGATGTGAAGTATTTATTTGTGAAATAGTAAAAAAAAAGTGTTTGCCAAAACCAATAAAGGTAAAACTGTGAGTAATACCGTCTTTCTTTAAGACTTATACTGCGGTCTTACTCACGGCTCGTGGTTGCTGATGAACTGGCAAATAAAAAAGTCGTGTCTGAAGAGCCGTGGAAGAAATATAATGAGTCGCAAGCTATGCCTGTCTGTATATAAACTGCGTTATATAATAATGACACGCCGACGAGCTTTACCGACGAGACATAAAACCACGGTTTTACTCGCCCGTTGATCAGGGTCTTCGGACCCCCAAAAATTCAAATCTGTCCACAAATGATCGAGTTCGTAATTTGTGGTATAATAACCATAAAAATCTACAACTTAATTGAGAACTTTCTGTTTGAGAAGTTGGTTTAATAGTATATATTACATAAATTCGTACCAGTCATATCCCACATGTTTCCTCCACAAACTGTACCTTTTTAATTTCATAAAATAAACCATTTCAGCTTCAGTACGGTGATGTAAGTCGTTAACTTTGATTTACGGCATATTTTATGTAAACAATATCGTAATATTATTTTTATCAGCGAAATATGTACGTCATTCTTTTGTTTTTGTTCTGTATTCATGTAAATATTACAAAATGCTGTGATTCAAATGGTTTGTTTATTGATATTAAAATATTTTTTAATGGAAACAGTAATCATTGTTTTAAGATCTGCATAAATTTTCGGATACATTCATTTCAACTTATGAACTCTTTCAATTAGCAGTGCAGTCAGATACTATTATGTGTGTGGGGTATAGGCTTTTATTTGCTAATTATTCTTTTTTTTTTTTGTTAAAATTGATAATAGCATGTGGTCGTTTGATTTTTTTTTCGAAACTGGCCTTTTATTTTTTATTTTGTGCAGTATCTTGGCTTATGTAGTAAAATAAGTAGCATCATGGTTACGGTTCGTTACTAACTCTTGACAATAATCTTTACGAATTGACGATACAAAACGGGAGATCAGCCACCGCGCCGCCGGCTTGACGCGATTATGTACGTGTGTGTCTGTGTATTGTGCAGTGAAGGAAAGGCGGGATCATATATGTGGCTAGATGGTAGCTACTACTTATCATTTAAGTAGATAGCTACCATCTTTACCTAATCGCCTGGAGCAAGTCTGTTGCGTTACTTGCTGAGGCTACATTCATAGGTAAATCGAATCACTGATTCAATCCGATTTGAAGTGACGACCTATTGTATGATGCGGTGCGTAGAGGGTATATAGAGCCCGTACGAGATGTTAAAAACGCGAAATCAGTCCATATTTCAGCACAAAGTTACCAAATAAATATGCAGGAATTATAGTTATACATTTCTCCCAGAACCATCTGTTTTTTGTCATCCTATGGGAAAAAATCCATTAGTCACATCACTGTAACACGTTTGATCAAGCAGTGATATTTGACACTACCTGGCAGGAAAGCATATGGTCTTTTTTCAAAAGATAAACATATTAAGAATTCGATTTATCAGAATTTTTACATTTCAGATACACTAGGTGCTTTACCAGAGTCTTGGCCATGCTCTTGGAATAATGGTGTAATTCCTTATACGTTTGATTTATTTCTATTAAGTAAGTAAAAAAAACTAGTAAAAATAGTGTAAAGGATGTTATAAAAATAATAAAAATATTGTATAACACTGTATTGCTATGAGTTAAAGTACCGTTAATCGCGTCAAGCCGGCGTCGATAATTACAACAATCGTAATTATTTTTAATTTTTATTTATTTATTTATTTGGTTCACCAACAGTTATTACAATATTATAATCAAGTACTAAAGCTAAATACAACAATTTAGAACTAATTGAATAACTACTTATAGGTAAACACGGAAAGTACAACATCATGCGTTAAAAGCGAAAGTTAACAATTCTATAAAATACATTTTTTTATTTGGACCTCCGAGTCAGCAACTATGTCAAAGCAGTCACAAAAGGCATTAATTAACTTGGATGCGTGGGACAGGAGAATTAGCACCAAACACAAATTTTCCCAAAAGAAGAGCTAAAAGAGTGATAGGATTATGTGGAATTTTTCTTGATACCCTAAAATTAAATTTGCTCAATAGTTTTGGGCAGTCTATTTCATTTTTTAACAAATTACGGAAAAAAATTATACCAAGCCAGTCGCGTCTTTTTTCAAGTGAAATCATGTCAAACTTTTCTAGTTTCTGCTTATATAAATATAAAATAAATATTCACGGGACAAATTACAATTACTGATCTAACCCCAAAGTAAGCAAATTATTTGCTTGTGTTATGGGTGTTAGTCAACGATATTAAATACTAATACATAGAAAAACATATATAAATACTAGAATATATTTAATAAACACCCAAACCCGGAAATACAAACTTTTATGCTCATCACACAAATGCTTGCCCCCGTCGGGGATCGAACCCAAGACCCGTCGATTGCGTAGTCTGGGTCGCTAACCACTCGACCAATCGGACGGTCATATGACATGTATCTAGCGTTTGCTTTAATACAATAACATAAATGGTTAATAAATCTCTTTTTTAAAAGAATGTGTGGAGAAATGGGGGCGCTAAACTACACTACATTATTCTAATTTACTTCTAACGAAACTTTTATACAGAAGTTTTTGCTTCGCATTGATATAATTTTATATCAATGTTGGTTCGTATATTTCGAAAGTAAAAAATAAAAAAGTTGGTCCTAGGTGGGACCCTTGCGGAACTCCAGATAAAGCTGTACAGTGTGAAGATTGATAATTATTGACAACTACATAAAATTCTTGTTTACATATTCGTCCTATTTGGACGCAATCCACTCCAATAGTTTACCAGCAATACCATATAATGACAATTTCTGTAGTAAAATCCTATGACCTACTCTATCAAATGCTTTAGAAAAATTTGTGTAAATTGCGTGAACTTCATAACCACTATCTACGGTGGCAGAAATAGATTCGACACAAGTTACTAAATTACTGCATGTTGGTCGACACTTCGTAAATCCAAATTGATGATAGGTTGAAAATTTAGAAAGATGACCTTGCAAAAAAGGGTGCATCAAGGCTTCAAATAATTTGGCGAAAACAGACAAGATAGAAATAGGCCGATAGTTGCCAACATATATAGGTAAATGTAAAATGATACACTACCAGCTTTGCTGAGTTCATTCACAAGATTCGATGTGCACACTGACTGCGATTGAACAGTGCAGTTCGATTGCAGTCAGTGTGCAGTTCACACGACTGCACGACGACTGCAATTGCACTGCATTCGGAGTGCGCATTTAGTTTGTAGTTCTATTGCAGTCGTGTCAACTGCATCTGAACTGTCATTTAGCAGTCGGATTGCAGTTGAAATGCAGTCCGTCTGTCTACACCCTAAAATACACGTTCAATTCGATATTTAGTTCCTAATATTAAAAATGGGTCGGACTTTTAAAAGTAACCCTGTATACTACTTTCTGAATTTTTTACACACCCAAAACCCCTCATTTAGCTAGCAAAGGGGGGACACTTGACTCTAACAAAAATAGCACTTTAAAAGCTAAATATTTCACAAACGGATCTCTTAATCAAGAAACTGTTTCAACAAACCCACTTTCACGTCATTCCAATAATACCCCACACTTAGGGTACGCAAGAAGAATATGAATAACCCCACTTTACGTATACAGGAAGTACCCTAAAAAAATTTTCAAGATTTTATTTAACCACTTTGTTAAACAAAGCTATGTATATTCGGACCAAATGACAGTTTTCTAGTACGAATAATCTCAAAACGCGGACGGACGGACGGACATGATAAAGCTATAAGGGCTTCTTATTGACTTCGGAACACTAAAAAGGAGCCTCGTCACTAAGCCACGCCACTACGACCTTATTTGACTTGTTACGTAAATGGGTAGTTGATTTAGAATTGGAATTCTAAGTTTGTAAGAATGCCTTTAGTTCTGACACCGAAAATTATAAGTGACACTACAATGAATGATACTAATTTACGGTACTTTAAACGGTCGTGATAATTTGCTGTAAGCAACGTGAATTTCTATAAGTGATAGTTATACAGTACAGCTAGTGACACTTATTTAGAAGATAGAAGTAGTTTATTAGTTTCGAGGTCAATTCATGACGTGGTATTCGTGACGTGGTCTGTGGGGATAAAACATAGCCTAACTTTTGGTTTCAAAAATAAACCTGTAAGGGGCTAAAATAGGGGTTAACATTTCTTATAGAAACATGACATGTTAATCTATTTGCTGGCAAAACAGCACATTTCACATAGTTATTAATAAGTAAACAAAGATAAGACGTTGCAGACTACCACCCGGGAGTAAAATATTAACGTTTATTCTGTGCAAAATTATGTTTTCATATCGTATACGTACCTATACAATACAATACCATGACTTCCTTTGTGTAGTCTTCAGCTTCATCAACATGGATCGTAGTTTTTATAACAGTGGTAGTTTATTGAACCTTTAATTAATTTTGGCGCTTTTCATAGGTGTTATTAATAAACCTATTTGTATGTGCGTGTAAATGAGCTCCCATTCTATTACATTAACAACGATGTTTAAATAGGGGTGAAAGTTGTATAAATCTCAGTCATATTTTACTTGAAGTGAATTAAATGTGGTAATCAGCCTTAAATATAAAATAATGAAGCACGTATTTTTTTTTAAATTCCCTTAAAAGGGGCACAAATTAATTTTAAGGGATAAAAGGATATTTTCAAGAATATACCAAGTACCGTTCTGCCAGGCAGGTCGTAAAAGGCGACCGATTGACTATACGTGTCACTACCATATCGTGACTACTATTTCCTGGAGTTTAGTAAAGTCTCGCCCGAATATTTGACCCACCACTGCTTTACCTATTTCTGTCGTAATATCGTCAATGCTTGTCATTGTCTTGTTCAGTTTGGAGGGTAAGATAGCCGACAGACTTGTGCATATAGCATTGTCATCCTGCCTAACAGATAGCAAAGTACCATTAACATCTTTAGTTACTCTTTCCATCACGAGAGTTATCTGCCCGTTTATCATGTAGTAATATGAAAAATGATGTTATTGTACGTTCTTTTGTTACGCGGCGTTCCACCGCACACAGACGTGTAAGGCTTCCATACAGCAAACGTGATTTTTTGCCGTTTTTATAGATGATGGTACGGAACCCTCCGTACGCGAGTCTGACTCGCACTGGCCTGCTTTTTTATTAGATAGTTATTGCCAAAATGTTAACCTAGAAATTTCACATTTTTTTTCATTCGCCAAAATCAATCGCAGTTCATCGGCAGCAGTTTTTGTGTGGTAATACAAAGGTATACATAGGTTAAAGATTACATATAAAAGATTGTACATATTACAGAACACGATGGTTATTGGTCCTAAGTAGATAATTAAGAAATATATAATAAAAAAAAAATAATGTGGTGTCGCGGGACACCAGGTAGGAACGAACTTCCTTCGGCTAAACGACACTACTCGCTTGTGTACGCGACTGTCGCGCATGCGCACGTCTCATTTAACGCTTTTATTCCACGCATTTTTCTTACGGTTTTACTATCACATTTTTTTCAGTTCGGTCGCGCAGCAAAATCCCTATCCCCTGCAAGCCTGCCGTAAGGAACTTCGTTCCAATAAAATATTTCTTAACTACATAGACAACCTTACCCAAATTGGTGCAGTAATATTCAAGTAATATGGACATCGCGCAAATATTTGTTTGTGTCATGGGTTTTAATAAAAGATACTAAAATATAGAAATACATAATATATAAATACTGTTATTACATAATAAACACCCAAACCCAGAAAAATACGAACATTTATGCTCACACAATTATTTGTGCAACCTGCAACCGAACCCGAGCTCCACCGATTCGTAATTAAGTTCGCTTTTCATTCGACCAATGCGGCGGTCGTATATTACTTTTACGTCTCGTCCAGGTATTTGGTACCATCGCAGTACTTATTCCTGTTTTATATAGCGTAAATGCTTGTCGTTGTAATGTTCCGTTTTTTAAGGTTAATGTAGCCGGTAGACATGTATGTGACACTGTTATTCCGCCACACGGATAGCAACATAATAACATCTTTAGTGTCAATAGGCAATGTTTTCTCTTTCCATCAGGAGACCCATCTGCGTGTTTGCTTTCTTATGATATATGTATATAAAAAACACACAAATATCCACAACCTTCGCGCTACATTTTTGTTTCAAAATAAGAATTTTCGTTGTAAAAATAAATTAGATAAAAATAATGAATTATTTTCTCGTGATAAAAATGTTCCAAAGGTTAAATCCTTCCGTTTTTCAGAATTCATTCTAAACCAAACAGATTTTCCCAGGTTTGAATCACAATCATCCAACCTACACACTTTTATATTTAGAATTTTCAATAGAATTTAATAAGGTCTTCTTATATTGAACAACATCGTAACGACATTGTTATTGTTATGGGTACAGTCACACGTAATATTTCTTTGATATATTCTTCAAGTGCTTTTATCTAAGCCCACACAGCTTATAAATAAATATTGATACATTACCTACGTATTTTATACGTCCATTCACTATTGACATAATTTGTAAGTAAGAATTGACATGAATCTATTTGATTTTTAATAAAACAATACCTACATGAAAAAAAAATAATTTCGCACGCATTACACTAAAACTTATGGATACATTTAGAATAATGCGTTTGTTTTAATAACTTAAATACTTATCTAAAATGTCTTTCATTAATATCCTATATTATATTAAATCGTGATTTGGTGCATTAGAAAAGCCGCGGTAAACAGATTGTAATATATTCCAGATAAGTTTTTCCTACATGAATAACTATGAGATTTTATCTTAGAAACAGAAACTTTAGACCACAGCATTTGTAAATAATTATGCACTAAAATCGTTTATTTCTTTAATTTTACAAATTCATTTATATTTTTGTCTGCAAGCAGGCTGGATAAGATTTTTAATTAATTTTTTTTTTGTATAAATAATCTGATAAATTATCAACACTGACAATGGTATTCTTAATACCAGAAGTCTTGCAATTACTAGTTAGAAACACCCTGTTGACGTCTGACCTTGACTTGCGCAGAAGTGAATTTTATTATAACGTATAATATTCGTAATAAGATTTATTTTGCAGTGCGCAAAGCAATTCCCACTCCGTAGCTGTGATTCAACAAAATACTAGTACAGGGCAAAATATGCCCAAGTAATTTCAGGGTTAGAGAAGGTGTGATTGAAACTTTAATTGGATAAGGAACTAAAAACACAATTTAAGTAAAACTAAAAACACTTTTCCTGGTGATGGAATTTAATCATTAAATTAAAGTGGAATTATTTCAAACAATTACTTAAAAATTTGCATTACAGAATTCTACGCAAACTGAATTTAATCTCTAAAATATATAATCTCTATTGTATCGATATTCGTCCACCAAATGTTTTTATATGAAAATGTCACATTTTAGTGATAAAAACGAGTATTGTTTATTCTATAAATATTATTATAGTATTTAAAAGAAATATAACAAAATGCAAAGTTTGGTGTGCGAATGGATGTTTTGTACTCAATCCGATTTGGATTAACATTTGGTACACATATAGATGATGACCTGGAATAGAATATAAAATACCCGGAAAAATAAGTTGTTCCCGGAGGATTCGACAACTTTAATAATGCAGCGGTGTGCAGGGTACTGTTAGTTATCAATATAATGACTAACAGTGTTGTAAAATTTTTAATTTTATTTTTTGCTTATCAAGTACCGACTTCTTCGAATTCAAGTTCTTCCCGACACTGAAAACTTTTACCCAATATTTTATGCAATCTTATATCTCATAGGTCCAAAAAGACTGATCAGTATAGTCAAACGAGGTATCACCCTAATAGAGAAGCAGTCTTGCATAGATTTTCAAGTAAAAGATCCTAGGAAGGTAATAGAGATTCCTAACAATACCTACCTATTCTACACTTATTCTGATGTTCTAGAAAGTTGTTGTCATCGACTGTATGGTAAAAATTACGGTCGAAGGGTAAGATTATAATATTTTATAACTATACATTTATCTATAAAAATATAGCTGTCTCATTCAGTCCCATAGCTCCCCGTTTGAAGAATAGACCAACTGCCGTTCTGCCAGGCAGGTCGTACAAGGCGACCGATTGGCTATGCAAGTCACTACCATCGTGGCTACTGATAGATTTATGCATTGTCTCGCCCGGGTTTGGTACCACCGCCTTACCTGTTTCTGCCGCAATAGCGTCAGTGCTTGTCACTGTCATGTTCCAGTTTGGAGTGTGAAGTAGCAGGTAAACTTATGCATGTGGCATTAGACCACAAGATAGCAAACCACCATTAACATCTTTGGTGTCTATAGGCGATGTTTGACTCTTTCTATCAGGAGACTCATCTGCTTGTTTGCTATCTTCTTCTTATGATATAAAAAAAATAACGTGTATCACACAGCCGCTGAATATTTTTTTTCAAGTACTAATATAATATTCAGCGTGAAACAGAGAATAGTTTAAGCTAAGCTTTATCTAAAAGATAATCATCATTTTGATGACAAAAAGTTATTTATGAAATCTGTCACTTATTAAATGCGACGATGGTGATGATCGATAACTGACAAATCGGTTATTTATGGTAAAGACGCCCGATTTACTTTGCCTGTTCCACAAGGAAACCGCATTCATGAAACTTTTTGAGTATACCTACGATTAGCCAACGATACTAAAATCTCATTATGGTGACCAGCCTATCGATAAATTGTGCACATACTCAGTCTCAGACAGTTTTGTTTTCCACAAAAACTAAAATACTTTTTAGAATTAATTGCCTTACACAAACTCTTTACCCAATAATAATAATACCGCTGGACAAATTACATTAACTAATCTAACCCTAAAATAAGCAAATTATTTGTTTGTGTTATAGGTGTTAGTCAACGATATTAATACGTAGAAATATATATATGTAAATATTACTACATACATAACAATACTTTGCGCGTCTTTACCACGGATTAAACTAGATACGCATTTAAAGACGATTTCTTAAGTTATCACTGTAACTTGCATTTACAGCCAGAAATACAAAGATATAGAAATTAAATCTATACATATAATAAAATCGTAGAAAAGTCAAAACTGTAAATTGAATATTTTATATATTGTAAAGAATACTTGAGGCGTGATCTACAATCAATATCAAAGCCAAAAATATAGTTTTTAGAATTTTTGTCTGTTTGTGTTTGTCTGTATGTATGTCCGGGGTAAACTCAAATAGTACAGCATGGATTTACTTCAAATTTTGCATGAATATTAATTACTAATAGGTCGGATCAACATATAGACTACATATTATCACGCTATCACCTACGGGGGTGGTGCTGTGGGGAGTAAACGAAGTCCGCGCGGACGACGTCGCGAGCAACAGCTAGTATTAAATAAAATGACTCCAGGGGTATCATTTAAGATTTGGCTTCCTAATCAGAATGAATAAAAGCAACATGGCATATTATTACTTTTTTACGATATACAAGAATGTACAATGACACAAATCTTTTCTCATATGAGCGGCTGCAATTTTCAAGCCCGACATCGTCGCTATTAGTGCTTTTGGGGTTCGTGGTCAGTCCTAAATACGGTGTCTGTAGACTACTGAAGGTGACATTTGGGCACAATTTTGATATTTTTTGAGTTCTTACACGATTTTCCACACAAGAGAAGGTTCTCAATTTGGATATATTTAGAACGGAGTTCCTTTTCGCACGTTATCGTTTTTGGGTTGAGGCTGGTCTGACAAATGTGTAACAAAAAACGATACCAAAAACCGGCCATTTTTCAGTGATTTTCGAGGTAATCCCCAAACACCTAAAAGCTAACACTTTTTTCAAACGATTCAACTGGCCGTCAATTTTGAAAACATGTGAAAATATTTTATATGTTTTCAAACGCCTGTATCCCCGAAGAGTAAGGCAGAGGTAAAACAAATGCACCCACGATTAGCCGAAGATACTCAGTTCCACAATGTGATAGGTGGCAAGCCTATCGCCAACCGAACACTTTCCAATCCCGGGCAACGTTTTATCAGGGCGAGCGAAGCGAGCCCTACACTAGGCCACTTTCTATGCACTTTTGTGGTATTTGTTATTGAAAAAGTATCGCACTTTGAGGTTTGAGCTTTGACGTGATAGTTTAAATTCATGTCTAGATGTGTTAAAATACCATTTTATAAACTTAAAAAAAAATAGAAAATACATGTATTAGAATTTTATTACTACTAACGCCATCTATTATGAAACAAACGATTTAAAACGCTAGGTAACGAGTTAAAATGCTACTTTGGCGTGGTAGATTTAATTCATTTTCATTCACTCCATTTTAATACAATATTAATCTATTAATACACTAGTACTTTTTAACTTCCTGCTACGTATGTGGATAAGGAAGTTACTGATTTTGCTCCGATTTTCAAAAATCGAATTTTCACCAGATGTCCGCGTTTTGAGGTCCCAGGAACTTTTTTCGACTATTTTCTCGATGACGTCAGTGTGTCTGTATGTATGTGTGTGTGTGTGTGTGTTCGTGTGTGTGTATGTGTATGTCTGTATAGAAACATCTCATAACTTTTGAACGGCTGGACCGATCGAAACGCGCTTGATGGCATTCGATTGGATTCCACTCAACTTAGATTTCCTGAAAATTTGAACCAAATGGGTCCAAGGGATTTTGATAAAATTTTGAAAAAACCCAAAAAGAAATTTTGGTGAAACAGTTTTTTTTTAATATAACTTCCAGATTAATGTACTGCTTGAGTACGTAAACTAATTAACTATATTCTTAAACAAATTAAGTCTAATGCATAAATTGCATCAAATCGGTTTATCTATTTCGAAGTAATCGTTGAAAATTTTGAAAAAAGGATTTTTTCGACATAACTTCGAAATATTTCAACCAATCATTTTTAAGTATTTTACAATATTTTAGTACTAAAAAAATTACGTCGAATGCCGTTTTAAAAATCAAAATCGAATCTTATTTTCAAAAGTTACAACTTTTCAAATATTAAAATTACGTTGTTTTTAGAAAACTCACTTAATGTTTTTGAAATAATTTTTAGGCCAATATACCGACTGACTTCAAAATCTTATCAGCTTTTCTCCTTTAAAAACTGTGTCAAGTACCGCTAATAGCATAAATATCAGTCTCTTTGTTTGGGATCTATCAATGACGAAAATTTTTGAAAACAATGTTTTTTGACATTGCTTCAAAATTTTTAAACTACCGATTATTTAGCTAAAGCAATAGTTAAATTGAGTTGAATGCCATTTGAAATTTGATCAATTTGATTATCGTTTCCAAAATATACGGTTTTTCAAAAATCAATGTACTGACATTTTTATCAAAATAAACTGCATGTACGTTTGTTTCGTTGGTACAATTGAGATATTTCAATATTTCTTAGAACTGAAAAAAAATCTATGCTTGTAGTTTTTACTCTTTTGAGCTTAAAATACCTTAATTTAGCGGAAAGTTTCAGGGATGGCCTACAAGGTCAACAGTTTACAGATTTTTCACAATATGATTATTGTGAAACAGTAGAAGTGTATTAATTGATTAATATTGTATTGAGATCAATTTTCAATCTTAGCCCGAGGGTAAAAAGCTAAAAAAAAGTATGGTCATGCCCGTATCCCCGAAGAGGTAGGCAGAGGTACAACGTGTGCATCCACGATTAGCTGAAGATACGTCTTAGTCCCACAACGTGACGGGTGATCAGCTTAACACTAACCGGGCACCTTTTCAATCCCGGGAATCGTTGTTTTTTATTAGAAAATTGAAAAAAAAAAACACATTTTTGATTTGTCTGACCTGGGAATCGAACCCTGAAGGTTTCTCAGAGAGAAAAATTCATTCGCTGAGTTTATTTTAGTGAGTACCTGCGGTATTAATCCTAAAAATTTTGAGGGTTAATTAAATTAAACATTTTTTATTTCGAAAATCGATCTTATTTTATCATAGCAAAATGTTAAAAATATGTTTTTCTTTATAAGATTCATTTTCATTTTTAATACCCATTTTTCCTTGAAAATTCTTTTGCAAGAAAGCTACCACAAATAAAAATTGATTTCTATCAATATTAGGCTTTAAGAACGAAGTGGTGGCGCGAGATGGATCTTGAGTTGCATATTATAGGTAGACGGTAGACCGTATATACTATATTATATAGGTAGACCAGAAAATATGGTGTAAAATTTTAGTAGATAACCTTTATATTTGTTCTGTGTAGATAACATTGATAACAATAAAGTCGTGTTTTTAATAAATCAAGAAAATTTTAAAGAAGTTTTCTTAAAAAAAAATATATAAAAAAAATTGTCTTAGAAACATGTTTTTTTATTTTGGTTTTATTTTCCTGCGCCCTTCTAGACCAAAACCTGATGACGCCTTTGATGGGAATATAATATTTATTATTTGGGTAAAAATATGCTGGTTTAAATAAAAATAAAATTACGTAAAAATTAAAGTTTAAATGAAGTCCATACATTAAAAGATGTAATTCTCATAAAAATACTTTCCTAACAATATTACTAGGTACTATAACTTTGCGAGCCCTTACAAAGCTCTGCTTTTTGCTAGTTTATCAGAAAACTGAAAAAACACATTTTTGGTGCCCTACCCAGGAATCGAACCCGAGACCTCATGTGGTCAACTCCGATACCGGACCACTAGACCACAGAGGCGATTATCCTTTTATATTAATATAAATAATCAAACATTGTTACTGCATAGCCGTGAACGGGGTCTCCCTCCCTAGTCACAATATCGGCTTTTTATTACTCAACGGTCCAGCTAAACTTGACACCTCATTTAAGCCACAGTTACAATCTCATATAGTGAAAAGATTTTCAAACCGGTTAGTTTATGGCCACATAAGACAGCTCTCAATTATTTTATACTAGCTGTTGCCCGCGACTTCGTCCGCGCGGACTTCGTTTATTCAGCACAGCTCCTCCCCCGTGGTTGATAGCGTGATAATATGTAGCATATATATTGACCCGATCTGCTAGTAATATTCATGCAAAATTTGATGTAAATCCATGCAGTACTTTTTGAGTTTACCCCAGACATACATACAGACAAACAGGCAAAAATTCTAAAATCTATATTTTTGACTTCGATATCGATTGTAGATCACGCCCCATATTCTTTTAAAAAAATATTCAATGTACAGTTTTGACTTTCCTACGATTTTATTAAATGTATAGATTTTTTATGTTTGTTACTTTAGAATTCGTCACTTATTAAGCGATTTGGAAAGTTTTTCCCATTTCTCTAAATCCAACTTCAACTTCTTCACTTGGAGTTTCACTCCTACCCATTAGGCTCATTTAAAATTAATAGATTTGATACAGGGCTCCAGAGATTCAGAAGATTTTAAGCTGATTGTTGCAGTTTTACTGTGTTAAAAATATTTTGATTTTAATTGTGTTTTTAATTTTCTGATTAATATTTTTGTGTTATAGCACTCACTATGTGCTTGGGAAAACTTGAAAAACTTTAAATATGACAAATATCATTGAACGAATTATACGACATACAATCGACGGAATCAATCAAATAGCAAAGAAGAATTTTGCCACGTCGAGCCCGTCGACACTAGCTCAGTGATAGAGCGTCCCGGCTTTAGGGAAAAGGTCGCAGGTTCTATCCCTGAGTGTCGATATTATTTTTTGTTGTTTTCAAGTTTTGCTATGGGTAAGCCATAATACAAAAATAATAAGAAACACGAAAGTACTGATCAAAATTATAAATTTGAATTTCATCCGTAACGATGAACTCATTTAACTAGTTATACGTATGTATACCTAGCGATCAGTACAATCGACGTAATCGATCATATAGCCAAGAAGAATTTCGCCACGTCGAACCGGCCGGATCGCAGGTTCGGTCCTTGCGTGTCGAAATTTTTCTTTGTTGTTTTTATGTTATTGTGATTATTTTTTACAGACAGTACTTATAACGCCTCTTTGCTCATTGCCAACAGATGTAGCACATGCCACGTTACATGCTCTTGGTCTAAATCATAATAAAAATGATGATTTTAATCAAATAAAAGTGATGGAAGTTCTTTATCCTGTTCAGTGTAAACATTTAGATCTAGAGGATAGTGACGATTAAAAATAGAAAAAAGATTTCCAAAATCTTGTAACTAGTATTTTGAAATTAAAATATTACAAAGTCAAACATTAGTTTTCATTTTTCTTTCTAAAGTGTTGAATCAAAACGATATAATATTGATAATTTTACCCGTGTTGGTCAGGGCTTTCTTTGAAGGAACAGACCATCTGTCATTCTGCCAAAGACTCACAATTGACTATATGATTGACTATCATCGGTGCTAATAGGTGGTAGAGTTCTTCAATGTCTCGCCCGGGTCAGGTACCACTGCCTTACCTATCCACGCCGCAATAACGTTAATGCTCGTCACTGTTGTATTCCGGTTTGTAGGATAAAGTAGCCAAAAAACTAATGCATGTGACATTAAGATCCTACCACATATATAGCATTGCACCTTTAACATGTTTGGTATTTAAAAACGATTGTTGTCTCTTTCTTTCTTTCGATCAGGAGAACCGTCTACTTATTTGCCATCCTATGGGATAAAAAATAATTGGAGACAGTCATAAGGACTGCCGAGAGAAGTTAAAACTTCAAAATGTATTTGTATTTTAGGTACAATCAGTTTAAACATTCACTTAAACTAATTGCATCTGATTAAAAGTAAAATAACGTAATTATACTTTAGACATTAGCATGTTGTTGACGTGAACCCGTAAGATTTTCTTCTACCAAAAGTCTAATCAGGGCGAGTGAAGCGAGCCCTAC
The DNA here is from genome assembly GCA_036924255.1 of Apodemia mormo. NCBI lineage: Eukaryota > Metazoa > Arthropoda > Insecta > Lepidoptera > Riodinidae > Apodemia > Apodemia mormo. The sequence continues at coordinate 13,902,125 of JAUPFN010000014.1, read as the reverse complement.
ACTAGGCTACTTTCTATGCACTTTTGTGGTACATTTTACTGAAAAAATATCGAATTTTTAGGTTTGAGCTTCGACGTAGTAGTTTATATTCATGTCTAGATTTGTTATCTACCATAAAAATACCATTTTATAAAAATAAAAAAATAGAAGGTACAATTTGTATCAGAATCTTATTACTACTAACGCCATCTCTTATTAAATTAACGAGTTAAAATTGATAGAAGATACATTTTCTATTAGAATTTTTGAACTTATTAAGAGACTACCTACTTCATGAATTGTTTCTTCATATTTGACTGGCGGCGCGCGGTTATCGTGCCCTCGTATAAAGGCGAGGTTCAAATATAAACTGCAATAGCTATAGGGCAATCAGTTTGATCAGTCTGGCATCGAAGATGTATGATAAAATCATTGAAAGGAAAATGCAAGGGAAGTTCGAAGTAATATTGTGGGAGGCACAAGGAGAATTTAGGCCTAGAGCAGGAATGTTTGCTGGGAACAGAGTAAATAGAGCGTTAGAGAGTTTCACAATATGCTTTTTGAGAAACAGTACAGATGTATTAATTGATTTATATTGTATTGAGATCAATTCCCAATCTTAGCCCAAGGGCGAGGGTAAAAAGCTAAAAAAAGGTATATTTACGCCCGTATCCCCGAAGAGGTAGGCAGAAGTACAACGTGTGCATCCACGGTTAGCTGAAGATACTTAAGTCCCACAGTGTGATAGGTGGCCAGCCTATCGCCAGTAGGGCACTTTTCCAATCCCGAGCAAAGTTGTTTTATCAGAAAACTGAAAAAACACATTTTTTCATTTGCCTGACTCTGGATTGGAACTCCGAGGGTCTCCTGAGAGAAAAATTCGAAAAATAGTAGTAGCTAGAGTAGAGTAGTCCAAAAATTTTGAAGGTTTATTTAAATAAAACATTTTTTGATTTTGATTTTGTAAATCGACGTAAAACCAGGAACTTCCTGATTTTAGAAAAAAAAAAAACAATTATTTCAGCAAAATGTCAAAAATGTGTTTTTTATAAGATCAACCTTCATTTTTAATACATATTTTTCCTTGAAAATACCAACAAACAAAAACCAAATATTCCTAGTCCAAAGCCTGACGACGCGGGCTTTTGATGCAAATGTAATGTTTATAAATAAAGTCCATACATTAAAAGATGTAATTCTCATAAAAATACTTTTATAAAAATATTACTAGATAGTATAACTTTGCGAGCCTTTACAAAGCTTTTTGCTAGTCTAATGCGCCTATAGAATTATTTACTTCAAAAATCTTTACATTTCTTTCAACAATTTTGCGATTTAACATACAATAAATTACTAATTTAATTCACGTGATAAAAAAGTGAACCAAAAGCAATCGTGTGGGCTTTCAATTGATTTCCAACACTGTTTACTCGTTGGTATCAAACAGAAGCAATTTATTTTTACTAGTTTATTTAATTTTATTTCGCCGTACACAACAGCTAATATTACCTATTTCTCTTTCAACAAATACTAACAATGGCTTGAAATATTATTGTGACGTGTATTTGAAATAACATAGAAACTCGTACGTGAGACGAATAGCATAATATTCTCATTCTTTTCGGGATTGTGTGTTTTTCCTTCAGCTTAGCGAAGTCATGGTTGGGTGCTAACAGCTTCAGTCAATAGAAATACTATAAATAAATAATAAATAGAAATCATCTCGCCAAATCACTTATATGGTGAGCAAAAGATACTGACATCGTAAAAATGTATATTGTACGCCTATTAATATTATAAAATCATATTAGGTAATAGGTTATTAACAGACCACCAAGTCTTAATTAATTACCTATTAATAAATTTTGCAAAAAAAAAATGTTTCATTTTTATTAGATAAAACGTACTATGATGAATATCAAAGAATATTTATCCGATAAATTCCGATAAAAATCCAAAGTGCATCCGATAAAAAAAATTAAATATCAATAACAAAAGTATATATTTGTAAATTCACCTTAAAATTTAAATGTAATAAATATTTATTAATAAAATTTTGTAAATTTCGAAAATAAATTTGTGTTATATTTTTATAAATATCACGGGCAAAACTCCATGTATCTTTCTCTTTAGTATTACTATTATTATTATTAACCTTAAAGTTTAGTATATTTCGTAAGATTATATATCAACTCCTTAAGATACCAGCGTGTAGTAAATATTTTTTAAGCTCGGGGAATAATAGCTAGATAAAGTTGGAATTTAGGTGTGGTTAACATAAAAGTTTAGTTCTCTCCTTAGTATATATCCTGTGGTTAGGTTTTATTACAGTAAAGTGACAATTTTGCTATGAATCAATTATATTATCAATTAGTGTTAATACAATGTACACTATTTTTTTTAATTAAACAATGATATTTTAGAACCTCATCATGTATTTCATATTTTATAACTAATATTTTATTAAAAAAAAGCTTACGTATATGATGACTAGAACGTACTTTAGAGTTATTGTTGACCGTTGACATAACTAATAACCATAGACTGTACATATTGTACTTTTGCGAGAAGACTTTCAGATAAAGACGTTGATAATAACTGTAAATTAACAAAAAAGGAATAAGCTTTAAAATTATTCTTTAGTACAAAAATAGGCAGAATGTTTAGTTTAAACTTTTAAGATAATGGTACACATATGAACTTGTTGATGTTTTGATGTAAACAAAATTAAAGTAATGTCATCAGATTCTTTTTATTTGTTAATTATCTTCTGATAATTGGCTTTGTGAATTTTCCGGATCCAGTCGCAGTCAGGTTTATCATTTTTATATTATAGTTAGTTTCATATGATTTCATTTCACTTATATTTGCTTGTGTTACACTAAATAAAACGTTATCTACTACTGCCTTTCCCCGAGGAACTGTAATACAAATTTGCATTACAAAGCAATTATTGAATTTAATATAGGAGAATGTCTGCTTCTAATTTGGTTTCTATAACATTATTAAATTCTCTCAGCTTAATTTCATTTTAAATGTATCTATTAGTCCCATAAGTGGTTAAATAGTCTAGTGCGTATTCTAATTTAAACAATACTGTTGATATATTTTTTATCTCTGTTTTACGAGTATATTTTGGAAACTATGATTAATATTAGTGTTATTATCATATTAATGTCTTTTCATGCTACAAATTAAAAATACAAATCTTATTGATTTTTCTTATCTCTCACTCTCTCTCGAGATCTCTTTAATACACTTATTAATAGTGGAAATAAAACTATAAATGGTCATCATAGTGACATGTAGTTTACAGGCTATAGAAGAAATGATAATTCATAATTGTCATGATAAGAATGTGATGAGGCCAATCTGGAAAAAGTTATTGTCACTAGGATACTAAACGAATTTATATGTTATTTATTGTATTTATGTACCAACTGAAGAAAACTTAAAAAAACCGATATGTAAAGATTAAATCCATTTGAAAAGATAAGCAAAAGCTTAAATGTTTTAAATTCTTTATCTAATGTATCTGGAAATAACGAAGTTGAATGATGGCGATAGCACCATTATATTTTCTAAAGACTTTTCTCACCTGAACTGTTTTACTGGACTGTTCTCTTATTTCACTACCAAATACCTAATAATACTGTGGCTCTAGAATTCAATATCAGTACATTATACATTTTACTAATGTCAGTTGAAAAATTATATTTATATTTTATAAGGTTTTTTTATAGTGAATAGTGAATGTAAATGTGTTACTCACACTAGGTGACAGACTGCATTGACTTGTGACGGATAATATCGAAGTGATTATGATAATGGAGAAACAGCCGTAGTGTTCCCTCTTAATGATCCCTGCCATTGATGGTAACGATAATGTGGTATAAAATTCCGTAAAAAGTTAACTACTAGTTAGTTTGATTGCTTGTCATTATTATTATTTATATTTTATTGCCCATTTTCCTATATTTTGATAAAATTTGGCATAGAGATAATTAAAAATTTGGGATGAAATATAGACTAGTAATTTAAAAAAAATCATCCCCTAAGGGGCTAAAATGGGGGATGAAATTTTTTATGAAAAACTGTATGGATAACATGATAATCTACTTGCGGACGAAGCCAGGCAGTTCAACTATCGACGATAAATGCAAGTGACGTTAATGATGAGTTGCAAGTATCATATTACTGGGATGCAACGCCACGTTTTTATTACTTGACTGCAGGGATGCTAATAATGCGTTGCATGTGTCATGACACAGGGATGCAATGCCACGTTTTTATTACTCGACTGCAGTCATTTTAATGATGAATGTATGTTCCATGTCACACGGACACAACATCACGTTTTTATTACTCGACTGCAGTGATGTTAATGATGAGTTGCATGTTCCATGTCACTGGGATGCAACGCTACTTTTCTATTACTCACCTGCAATGATGTTAATGAGAAGTTGTTTGTTCCACGTCACTGGGATACAACGCCACGTTTTTATTACTTAATTGCAGTGAGGTTAATAATAATGAGTTGCATGTTACATGTAACGGGGATGCAGTGCCACGTTTCTATTACTTAACTGTAGTGATGTTAAGAATAATGATTTGCATGTTACTGGGATGCAACGCCACGTTTTTATTATTTAACTGCAGTGATGTTAATAATGAGTTGCATGTTACATGTAACGGGGATGCAATGCGACGCGTCTATTACTTAACTGTAGTGATGTTAATAATAATGATTTGCATGTTACTGGGATGCAAATTCACGTTTAATACTCGACTACAGTGAAATTAATAGTGAGCTGCATGTTTCATGTTACTGAGATGCAACGCCACGTTTTTATTACTTGGCTCCAGTGATGTTAATGATAAGTTACATGTTCCATGTCACAGGGATGCAATGTCATGATTTTATTACTCGATTGCGCTAGAATGAGGATTATTCTTTCGAGTAGGTATGTATGTATGTATGTATGTTGTGTACTTCCTAGGCATGTTCTATAGCCTAAATCGCTAAATCAATTTCAGCTTGAGATGTGTAGATAAATTTATCTTCGGAGAGCACCCGACCAATTCGATCATAGCATATTAGTTTCAGTCTCCCCGATTTATCGTCTACAGGCGATGGTTATCTCGTTTTCTATCAAGAGAATCACTTATTTTTGTATTGTCATAATCTATATATATATATATATATATATATATATATATATATATATATATATATATATATATATATATATATATATATATATATATATATATATATATATATAATCAATTGCTGTTCGTTAGTCTTGCTAAAACTCGAGAACGGCTGAACCGAATTGGCTAATTTTGGTTTTGAATTAATTGTTACAGTCCAGGGAAGATTTAACAGGTGAGAAAATATAGAAAAAAATAAAAGTAGTTAAAAAGGCAGAACAACGTTTGCCGGATCAGCTAGTATGTAAATAAAAAAATACCTGAAAGCAGGTTTGCTTGTCTACGTTTTTTGATTTACTAAAAGCAATATAAAATTATACTTACGATAAATAAATACAATATGAAATAATCAAGAATTAAAAGGAAGTATTAAGTGTCTCTTGTTATAATGCCAGTATAAAGCTTCAGTTACGTTGTTATAGACTTCAGCTCGTTTCGCACAAATACAATTTATATTCCCACAAGTAGAGTTTTATTGTTTTCTTCAGGAAAGCGGAGGAAATATCGAGATGAATTTTATTTACTTTGCTAATATTTTATAGCTTTTCTCTTTTCATTTACAAAATGAAAAAAACGCACATAATAATTAATTTGTTAAAATAATATGTTGTCATAGAAATCAGAAGTACTTTTTTCATATCATCAATTTTTTACAATATCACAATATTACAAAAAATATATATGAGATCGGTATGAAGAGCAATTAGTTGCATTAACTACGGTTGCCAGAGTAAAAGAAAAAGTTAGAGTTTTTTATTTTATATTATAAGATAGCAAAATAAGCAAAGGACTCTCCTAATGGAAAGAGACGTCTATCGCCTATAGACACCAAAGACGTTAAAGTTGCTTGCCACATGCATAAGTCTACCGGCTACCTTGACCTCCAAACCGGAACTCGACAGTGACAAGTCCTGACGCTATTTTGGCACGAATAGGTGAGACGCTGGTATCAGAACTGAGCGAGATAATGCATAACTTGCGGTATAGTTGCGGCGATAATAGTGACTCGCATAGATCGGCAGATTATTCGTCAATGGGAACCCGGGAGTCCAGTCCAGTTGTGCGACAAGTAGGAGATAACCTTAATATATACAGTTTTGTTTCATTTTGTATATTATTGTTTGGTCAGATTATATTAATTGTATGATTACATAAATCCATTTGATTATGGTTGACAGTAACATTGCAGCAATATTTATTCAAAGATTCAATAGGAACAAATTTATTGATAGGGACAATTTTCAGGTTTTTTTTTGTGAAATTTACATAACAAGATGATAATAACGACATGCTCGCTAAAAAATATTGTTATCACATGTGAATTTCAAATATTTTCAATTATATTAAAATTAAAATATTTTTAATACACATACAAAATGATTGCATATAGTCGAATGCTTTCTTTTATATTAATTAAGATTTTTAAAATGTTAAAACATATGACCATTTCACAATTTTAACTAATATTAAAAATGCGAAAGTGAGTTTGTTTGTTTGTCTCAAGGCTAAACCGCACAGCCGATTTTGATAAAATTTGGCATGAAGATATTTAATGACCCGAGATAAAACTTAGGCATTTTTATATTAAAATTAGGTAATAATAAATCTCTTGGAGAAATAAATATTTGTAACCGTAAAAATCAACCCCTAAGGAGCTTAAATAGGGGTAAAATTTGTGTAAAAACCATGAAGCTGTATTATATCTTGAGGCAACACTTCTAATACCTACTTGAAACAGAACTTTAAACACTGCTGTCATCTTCTGAGGTCTTACCTTCTCTTTCTAACACAGCTGTATGAAAAGAGATGGCGAGACCTCACAAACTGAGATATAACGTAGGTATATGTTTCAAGTGATTAATCCGAGTACTAACTCCACCTTTACTAATTCATGGTAAAAACATCAATGACATGTTAATGTGCCCTTGGGTGCAGCTGCGCAGGCCAAGTAGAACGGTATGAAAAATTTAACAGTATAAAAACCGGCCAAATTCGAATTAGACTTACGCACAAAGGGAATAAGATAATGGATCTTTCTCCGTATTGACTCGGACCTCTTTCAGATAGGTACAACAATATCTGTCTTTCTGCCAGTTGATTGCCGAAATGTATTAGTCTTATTACAAGGTGGCAGACTTTAAATAGGCTATCTTGGCTATAGGATTGGCCGGCCCGGCACCGGCCCCGGCCCGACACCGACAGTACTTGACGCGACGACCCGACACGACACCGGCAGCTACATTCTTCATTAGACCGACACCGACACGCTCCGAGCCGACATGGCTTTTAAATATAATTCCAGATATGGACAAGAGCGATGCACGATGCCAGCGTAAAATAATAGATTGTATTTTTGTTGTATCACTATATTATATTTAAGACGTAAGAAAAGACGTATTTTAATCCATTTTGGGTGCATCCAATTATCAAAGTGAGATATTTAGATGACATGTAGTACAATTTATTAGAAAAAATAATCAAACCCAGATAAGTTTTTCAATGAATATTTCCAAATGACTATAATATAACTGTGGCGCCGCTAGTTCGTACCGCTGAAAGATCATAGTGATGGATCCAGCGGGCCAACCTTTTGTCACGTGGCGTCATAACTGTGGAGGTTGATGACGTCACACAAGGACAAGGAAGGGGGAAAAGATTTTCCCAGCCAGGCAAGGTGTACTGCCTGGGGACCGAAGTTCATTTGAGAAGCGTCAAAACTTGTATATAGTGTGTACAAAATAAATAATTGTGATATTGCGATTCAGGATTTTTATTTGGAATCTTATTATTTTCTATTTTTTATTATTTTTTCTTGTAGCGTTTGTGATTGCTTAAACCGCTACACAAATAATAATTCCTCCGCATGAACTAAGTAGGTAATGAAAATTGCGAGGGCAAGTTTAGTAATCACGCCACTAGCACAGCTACGCGGAAGCGTGCGTGTGTACACAACATATGCATAAAGATGCCGACCCGACACCAGCGGGAGGGTTGCTGCCGACGACATGCCGGCGACGGCCAGGCCAGTGAGACCTCGTGCAGTACAATTTCATAGAATTATGCGTCCACGAGTGTCGGTGGCGACTTGGGCCGATGTCAGTGCCGTGTCGGGCCGGCCAATCAAGAAGCGCTCATTAGGGACATCGAGCTTAAATTTCCAGCTACGTACGAACTTCCAGCTACGTATGTAGATAAGGAAGTTACTGATTATTCCCGATTTCCGAAATTCGAGTTGCCACCAGATCTCCACGTTTTGAGAACCTAGAAACCTTTTACGACTAATTTCACGATGACGTCAGTATGTCTGTATGTATGTTTCTCTGTGTGTATGTGTATGTGTGTGTATGTAAACATCTCATAACGTCTGAACGGCTAGACTGATCGTAACGCGGTTAACAGCATTCAATTGGATTCTACTCAACTTAGACTTCTTGAAAATTTGAACTAAGTCGGCCGTACAGTATATTACTGGCGAAACAGTATATTTTTAATAAAACTTCCAGATTAATGTACCGATTGAGTACAAAAAAGATTTAACAAATGCTGTAGATATTATTAATAGAGATCTGGATGCTATTAGTATGCTATATAACAAGTGCACCCACGATTAGCCGAAGATACTTGGTCCCACAAATGTGATAGGTGGCAAGCCTATCGCCAAACCGGGCACTTTCCAATCCCGGGCAACTTTGTGTTTATCAGAAAACTGAAAAAAACACTTTTTTTAAATGAAATTATATAAGTATCTCCAAGCCCGTATCCCTGAAGGAATAGGCAGAGATACAAGTGAACCCACGATTAGCCTAGATATATGATAGGTGGCATGCCTATAGCCAACCGGGTATATATCCTGGACGGATTGGATAAATCCCCGGATAAATTCATAAAATATGCCCGGATAAATGCATGTAAAAATTGCACCGCTTTACCTATTCTTGCAGTTTTTCGCAATAACTTCAACGTCTGTATCTATCATATTCTGATTTTGAGGGTCAGGGAGCCGTTTAAATTTTGCATGCCCATTACATCCCTGTTTATATACAGAAACGTGCAGTTAAGATCTTTAATATATATATTTATTCCTTGTTATTAGGAGTGTTCTCTATGTTTGCAATCGTATGCTATAAAAATAAATAAAAAAAGGTCCGAGCGTACCTCCTATAACAAAAAGGTGATAAATCTTAGTAAATTCTAATTTTGGTTTTTCACTGATTTAGCTGGCGCTCTTACCGACACAATTCTGATTTATTGCAAATTAAAACATAATTGCGTACTGAAAACGATTTAAATTAGAAAACTCAAATTATATTCCCGAATCCCCTTCTCTTTAATCTACTTAATAATTTGTTTTAAATCAAAATTTATATTTTTATTTATTTTTATGAAGATATAAAAACGACATTGCCCGGGATTAGATAAGTTCCCGGTTAGTGATAGGCCTGCCACCGATCACATTATGGAACTAAGTATCTTCCGCTAATCGTAGGAGCACTGGATATACCTCTGCCTACCCCTCGGGGATACGGGCATAAAAATACTTTTATAGCATTAGCTTTGAAATAAACAGATTATATAAAGAAACTAAAAAGAACTACTAAAGGAGTTTTTATTTTATTTCTTATGGTAGCTAAGGAGCATGTGTTTCTTCTGATGGAAAGAAATAACCATTGCCTATAAATACGAAAATGTTAATAGTGCGTTGCTATCCATATGATGAGATTAGAATTGCATACGCTTATGGATGCTTTAGCCTCGAAATCGGAACACTACAGTAAAAAGCACCGGCGCCATTGCAGCTAAAATTAGTAAGTCTGTGTAACCGATACTCCGTCGAAACGTAAAAGAACTCTATATCTAGTAGCCACGATGGTAGAAACTCGTATAGTCAATCGTTCGCCCCTTACGAACCGCCTGGCAGAATGACAGATGGTGTATTCTTCAATGGGTTTCCGGAACAATACGGGAACTGATTTTATTGAGTCATAAAAGGAACATTTATTACGAAATTTGATAAGAATATTAAATGTATAGACAGATACTTCGAACACTCAAAAAACCATTTTTTAATAAGCAGACAAAACCGACAAAAACTAATAAATATTTTAATAAAACAATTACTATAATATTCGGACAGTCATTACCAAAAAAGGTATTTAATTATGACTGAAGCCGGAATTAACGTCTAAGAATAATGGTAATGTTTATTGTGATTAATTTCCTAAGCAAATGTCCGACACGCCGAAATAGATTACAGAGTAATGATATATTTCCTCTCACTTCACCTCTAGCGAATGTTTCTTAATAGAATTTCGTTCTGAAGAGAAATCTAGCACGTACCACTTATATTTTTGGTTTTTTGACCTGTTGTAAAAAGTATTTTCATGCCCACGCGAAAATAATCCAATCCCGGGCGACGTTATTTTTATTCAAAAGAAAACTTTTCATCGCAAAAGTGAAAAAACACATTTGAGATGCAGCAGCATTTAATTTTTATTTAATTTTGAAAATAAAAATAACGTCATTTTAAACTAAAGTTTTGAGTCTTCGGGTCAGCGCATTTAAATTAAATTAAATTTAAATGCGCTAACCTGGGAATAGAACCCGGAAACTCAAGTGGTCAACACTGACAACGGACCACTATATTAGAGAGGTCTGATTTAAACAATGTAGTTATCGAATTCGTGTATTTCCTTTACACACCTGAACACATTGACTTAAATATATCTACGGCAATCTGCCTGACTTAACCTGAACTTTATTATATTTTACTATTAATCAGAAATAATTATTTAGAAAATATTAAAGTTATATTTTGATTTTTTGCAAGTACATCTTATGTTATAGATTTCTGCGAAGTAACGACTGAATTAAAGGGGGTATATATAATCGTATATAATCTAATTCGTTTTACGAGTACAAAGAGTATTTTATGCATAAACATTTTATACATAAAATTTTACCCTAGTAGTTTATTTTTACATTTAAACGCCTTACACACTTAACCACTTACAACGAGTGCGTAACACATATATTTTGACAATTAGTCCAGAAAAACACATTAGTGTGTATTACGGACTGACCAATCACTGACCAATTTTTTATGGACTGACCAATCTAGATTGAATATGAATGCCTCAGCTCCGCTAACCGTTAGGTTAAGGCGGGATTCTAATCACGCCACCGACAAACAGGTAACAAGTGGCGCGGTTTAGTTTAAATTTTAACGACCTAACCGTTAAAATTTAAACATCCTTTATTATTAAAACATTAGTTAATATATTTACTTAATAAATCATACGTATTTACACACAGTTATTGAAAATATCCTGACGCATAATAATGTTATTATATAAGCCACTTATATTTACTTGGCTTATAGTGCTTAATTTTCGCCATTGCTTACGCGTGACGCCCGTATTTATTACCTCGTATCCTAAAAGTAGGCGTAATGGGCTGTGGCTCGAGATTGTATAGTCACGCTGAAAGGATGTTGATGCTCAATTTTCCCAGCGTCAACAATTAAAAATCTATTCAGTTGAGATACAAAGGCTTTGATTCATTAGCTTTGTTTAGGGGTTTTATTTAGTTATTAACCTTTAAAAGACGGAGAATTTATGATTGAAATTGAAAATTAAGACTGAAATTATTTTAATTATTATTATAATTAATGTTAATAAATACTATTTAATATAAATAAATGAATAAAAATTTTACAATTATAATCCATTCCTTTTTTAACGCAATTTTAGACTTATCATTCGAAATACAAATGTGCGATAAATCCATATCCACCTTAATATAATCCGTCTGTCTGTTACGCTGTTACTGCTAAGCCGCTACACCAATTTCGATAAATTTTGGCATAGAGACAGTTGAAGATATGGGGAACATATGATTTTTATTAAATCAACCCGGATGGGTGTGAAATGTGGTATGATAGTTTGTATGAAAACTGTACGGATGACATGTTATTCTATTCACGGGGAAAGCTTCGTTGGTCAGCTAGTATATCTATATTTAAAAGAATTATGTAGCGTACGCATTCATACATTGCACATATGTGCAAATGCAAGCGTAAAGATATTTTTACCTCAGCCCCCCAAGACAAGTGGCATCAACGCTAGGAGAATAGAAAACAAAATGTATGGATTTGACATAAGCTGTTGATACGAGCGTAAACGAATTTGTAATTGGTAGCCAAGTGTCATTCGTGAAACGAAACGTTATATTGCATCGATCAAATTTGATCATTTTCATACAAAACCTTAGCCAAGTGGCACTTTTGACAAGCAAAATTGTGATCCGATGATTAGCGAACGCTAGAACCCTGTAAATTACGCTAAAAATGGCGGATGATCACTATTATTCAATCAGCTGTTTTAAATCGTGGATAATATCTGTTAGAATTTTTGATAATTTTGAAGTAAAATGAACGCAAATTGCCACAATTTAAGAGTCCTAACATAACTAGGGGGATTTCAATACATCTTCTTTTTTTAAGTCGCAGACGCCTTTGTAATGGATTTCGGTTTTCATCCCCTAACTCCACGGGGAATTAACTCAGAGCAAAGTGACCTTGACAAAAGTTGGTGTCCCTTACCCCCTCCACGCAATGGTGTAACAAAAAAGGGTTCTTATATAGGGTTGAAATTTTCCATCAAAATTTTTCTAAGTCCTGCGCACGCTCTGACCGTCAACCAAGCTCTCTGTTCATTCTAATATAACGCATTGGCGTCATTTAGACCAAATTGGTAGCCAAGTGGACCGTGGCTTGTTTAACGTTCATTCTATTGAGGTCTATCGAATATTGTCTGTGAATTGACGGCGATGTCAGTTTGAAGTGTTATTTTCACAACGTGAATCAATCTCGGATGAATAATATACATGGATGGAATATATAAATAATATAAAAAATAAGAACAGAGTCGCTATATCTGATTCAATTTTGATTGTATGTACCGCGTAAGTGCGAATAAGATAAAATATGCTATCTTTTCTTCTTAATTACTGTCATGCCGTAAGTTTCTATATAGCTAACATGTCAATTAAACTCTGTCAGTACTACCAATTTAAAGAGTTATAAAATTAAATACTGTCACCAAGATTTATGTATTTATCTTCCTTGCTATCAAATTTGATTGTGTTAACATATTTTAAGTAAATCCTTTTTACATTACAAGTGAACGTAAATTGTGCAAAATGTTATCACATTTTAAAACTTATGTTTCAGATTTATGAAATCTGATGATAAATTTATTATTAAAAATGAACAAAAATATGCAAAACTGAACATATAAAAAAGTTCTTTTTTACGTATTTTTTGGCATACATATTTACAGAAATGTAAAATTGATCGAAATCTATTGCTACACTGAAACATAAACTATCTTTCTTTGTTTCATTAAATTTACAAAATACAAGGGTTGTAACAAGAATATAGTGTTTATAACTTGAACTTATAGTGTCTGTAAAATATTTAAAGACGAAATAGTATATTTATCATCATTAAGACATTGTCAGCATTTTGCAAACCTATCACTACTTACAATGTGTCTAGGCAGTTCGTTGGAAGCGAACAATTGGGTAAACGAGTCACTAGTATTATGGCTTCTAGGTGGTAGGATTCTGCATTGTCTCGCCCGGGTCTAATACCACTGCCCCACCTATTTCTGCAGCAATAGCAACAGTGCTTGTTACTGTCGTGTTCCGGTTTGGAGGGTAAGGTAGCCGGTAAATGTATACATGTGACATTGATACCCCCCCCCCGCGCCACAAGGATATTAAAGAACCATTAATAATGTGCCACCAAAAGCCTTAATTTGCGTTAATTTTACTTTAAAATTATCAAAAATTCTCACAGATGATATCCACGTTTTAGAACAGCTGATTGAATAATAGTGATCAACCGCCATTTTAAGCGTAATCTGCAGGGTTCTAGCGTTCGCTGATTATCGGATAATTCGCTACTATTTTGCTTGTCAAAAGTGCCACTTGGCTACGGTTTTGTACGAAAATTGTCAAAAACGATCGATGCAATATAACGTTTCGTTTCACGAATGACATTTGGGTAGCAATTACAAATTCGTTTACGCTCGTGTCAACAGCTTATGACAAATTCATAAATTTCCCTTTCTATTGTACTAGCCTTGATGCCACATCTTGGGGGGCAAGTCTTTTTTGCTTTTAATGCACTTTTCATATAAATAAAACTTTTAACCTCGGTGAAAATAATACTTCAAAGTGACGTTTACCGTCAATTCAGAGACAATATTCGATATACTTCGTAAAGTTCGTATGGAACGAACGTTGAACATGCCATGATCCACTTGGCTACCAATTTGGCCTAAATATCGCCAAAGCGTAATATTTGAATAGTTACTGAGCGTTTGCCACTTGTCTAGGGGGGCAGGCCCGCTCGGGCACGTTTCTTCGCCCGAGCGATCCCGAAGACAAACGACACTTCACATGATCGCTTGAGACGCCCCCTGGCATAAGAGCATCCATTCGGCGCGCGGGGTTGTCACATATTATCTCGCAATGCACAATTATCGTAATTGTTTAGTTATTGCAAGACACATATTAGCGAGTGGCAATCGTTGCTGCTTGAATATTTATGGCGCTGTGGCATCCTTAGAGATGCATTCAGTGACCAGAATGCAATGGGCTACGTTTTTTGTGACTTTTTCGGTACTAAACGTAAACGTAACGTCATCACTGATCACTGGCGGGTACAACGAGCTTAACTCTATTCGCTGCGCTCGCGCATATATTTTACGTGTAACCGACTTGCAATAATTTTTAAGTACAAGTTTTGGCCTTGCAATTTATGTAACAAAGTGTGTGAAAGTAAAGTTCACTGCGAAGGAAAAGTCTATTCATTTAACTCCACACGCCCCTTTGTTATAATTTAAATATAAATCAACTTTGCAGAAACACTGAGTTTATATATTTATATGGAGTAATTGTCGCTAAAATTGACATAATATATACGACATAATAACATAAGAATAGATCACTCTAGCAAATTTGTTATATATTAATACATGAAGCAAAAACTTTGTACCCCTTTTTAGGACAGTTATAACGCGAACGGTGGAGTATGAAATTTGGCACAATACAAACAAAAGGAATATAGTTTTCACATGTAGCTGTAGTATTATTACATACTAGATTTTGCCCGCGACTTCGTTCGCGCGGACTTCGTTTACTCCGCACAGCTCCTCCCCCGTAGGTGATAGCGTGATAATATGTAGCCTATATGTTGACCCGACCTGTTAGTAATATTCATGCAAAAATTGAAGTAAATCCATGCAGTACGTTTTGAGTTTACTCCGGACATACATTAACTTTACTACGATTTTATTATATGTAGGTATATAGATATACCGATGAACAGCAACGCATTATTTAGATTTTTGGTGTTAGTAGAATATAGTAATTTTACTTTAGCATCTGATTATTGTCTAACCCGCAATATAACGAAAAATTCGGATACTATTATATAAAAGCACCTTACTCCTTTATATATTTATAAACTTATGAAGATGTATGTAAAAGCTTTAAGCGTTTCAACTCAATTAATGTTTTGTTTCGTGAATTGAAGGGTCACAAATCTATTTAAAACCAAATCAAAAGTGTATTCTCTCAAACAAAAAAGAATTTTGTTCTTTCGTCCATATCTGAAAGAGTTATGCCTGAACATAACAAAAACCCAAATACATTAACATCAGAATTCATAATATCCCTATTTTTTTAAAGTCTACTGAATACGAAATAACGTCCACTTGTTTATCAGCCAATTTTCCTAGAAAAGAAGGGTTCGCAATAACATTTTTTTTTATATTTATTACCTCAAAACTTGGTCACTTATGAACCAATTTTCAAAATTCTTTTTTGTTTGGGAGAATATGCTTTCCATGTTGTTCCATTTAAACTTAGTAAAGGTTTGATGCAGAGTTTCAGAAATGCAGCTAATGCAAATTTGTTGCACTTTTACTGTGGACGTTAAATATTTAAAAATAATTTAAACATTATAGTATTTGAAATAGAAGCAACCAGAACGGATGCAAGAGTTGTGTTCGATGCAGTGCTGGAGCAAGTGTATGAGTTTGTATATCTTGGATGTAAAAGCATATTCAAATAACACGTCTACTAATTTTATAAGCGTACTTATGTTTGTATATTTGTTTGTTTTATGTTTGTATGTATGTATGTTTGTCCACGGTAGTCGATGACGTAGCGCTGGAGCAAGTAGATGAGTTAGTACCTATAATTTGGATGTAAAAGTACATTCAGTGCATGCATTCAGTGCAAATTTCTTAAGTGCATGAATGTTTGTATATTTGTATGTTTTTAAGTTTGTACGTTTAAATATTTGTATGTTTGTCCAGCAATTTCTCGATAATTTAAAGCTATATATTAATGATTATTTTTGATTTAAATAAGGTGTACTTCAACTTAGGAAACAGTCTAACTTTTATCAAAATTGGTTTAGTAGTTTGTAGGGATCGAGAAAACGAGACTCTATTACTAAGACTCTACTATTCGTCCGTCTGTCTACCTGTTTGTCACTAAGCTGTACCTATCTCATGAACCATGATAGGTAGACTAGAATAGGTAAAACTTTCACAGATGACGAATTTCTGTTGCCGCTTTGAAAACAAATACTAAAACATAATAAAATAAATATTTAAGGGGGCTTCTATTTACCGTGGTTCTTTGCAAATTTTTTTTGTCGATTTTAATAACGACAACTTGTAGCCGCTTGAAACATTTAAAGAATATTTAGCTATATATTCACTTTAAAAATAAATAATTAAATTAAAATAAATATTTAAGGCCATTACAACATACTTAATTTTTTGCCGTTTTTTATAGATGATGGTGCGCGTGTTGGTCTCGCACTTGGCTGGGTTTTTGAGATCCGAGTATAGTTGATATTTGAATTCGGTTTAAATTTTTAAACTTAGATACTACTAGCTATGATACCCGGCTTCGGGAGTTGATATGAAATTACGTTGTAGTTGAAATATAACAAATGTAATTTAAAACGTTATTGAAACTGGAATTTTGAATTTCGCGCCATCACTACACATGCTGCAATTGCTCGCAGCGTCTTTCGAAATGCAACCCAAATAATCGTTGTTCTGAATGAAGTTCAAATACTCGACAACAGATGGCACCACTACACTTTATTTGAAGGGTTGGAAAAGCCCTTATATCTTTAAAAATGCACCCTTTAGGTTAAAACGGGAACTTTCTTGTTCGAGGCGGGACAAAGGGCTATCACACTATATAAGTCTCTTTTTTTTTTAAATTAAGTTTTATCGGCACGCACATTTTATCAACTTAGTTTTATTATATATATATATATATATATATATATATATATATATATATATATATATATATATATATATATATATATATATATATATATATATATATATATATATATATATATATATATATATATATATATATATATATATATATATATATATATATATATATAATAATGATAATGATTATTAGTTATGGGAAGACAGTCTTATGTTCGTAGAATGGGAATAGCATAAAATAACAACAGTTCGTATAGTTCGTTAGTTTCTAATATTTCAAACAAATACCACCATTTCAGTGTCGCGTTCGCTCTCGCTACATTCGCCGCTATTATCGAAAACGCGTTTACTGCGTCGTTTTTAGTTACGTTCGTCGTTAGGATGTCCGCCACAGCTCGCTCCAATCCCGGTGTGATAATAAAAGTGCTTAGCTGTTATTTATTACCGCTTACTATTGAAATATTGTTATGTTTTTACGTCGCTTATTGGTAGTTAGGCTATATATACACAATCACTGTGACTGAAACAACACGGCAAATTCGTGAAAAAATGGCGGTATACAGCAAGTAATTTAAAACGAAATATATAATTTGCTTGTAGTAGAAGAAACGTCATCGTCCTTAACTACTCGTATTTGAGCTTATTTCAATTTTAATGCACTGAAGTCTCTTGGAACTAAGTCGTACCTAATTCGAATAAAAATCGATACTTGAGTTTGCTGTAGTAAATACATGGAGATCTAATTTTGTTAAGGATTCTGAATCGATAAGGATTTTTTATTCTTAATATTAAGTATTATAAGGTTGTAACTGTATATTACCCTCCTATAAAGGACCTTGAAAGGTCAAAAGAATCGAATATTTCTCCTCCTCTCTACTGATCTGGGCTACCTTTGAAGAATAGACTATTTGCCATTATTCCAGGCAGTTCGTAGAAAACTGTTTGGCTATAAAAATCACTATCATAGGCTTAACAAATTCACTTTGTAAGAAAACAAAGACTATTGGCTGCACAAATCATGAATTTATTTTCCAAATGAAATTCGCATTTATAACATTGGTCATTTTTTTCATGTTTTTGGCTACTTATGTATTTGAAAAAGAAAATTGTCAAACATTTTCTTCGGTAAAAAAAATAACTTCCCGCTATATAGTAGGTATGTAGTTACTGATTTGGCCCCGATTTTTCGAAAATCGAGATTTCACAAAATCGCCACGTTTTGAGGTCCTAGGAACCTTTTCCACGTATTTTCACAATGACGTCAGTATGTGCGAATATATGTACACATGTGTGTGTACATGTTTATGTAAATATCTCATAACTTTTGAAAGGCTTGACCTATCGAAACGTGGTTAGTGGCATTCGATTGGGTTCTGCCAAATTGGTTTAGATTTTCAAATGTTTTTTATAATAAATTTCAAGTTAGTAAATCGTCTAATTACAAAATCTAATCAGCTCTTTTCCTCAAAAAGCTCCGTTCAGTGCCACACATCGCATCGGTTTACCCGTTCGGGAAATATCATTGACCAAAAAATTAAAAAAAGTGTTTTTGACAAATTTCCAGATTTTTCAACCACTCAAATTTTGACATTTTACAATATTTTGGTACTTAAAAAACTGTGTTTTATGCCGTTCCAAAAATTAAAATCAAATTAAGTTTTCGAACTTACAGCTTTTCAAATATTAAAATCATGTTGTTTACAACGAATTTCCGTCATATTTTTAAAATAACTTTCAGACTATTAAACCGATTGACCGACTGAAAAAAAGATTGATTAAATTTTTTTATCATGCACACTTGCATACACTTGTACTGTTTCACAAAACACTTTTTAATCAATTTTCTTAAATCGCCAACCAGTTTCGTTTTTTACGGCATCTCCAGAGCTACGAGCCCTCTTAATTTATTATCTTTTGTGAAACAGTATAAGTGTATTAATTGATAAATATTGTATTAAAATGGAGTTTCACCAAAAGCCAACGATAAAAAGTATAGAATATTTTTTTTATTTATTCCACCTCACTTATATAAAATTAAACCATTAGGTCCATATAATATTTTAAAAAACTTGTCTCTGAACTTTCTTTAGTAGTTTCCTACCATCATAAGATCTGAGTTAAGTTTTAGAACACGGACATTCACTCCATTACAAAAACTTTTATGTTCTCGTAGAAGAAATTCGTTTGCTTATATAAGTCTTTGTTTTTTTAGTAAACATCTGTTTATATTTAATTTTAGACGCTAATGGAAGTTTTATGTTATCTTTGTATTGAAATTGTTATTTATTATAGCTTATTATTTTTATTGAAAAAAATGCCAACCTAGAAAGGATGTGGAAAGAAATGAAAGAAGCCATAATAGCCCACATCTCTTTCTATTGGCAAATTTTATATCATAAGATAGCAAACAAGTAGATTGCTTTTTAGATTAAAAGAGACAACCATCGCCTATAGACACCAGTAACACAATGGTGCGTTGCTATCCATGTGACGGAATGTTAATGCCACATATATAAGTTTATTTGCCAACTTACCCTTTACTGAAAAAAATATTAAAATTACTTTATGTCAAAAATAAAAAAGATATCGCTTTTTAAATATCCGTATTTTAATTACATTTCCCTAGAATTAAGCAAATATTTTACAAATGACAATACTTTGTCATTGCTTGTTTCATTTTGGCGGCTTTCACACAAACACCGCGCGAAGGCGCGGTCTTCGTTTTTCGGGTTGTGATAAAGGAATTTTAAACGTGCCGCGTGACTTTCGGTGGCATACGACTTGCGCGGCATTCTTTGATAATAGAATTTACTTAATTGTATCCATAAAATATTTGAATATATGTAACCTTATCACGGTACCAAACAACACCAAGTATATATATATATATATATATATATATATATATATATATATATATATATATATATATGTGTGTGTGTGTGTGTGTGTGTGTGTGTGTGTGATGTCATCTCTGAGTTATGGATTTCCGCAAAATCTGAATCAACAAAAAGGACTTATTCGCTCCGAGTGATTGCACGGATAACGAGTCATAAGTAACATAGTCATAAATAACCTTAATTATGATGTTAAATTTCCTTTCTTGAATTATCTAATTATTTAAAGCAGAATGATGATGGTCTATACAAAGTTGGCCCAGAACGCAACGCATATTGATAGATGTTTATCGTATTGTTATATATTATTAATTTCTTCTGAAATGTAAATTGTATCACGGACACTTTTTGTGATGATAAAATTAACGAAAATCCTGCAAATATTAATATTACTCAAATTCACAATTATCACATATGATTTCAAGTCATTCACATCGGAAGGTATCGTCAACAAAGGATATAATACGTTTTTGTATATAATAATAATAATAATAAATATTCCCGGGACAAATTACGATTATTAATCTAACCCCAAAGTAAGCAAATTATTTGCTTGTGTTATGGGTGTTAGTCAACGAAACTAATACATAGAAATACATATATAAATACTAAAATATATTTAATAAACATCAAAACCCGGACATACAAACATTTATGCTCATCACACAAATGCATGACCCCGTCCGGGATCGAAACCGAGCATCGTCGATTGCGTAGTCAGGGTAGCTAATCACTCGACCAACGGGGCGGTATATGTCTTCATGAAGATTATTTGATTTTAACCACATGAAAGTTATAAAACGAGCTACGTTTGTGTTTTTTTTTTTTTTTTTTTTGGCATGGGCGTTAACAACAGCTACGTTTGTTTACAGCAAAATATTTGTTATTCGTTCATAGATTAAATAGATGACACTTATTTTTTTTTTGTTTCTTTAGAACGATATTACGAATAACTTGTTTATACAGCCTTTTGTGTTGTAAGGTTCCACTACAGTAATAGATGTTATAATTTTTTGTTGCAATTTATGCAATGGTTTGGTTGAAATTTTGCGTCTTACCTATCCTACATTTTTCTAATTTGTTTGAATGGTCATAAACAAAAGAAAGTGTTAAATTTATGGCAAAAAAGAAAAATATTTGCTTGATAGAAATAAAAAAAGCATTGGTACAAGTTTGATTAGTTTTATGACTTCGAACTATATTCCTTTTTTAAATTTACTTGCTATTAATAAGTGTGCAATGAGTTCTAATGTCAGCTTATTGTACATTACATTAATTTGATAATTTCGGCTGCTGCTAGAATTTTATTACATTCTTGTAGCACTTTAGAATAATCTCATCAATCTTCAACTTTAATGACGCATTAGAATTAGATCTTTACCGAGATTAAAATACTTTCTAGGGGCATCCAATAAAGTATTTGCTAGTACGTATTACAAAGTTTTGAGAATTGTGGCTGGAACCGCCGTGGTTTGTTAAGCTTCCTGAGACTTCTAGCCACTGTAGTTCCCTCGAGTCGATTTACTAAGTGGAATGAAACTAGCAATATAATAAGGTTAGTCCGAGCATGTTCTCAAACTTATGCGCGGAATTATCACTCGCTTTACACTGAGGAAATTTCATTTTGTAGATAACAAGGAACTTTTTAGTGACTGTTAGAATATTTTTGAGCAAACAAACATACGGCTTTCTAAATAATATAAGGCTACTGTTCCCTATTAATGTTAATGGTGCATTGTTACCAGCAGGACAAATATCAAAAGTACTAGCGTTAGTTTATCGATATCCTTACTTTCAAGCATTGAAGTGATTTTTCGATTATTGTAAATACTTCTAACAGTTGTAACCTTCTAAATGTAGTTTTGTAAGCTTACATAGTTGCATTTAATTTACTTCCAATCGCGCTAATAGTAGGGGAGCCCAAGAGGCTAAATGAGTAGTTACTCAAGTTTCGTAGGGACCTATTGGATTTTGTAGATAAAATTATAGAAAAAATAAAAAGTTATATAATGTTTTTCATTTCAATGCTGGGGAAAAAATTACAGATAAAAAAAAATGTTTAAAAAAAACCAGTGACATGGAAACACTGAAACGCGTCAGATTACGGCGTGGTGAGTTGATTGCCAGCTAAAATTTAGAAATCTGATGATTTAAGTGTAACGTAAGGGTGTGGGAGGGTCACAAATTTGCAAAGAAAACGTTGTCTTGACATTCTCGAGCGCGTCTGAATTTTCTTTGATTATGGAGGAAATGATGTAAAAATTACGAAAAAAGTATAACTGAAAGTTTTCACCAGCCGAAGTTATCTAAATTTTGTTTTTTTTTCTGTCATAGTTACCTCCCCCCCCTCTATAGAAAGGGCTTATATTAGGTGGAGAGCCTTAACAGTATGCGAGGTACCCCCTCCTATGTTAATGAGTAAATACCAAAATCCCCTCTTGGGCCCCCTTACTATACGAAGCCATGCTATCGAGTCATTTTCAACATCACAGTTTGATGGTCTTGTAAATATGGCAACTTTCGAGGAATTGTTTTTTTAACAATAGTTTTGGTACTAACATAGTGTTTTGGTGACGTTTTCATTGAATTTGGGGAAATAGACTTATTATTATCAATCAAACCTTAATATATAATAATAAGCTTAATAATAGCAATTTTTTGTTTTTCGAATTTGTCCGTTCAACAGAAATTTTTAAGTAATTTATTAATACATTTTTCTGTCATTCAAGCTGTCTTGTATTATTTAATAAATACAGGTTGGAGATAACCGATAGCTACTATAATTTGATGGTGTTAGTGATGATGATTATGTTTGTGGTGGTAATGATTATGGTGGTGGTGGAGTTGATTACGACAGCGGTTATGACAGCCATGGTGACGGAGGTGGTAGTGATGATGTTGGTGAAGGTGATGGCAATAGTGATGTGGTGACAATAGTTGAAGGTGGTGATGGTGATTATGATGATAGTGTTTATGGTGACAGTGATTTTTTTATGCTGATGGTGATTTTGTTGATAATGACGACGACGACGATAATGTATACTCATGTATATGCTAAAGCAAGCTTATTGGATTTTTTAAGGTATTTAGTCTGTATTAAATGAAGTAGTAACACCATAATGTTGTTTTTAATTTTTACAGATACTAGTAATATAATTATGTTTGTTATTGATAACACTAGTTATATAATTTAGTTTTGTATTTTACGAAATTACTTGCTCAATGCGTTTTTTTTTTTCAAAAAAAATTCTTACATTGATTGTTGCTAAGCAGCATCCACTGCTATGGCAACAATCGGCGAATTTGAAATGTGTACCACCCGTGTACGTCCATTAATTTGAGTGTATGTACCTACATAACAGTGTATATATGTATGCATGTGTGAATGTGAGTGTAAGTGTATATTAATGTATTTAAACTATAATTCATATTATTTAGTCACGTTATTTAAAAATTAATTTTTAAGCATGCACAAGTTTACCTTACGCTCTGCGCAGAACGCTTGGTACCTTATGGTCTGCGCAGATATACTACGAGCACATCACGTATTAAGTTGTAAAGAAAAGCATTCCGAGTGAAATAGGATGCGAATCTATATTAATATTATAATTAATGCGAACGTTTGAAAGTTTGGATGTGTGGATATTTGTTACTAAATCACACAAAAATGGCTTGACCGATTAGCATAAAATTTTACACACCATCCAGTGATGACCTGGAATAGCACAAAGACTACTTTTTATCTCAGAAAAATAAGTTGTTTTCGTGGGATTTACGAAAAAGCTTGGTGTACTCAGTAGAGCAAAGCAGTACTTCATGCCAGCCCATCGCCTCCAACTTTACAAGGCCCAAATTCGACCTCACATGGGATACTGTTCTCACCTCTGGGCCGGAACTCCTCAGTACCAGCTTCTTCCTCTTGATCGCATTCAACGTAGAGCGATTCGAATCGTCGACGACCAGGCTATTTCTAATCGGCTTGACTCTTTGGCGTTACGCAGAGATGTAGGCTCGCTCTGCATCTTTTACCGTATTTATCATGGGGAGTGTTTCGACGAGTTGTTCGGACTAATGCCTGCCGCTAAATTCCACCATAGGACATCACGTCAAAATTTAAAGTTCCATCCTCACCACCTCGATGTCTGGAAATCCACAACCGTGCGCTTTTGTCGACACTTTTTGCCTCGCATTACTCCTTTGTGGAATCTATTACCCTCGGGGGTGTTTCCGAATGGATACGACTTAAGGACCTTCAAGAAACGAGCTTATTCATTCTTTAAAGGCCGGCAACGCTGCTGCAATACCCCCGGTATTGCGGATGTCCATGGGCGGCGGCGATCACTTACCATCAGGTGCACCATCTGCTCGTTTGCCCCCTCTACTATGAAAAAAAAATATAGCTAGCTGCCGTTGTCGGCTAGTTTTTAAAAAAATGACTGACTATTTTGTTCCTTACTATGTTATATTTATTTTATTTAATTAATTATGATTTCATACATATTTCTATTTAAAAAGTTCTAACGTTTTGCGACTACCAGGCGTCTGAACAAAAAACATTGTTTTGCACCGTAAACGCCGATGTTCTTGTGGGAGAAACCCTAGAGACAGATTGAATTGAATATCACAAGAAAATTTGTCTAAGTGCCTTTTGGTTTAATTTCCTGACAGTTAATATAATGTAAAAACATTAACACCAAATCCTTCTAACGTAGACGTTATTTGTTTGATAAACATTATATACTGAAACCTAAAAAAAGGAATCAATAGTGGGATAGAAGTTGAACTTAGAACGTTTAGAATTTCTTTAGAACGCAGCAAAATTGAGTTTATATTCTGACACCACTACAATAAACTTGAATAATTCGTGTGGTTCGAAAATAAAGATAAAACAGCCAAGACGTTGGTTAGATTAGGCTCACATCCTTATGAAGGCCACATAAGGTTTATGAGAAATTTATTGGCTTATCTAAATAAAAACTTTTTATGGTGCTTACCTTTAATAAGATTACATTATAATACAGGTTGACTAGTAAAAGGCTGTATATATTGAAGGACATGATAGTTAATGGTCATATGTAACCAATAAAAATATATAAAAAGAGAATATTGCTTAACAATATAGTAAACATCAACGAATTTTGAGTAGTAATATTTCAAAAATATAGTCATCCAGCGAATATCGATGTCGCTGATAGTCACCATGAAGCCGACAGTCGCGCGCCTTGACTTACATGTACTATAGCGGCGAATCACTGACTGTAAACAATGAACTTCAATATCAATGTAGGGGTGTCCGTATCTCATATTTTTATTGGATAATTGCGTCACAATTTAAGTACCTATTCTTTACGTATTCGGTATCAGAATCGAGCGCTGAACACCTTCAGTATGTATAATATTTTACCAGTCAACCTGTTTTTTTTTCTTTAGTAAAATTCGCTTCTGTGAAAGTGTATATTTTTTTATATCATAATATAGCAAACAAACAGATGAATCTCCTGATGAAAATAGTCAACCATCGCCTATAGACACCAAAGATGTTAATGGTGCATTGCTATCTAGTGGCGAGGTCTAATGCCACATGCATAAGTTTACCGGCTACATTACCCTCCAAACCGGAACACGACGGCGACAAGCACTGACGCTATTGCGGCAGGAATAGGTAAGGCGGTGGTACCAGACCCGGGCAAGACAATGCAGAAATCTACCACCTAGTAGCCACGATGGTAGTGACTCGACAGCCAATCGGTCGACTTTTACGACCTGCCTGGCAGAACGGCAGTTGGCCTATTCTTCAAAGGAGGCCGGAACCAACACGGGGAAAACTTGGTTTGTAATATAGAAAGGGATGATTATGATTACACATTAAATGGCAACGCAACTGCAAATCTTCTGATAGTGTGGTTGTCCATGGGCGGTGGTGATCACTTAACATCAGGTGAACCTCCTGTCCGTTTGTCCCCCTTTCTATAAAAAAAACTGTCAGTCGGTCGACTTGTGTCAGTTTGGTCTTGTGGTAGTCGAACATCTAGTAAGTGTGTAACAACAACGCCCTCAAGTACGGCTGCACGGCATCATACTGTCTACGTAGTCAACCGATAGTCGGGCGATAGTTTAGTTAAATACAGTGCGCGCGATCACATACTCGTGGTCCTTCATGCACTTATACAATCGATAGTTGATCGATAGTATGATCGAATAAAAATCGGGCAGTCATTTTTGATATTTCAAATGCGCACACTGTGCAATAACTTCATACTAAATTCCAGAACGATCAAACTATCGCCGAATTAAAAATCACAAGCGCGCGATGGCTCTAAGTGTAGTTTGCACTTTAGTGAAACTTATATATAGAATTCTCGTGTCAAAATGTTAGTTACCATACTCCTCTGAAACTGCTTGACTGATTTTATGAAATTTTATATGCATAGTCAGTAGGTCTGAGAATCGGTTACTATCTATTCTTCATACCCCTAAGTGATAAGGGTTGTCCACACCTAACAATTTTTTGGACAAATTTTTTATCTTTATTTTTTTATAATGTGGCTTAATGCCACAAATAGCAAATGGCAAAATATATACAACCCTAAATTTTCACCCTTCTATCAACAACCCCTATTTTTAATAGCCATGTTAGTATTTTTAATAATTTATATGGCAAAACAACATTTGCCGAGTCCGGTTAGTTAAGTCAATTTCTTTAGAAATATCTATTTAATATAAGTATATTAAATAAAATTTATAACGTTAAAGTATCTCGTCAAAACATAAAGGCGAAATAAGAGCCGAGTTCAATATATGAGTATACCTCTCTATTGACTTTGCTGAAAAAGATTTGAGATCTATTTGTGTGCCAAGTTTTGTAAGGAAACTCCTAACATTTTAGTTACAATAACTTGTAATATTCTAAAATTAATTTTAAATCTTAATTCTTTTGTCTGCAAGGTCGACAGAGACGCATACTCATATCGAGCTTGGCTCTCATTTCACATTTGTGTTTTGATGAGATAACACTACTTCTTGCTCTAAAATAACTCTTTTACTTATATTTACGCTGTATTGTTTTCTATTTTGTAGTTTTTTAATATTTTTTGGTACTTTCCAAATGTTCCAGAAAATAACCAATTCACTAATTATAAAGTTACATACGTTTTCTGTTTATGTTTAATTTGGCCAAGTTAGGGTGATATAACCTGGGCAGGTTGTTGTATTCTATTATAAAATTTTCTAGTGTCTTGATTTGCTCTAGATTGAAAAGCTGTGCTCTGTCTAAGGTTTTAACTCTAGAAAGCGCTATGCAAGCCTACTCTAAATATTAAGGAGTTTATGTGAAGGAGAAAGCTGTAAAGATTACGGTCTTGTAATTTGTGTACGGTAATAATATCATATGCTAAGGAATATGGTGAAATGTTACTGGTTATTACTAAGAAAACTTTTGTTATCTAAAACTGAGTTAAAGATTCAATTTGATTGTAAGTATCTATCTCTTATGATTAAATTTGACAGTATATAGAAGATATATTTATAATATATCTTCTTTATTTTTCTAACAGAACAGTATATCAGATCCTTACTGACATTTATGTTTCTACGCAACATTACACAATACACGTATAAGTACCTTTGTTTCATGATAACATTTTGTAAGTTAGCCATTAATGACAAATCACCCTCTTTCTTTTTCAGAACTTTCCAATTTTTTTTTAATTTTACGGGACAAATTACACTTACTGATCAAACACCAAAGTAAGCAAATAGTTTGCTTGTGTTATGGGTGTTAGTCAACGATACCAATACATATTAATACATATATATTTAATAAACACCCAAACCCGGAAATACAAACATGTATGCTCATCACACAAATGCTTGTTCCCAACGGGAATCGAACCTGAGCCCCGTCGATTGCGTAGTTAGGGTTGCTAACCACTCTATCAACGGGGCGGTCATAAATACCGTAGAAAGTCTAATTTTATCCCTATCCATAAATATAATATCATAAGTTTAAAAATCTGTTCTTCTGTCTATCTGTTTGTTATGTCTTCACAGCTAAACGGCTGAATCATTTTTGATGAAATTTGTCAAGGAAACAGTTAAAGATCACAGTCAAATCTAAGTATCTCTTTATAAAAAAACCTTAAGAAGATCAAATATTGCATGAAATATCTTATATAGATCTATATGCTGTCAAAGCTGCGCGTGTCGTGTCACTTTGTATTTTATATTTATAACTATATGTTAACCAGGCGCGTGCGCTCCTTATAGACAGAAAAGCAGTGCTTTACCTTTATTTTAATAAAACGTTCATACGTTTTAGATGACTTATAAATAAATGAATAAACAAAATATAATAACTTAAAAACGCCTAATATTTTTAAATAGCACCTATTTGCAAGCACAGCACTCAAACATTATGTTTGCCAGGCGTTTATTAAACGATAAATAATATTGAACGCCCAAGTCCTGCCACCAAGCTTCTGCTTCACATTGTAAATGTGTGCGAGACATAATTACCTATCCGCACGTAATTGGCTCACTCACACAATGATTCTATTGTATAAAGCAGGTAATGCGGCCTTGTTCTATAATCCGGGTAAAGATAATAGACGAAATTTTGTTTGTTTAGTAAGGTTTTATTTGTTGAAATGTTATTGACAAAAGTGAAGCCATTTTAAATTTTTATGTGATACGTGATATGCATTGTGTATTATTATGTTTTATTATTGTATATGTTTTCTTAAAATATATATTAATGATATTATTATTTTAACATTTGAAAGTGTGTAAATTAAATTAAATAAACAGTAAATAATTAAAGTAAACAGTTATATATATCTAAAATAATTAGTGATTTGTTTAATCTAGCGCGTTTCTTGATTTTTTAAAATGTTATTTGATTGTGACGTATGTTTTGATAATGTGTGCTTACTAAAAATTAAAAGTAACAAGTTCTCACAATTGTCATTTAGTGAAAAGATTCAAATCGTATCTAAAGGTAGGTGTATACCCGAGTTACCACAATTAAACCAGCAAAAAGGAAATGTAACTCGCAAGTTTCATGTTAAAAGTTATGAAACGTATGACTGGCTGTGTGGTTGTCTCCATACGATTAAATTATTTTGTTTTCCTTGCATATTGTTTAGTAATTCTAATACAGTGTGGACTAATTCTGGATATTCAGATTTAAATATTTACATCGGGAAATAGTACCTATTTTAAATAACAAGAACCTTGAACATGGAAACATACCTAGAATACAGCTGACTAGGTAAGTAGTTACCTGTTATAATATTTTAGTTAGCGACGACCGACCGCTGTTTTTTCTGCGTTACCGTAGAAGATGTAGATAAATAGTAGTACATCTAAGACATGTTCCGTTGGCATGGTTTCCGGCTTAGAGAGCCGTCGCGTGGCTGAGGCTACGCTAAAAATCTATATAAGAAAATCTATACTCCGTCGCATACCCAGTCTCATAATCCTGTGCACGCCACTGATGTTAACCCATATGTTATTTATAATACAGATGTGTTAAATAAAGCAACATTATTAGGCTACTACGGCTAATTTTTTACCCAAATAATCAAAATAAACTAATGTTATTGTACCACGCGAACGAAGTCGCGAGCAACAGCTAGTTATCAAAAATTTTGATTTTTAAGATTTTTTCCTTTGTATATTCATGAAATTCTACCGTGGTAACAAATATCTAGTTTCTGACATTTAGACGTATATACAGATGAGTGAGTCACAAAAATGATGGTTTTTAATTGTTAATAACTCAATAATTGTTTGTGCTACATTTATAAAGATTTGAATTCTAGACGAACTAAGAGGTTTTATTGGATATGTTAAATTTCATGTATGTAAGATAAACAGTTTTTGAGTCGTGAAAAGGGCAAAAGTAGCATCGCCAGTTCTTTCTTCGAACTTAGATGGAGCCGCGCCCGCGTGTTTTGATAAATAATATCATCGTAGCCTTTCAAAGGTCACGGAATGCGTTCAAAGGATTATTGAACAAAAATCTTTTAAATGTATAGTTTAATGAGTCTAAATTTCAATTTGGAAAATTTTGATAATGTAAATATTTTATTAAATAAATAAAAAATAAATCTCCTACATGTTTGCATCCGACACTGGACTTCTTAAACTTAATGTTGAATCTATACATTCGCAAACTTATTTCTTAGGATTTTTGAGTCGACTGAAATAAAAATGCCCTATAGAAATCACTATATTGTAACTCCCGTTCGAACGGACGGCGAAACTATTAAGGCAAATGCGGCAACGGAAGAAACCAGCCATCTCAGCTAAATGGAATCGTATTAGTGCTTACTAAAATGTTTACCTCAAGGACAGAACTCGGTAAGTGCCTACTTAAGTATATAAATAATCAACTTTCTTTCTTGGCGAATGCTTATAATCAGCTGAGTGGTAATCCATTTCTTGGCATGACGTTATTATGCAAGTAGATAAATGTGCTCTAGTTTCTAAAATAGCCTGTATCTTGTTATAAATACTAAGATAAATTGTTTTTATTTTTGCTGGCTGGTTTTAATACCATTAATAATAAATCGGGGCAAAAGTATTTTCATTTTTTGAATGTATTATTAGTAATCAAACCTCTTTGGCTATACTGAATGTAACTGGCTGGTTTAATACAATAAATAAAATAAAAACTAGTTCCCGCCATTTTTCAATTGTTTTTCAAGCAAGCAAAATGAACGTATGTGACGAAGAAATTCGGTACATTTTAAAGTTTTATTACAAAAAAGGTAAAAATGCGATGAACGCCGCGAATAAAATTTGCTCGGTTTACAGACCTAAAGCAGGATCGACATATTAGTAGCTACGACATTGCTGAAGAACTGGATGTTAATCATACAGTTTTACGTCATTTACGAAAGTCTGGGTACAAGAAAAAACTTGACATTTGGGTACCATATGATCTCATTGAGAGAACCTAATGTAACGTGTTTCCATTTGCGATTTTTTGTTGAAACGTAACAATTCCGAATCATTTCTTAAACAGTTGATTACGGGTGATGAAAAATGGATGACTTAAGATAAGAATGTGCGAAAAAGATCATGGTCGAAGCATGAACATCGACAATTCGTCGATCAAAACGGCACATACATATCATAAATAAATAAAAAATTATACCTAAAAAAATATTTTCCTTTGTATAAACAATACGAAAATACTTTTACCCCGACCTTATACATGGTGTTGGGCGGGAAACATGTAGCAGTTCATATGACCTAATGATTGAAAATGCCAACCACATGGGTGATACTAGACCATTAAGATATTTGGTGTCTAAGCGATAGTTATCTCTTTCAATTGACTGTTGATTACACAGCCGATTATATTCTGATTCAGTTTTCAACTGTGCCAGTAATTTTGTGATAATCGTAGAGGTTTGTGCTTCTTGATTTTTTATTCATATAAAAAATCCAAAGCCGACCGCGACAAACGACGCTATTGCGACAGGATTAAAGACCAAAATCGGACAAGACTTTGCAGAACTTTACCACCTATTTAGTAGTTACCTAGTACCACCTATTTAGTTTATGGTTTAATGATCTATTCTTAAAAAAGGGGTTCGCGTCAAAACGAGAAAAACGTTTTATTTAAAAAAATATACATTATGGATTGACTGCCTCGTAATCTTGGCTCATTTGGCTCAGATCATGAAATCCCGGATTCGATCCCCGGGTCGGATGAAAGAGTTATTGAGATTTTTTCTGCGGTTATTCTCGAAAATCGAAAATTTCAGTAGCAGTTCGGAGCCTGGTGGTGTGTTACTACTCCCGTACCGCGGATGAGCACACAAAGACGAAATAGTCGATGATAATCGTTATCAGATCGGTAAAATGCTGTGATAGGGATCACCACTCCCTTCGCCCACCCCGCAAGGGAACCGAGCATGATGATACTGATGATACATGACTATTCTATTAAATTCTGAAATTAGATAAAATCTAGTAAAATCATATTTAGCAAAACAGTTTATTCCATTAATTCCAACTTGCTTGCGGTTGTTCTCTCAACAAAGAAATACTTCGTTTGCTAAGTGTAATGAAAAAAGTTTTTTAAAACTTGGAACTCACTTTTAAAACGATCGCGATTCTAGAAGGAAATCCCCTAAGTGGCTTCCTTGTTACTCTTGTTATAAAATTCTTGTAAAGATAGAAGTATTAAGTTTCTATAAAATGTTAGTTTTCCATTTAACACAATTTTTCTATTTCCCGGTATATTTTTAGGAAACTTTGTTATTAAATAAACAAATATTATTACGGCAAGTTTCTTACAGGCAAGGTAGAATGAATCATCATCAGGCAGTAAGTACTCGGAGATACCAGGATTTACCATTTTATAGATACCGGCTAATATCGCTTGTCTCTTTTATTGTAACTAGAACTGGAACTCAAACAGCTTTAGGAGCTGTCCAATGTTGGGTTCCGTTAGTATTTGCTAGGTGTGTGGGTGTAAATAATAATTACTATATTATTATTTACACCCACACTATATATTTTTTCTTCTTGAAATGTTTGAATAACTGCTGGTCTTAAGGTCCTTCACAGCTTTAAAGGTCGCAGAGGCGAGCAGTGCTCAGCCAGAGTTTAAAATTGTGGGACTCTACGCCCTACGTCCTAAGGGTGTCTCCTGTGAGACCGATTACTTACTATACATATAATATTTTTTGTATGTTATTACAAATAAACTCAATAACTACTGGACTGATCTTAAAAATTATTTTACTATTAGAAAACTGCAATATTCAGGAATGATATAAACTAATTTTTAACCCTTAATTGGCAAAAAGAAGCAATTATTATGGGCCACGCGAACGTTATTGCGAGTAGCAGCTAGTTTTAAATAAAAGAATTTATATACACTGTATTTATATTATAGCAGAATAGATAAAATTTTGTATTAGTAAATAATATAAATAGGGGAGACTTTTACCACATAAGGTAAACATATGCTGTTGAAATAAAAACAGGCTCAAATGGTCAAAGGGGCTTGGTGTCGGCGTACGTGACCTCTCACAAAATACAACAAAAGGCTTTGTCGCAGAGATATTATTTTTTGTAAAAATATTCAAAATATTCAGTTGCTTTGCCAAGCTGTAGCACATGTTTGAAGTATGAACATAAGTTATGGTTGATTTTAAAGGAATATTTTATGCAATTTTTTGTTATTTAAATATACGGTTTTATACAAGATTTATATTCGAAATTGTGTTGCGTCTTATTGTAATTATGTTGTGTTTTGCTGTGATATATTATGCTGGGCTGTATGGGCTGTGTTGTGTTAATCTGTGCTGTGCCGAACTGAACTGTAATATAATGTGATGTGATGTGCTGTGTTGTGCAGTTTTTTGCTGTACAATATCGTGAGGTGTTTTGCTGTGCAGTATTGTTTAGTGCTGTGCAGGGCTATTTACTGCTGAGAGCATTATTTAGTGCTATGCAGTGTTGTTCAGTTCTGTGGAGTATTGTTCATTGCTGTACAGTACTGTGCAGTGCTGTGGACCCTCTTCAATGCTGTGGATCCTTTACAGTGCTGTGCATTGCTCTGTAGTGCCGTGCAGTGCTGTGCAGTATTGTGCAGCGCTGTACATTGCAGAGCAATACTGCGCAGTGCAGTTCTGGGCAGTGTTATTATTATTACTGTACAGTCTCGTGCAGTCCTGTACAGTGCTTTGCAGTGCTGTGAAGTGCCGTGCAGTACTATGCAGTGCCATGTAGTGCCGTGCAGTGCCGTTTAGTATTGTGCAGTGCTGTACAGTGTTTTGCAGTGCTATCCAGTATAGTAACTTGCTATCTGTGTGGTGGAGTGATAATGCTACATGCGTACCCTAAATTGAATCACGGGAGTGAATAGTTCTGAAGCTGTTTATCAAATTTGGGCAAGACGTTACGAAACTCTATCACCTAGTAACTTACTCACAGAAATCACGCTGCATACAGCAATCACGTTGCATACAGATTTAAAACAATTCGATTTAATTAAGAGGAGAGTAATATAAATATAAACATTTTTATATTAGATAACAAACAAGTAGATGGCTCACCTGATGAAAGAGAAACCATCGCCTATAGCTACCAAAAATATTAATAGTGCGTTGCTATCCATGTGGCAATATAGTGGCATAAGTTGACCCTTTGATGGTTAGTGATCACTTTACCCTCAAAACCAAAACACGAAAGTGATAAGCACTGACACTATTACGGTGGTAATAGATATGGCGGTAGTACCAGCTAGAAGTGTGTAACTCTGGATGTACCGAATCAAAGGAACTGATTCCGGGACTGATGCGGTAAGCTTATTTATTCCTCCGAATCTTTATCGTCTCCGTGGGATTAAGCGTACTGCGATTGGAATGAGAGAGTGAGTGATATTGCGAATCGCGGATGATGTCTACACTCTTCTGGTGAGACGCGATAAGCGATAAACAATCTAAATAACTACTTACATACTGTGGAATTGGTGGGAGCGAGAAAAATATATAGGGAAACGTTGGTCTAATGATACGATCACAGAATATGATACGCTGCAATAAAAAAGGAATAAATGAGCTAAAAAATAAATAAGGTGAATCATATCCGTAGCTGCAGGCGGAATAATTGAGTAAATTCACTCCGAGGAATAAAAATTACCCACCGCTAGTACCAGCCAAGACTTAACAGAACTCTGGCATATAGTAGTCACGATGGTAGTGACCTGTTTGAACTATCGTTCGCAATTTACAACGTGCCTCGCAGAATGACAGATAGTCTATTCTTCAAAGAGGGGCTAACCAAGATCAACGCAATAGACACAGGTTCATAACGTTTCAAATATGTGTTAAGTCACAAAATGAATGATCGAACATTAATGATTATTGATTATTAATAACGACAAGCGAGCCCAACAATTTTTCAGCAAGGCTTGAGAGAATTTCAATTTACAATAGATACCATGTTGTTAGTTGCAAGTTTACATATAAAAATCTAAATAACATTTATCGGGGACTTAAAGCTTAAACACTATAGGTAAGTTCTATACTATTAATCGTAAATAATTTCGTTGTATAATTCTATACTATTAATCGTAAATAAATCGTAAAATTAATAGAAAACAAGCAGATGGGTCTTCTGATGGAAAGAGTCAACCATCGCCTATAGACACCAAAGATGTTAATGGTGCGTTGCTATCTTATGGCGAGGTCTAATTTCACAAGCATATGTTTACCGGCTACCTTACCCTCCAAACCGGAACACGACAGTGACCAGCACTAACGCTATTGTGGCAGGAATAAAGGAAGGTAAGGCGGTGGTACCAGACCCGGGCGAGACAATACATAACTCTACCACCCAGTAGCCACGATGGTAGTGACTTGCATAGCCAATCGGTCGCCTTTTACGACCTGCCTGGCTAAACAGCAGTTGGGCTATTTATTCTTCAACGGAGCCCGGGACTATCACGAGGGTCTTTTTCAAAATCTTTTACATTTATAGGCGATCGCTGTCAAATTCGATCAGAAGAGCTACTTATTTGCAATTCTACGATAAAAATAATTAATTTACAAAATATTATAAAAACTAGATCAGCAAGGTATTTCGTTTTTTAATTCTTATAAAAAATGTAAATTTTATATAAATATTAACTTTCACTTCACTTTCTAGAAAATATTTATAAAATCTGAATACAAAACCCTTGTTTATCATGCAAAGAGTTGTCATAGTGGCTGGTTCCAGAGCATCTTATATTTCCATATTCAGCAATGTCAAGCTTTGTACCGTCCTATGTAAATCAACTGATTTCTTTTTGTAACACGAAATACGTATTTCAAGTACCACTGCAGATTATTTTGAAACAAAATATAAATCACTGTACAAAAAGTTAAAATTTTCATAAATTTGAATAAGAGTCAGGTGTATACGGATCTTTTTATACACACTCATCAAGGACCACAAACTTTGAAGTAGCCAATTTCAAATTTTTTTCAAGGAGTTTTGACTTTGGTATTTTCCATTGAAGGACCCAGGAAATTTAAAAACGGCAGATATCAAATTAACTCTACATATTGTTTTTTTATGTTCGTGTCGGTGAGCTTTAAAGAAAAGCGTAAGTGCGTAAAATACGTTACATACCAAAATATGATTAATTTTAAAACAAAAATATATTTATTTATTTACATTTTCGACCGGACTGTAAATAAAGATAGGTTAGTATAACTCTTTTTATATCATTAGATAATAAAAAAGCAGATGGCTTTCCTGATGAAAAGACAACCATCGCCTATAGACATCAAAGATGTTAATAGTTCGTTACATGCATAAGTTTACCGGCTACCTTTCCCTCTAAACCAAAGCAAGATAATGACAAGCACTGACGTTATTGTTGCAGAAATAAGTAAGGCAGTGGTACCAGACCCTGAATAAACAATTGGCAATACTACTACCTAGTAGCCACGATATAGTTATTCGCATAGCCAATCTTTTACCTTTACTGAACTACTTGACAGAACGGCAAATAGTCAGTCTTCAAAGGGTGCAAGGCCAAAACGGGGGATAAATTCAGTTATTTTCATGTGAATAAAAACAATCGTATATTTCATTTCTCAATCTACTGAATGATAGAATAAAGAGAAACTAAGCTTATGAATAAATACTGTGTTATCTGTACGCATCTGTAAGTTAATTTTAATCATAATATATCACCTATACACGCAATTATAAATATAAATGTATAACGCAAATATAAATTTATAACGTAGATATACATTTTAGCGAAATCATTCGCCAACTTGTACAAATTCAGTAACTTAACAAGCAATCGAATCGAAAATGTGAGGACTCTGAGATTTCATCCTAATCAATATTATACCCAAATCAAGTTTACTGTAGGTTGAGTTTGGAGAAATAGTTTATATAAATAATTGTTAAATGTGTTGTTCAGCGTAAAACTCGAGAAAGACTGAACAATTTTATTTAAATATCTGTAAAAGTCCGAAAAAAGGTTTTAATGAAGAGAAGAAAATGGAAAAAATATGATGAAAATAATAAAAACAACACTTTTATTTTCCTTACAGACAATATTTGTATAAAATTATTAAATTGATATTTTGTGAATTATTCTTGTTCATCAAATCAAAAAATGCTAGCAATATCCGTGCGAATAATTCACACTAAATAATTTTATTAAATACTTCTTAAGTTGATTTGAAATTGAACAAAAAAATGTGTAAATGGTTGACCCTATAGGCCATCCCTGAAACTTCCCGCTAAATTAAAATATTTTAAGCTCAAAGGCGTAAAAACTGTAAACATAGATGATTT
Organism: Apodemia mormo; assembly: GCA_036924255.1. NCBI lineage: Eukaryota > Metazoa > Arthropoda > Insecta > Lepidoptera > Riodinidae > Apodemia > Apodemia mormo. Next base: position 13,864,363 of record JAUPFN010000014.1, on the reverse strand, counting down.
AGTTCAAACATCTATATTAAGATTTTTAAAAAGCTGTATATTTTGTAAAATTTGATCTTTCGAATGACATTCAACTCAATGTTTTAGATCTTAAATATTAATTTAGCTAAATAATCGATAGGTTGATAAATTTCGAAGCAAACTCAAATAAGATTGTTTCAAAATTGATAAGTCCCAAACAAATTGACTAATTTTGATGCAATTAACGGTATTTGACGCAGTTTTTAAAGGAAAAAAGCTGATAAGATTTTTAAGTGAAGCTGAAAGTTATTTCAAAAATATTAAGTAAATTTATTGAAAACAACGTAACTTTAATGTTTGAAAAGCTGTAACTTTTGTAACTTATTCGATTTTCGAAAAAGCATTCGACGTAGTTTTTTTAGTACTAAAATATCGGAGAATATCAAAAAATGATTGGTTGAAAAATTTCTAAGTTATCAAAATTTGTCGTCAACGTTTTCTACCAAACGGATAAACCGATTTTGATGCAATTTATGCATAAGACGTAGTCTTTTGAGTGATAAAGCTGATTAGTTTTTGTACTCAATCGGTATCTCGGTCTGGAAGTTATATTGAAAAAATACTTTTTCGCTTTTTTTTTCAGGTTTTTTTTAAAATTTCTCATAATCTCCTGGGCCGATTTGGTTAAAATTTTCAGAGAGTCTTAGTTGAGCGGAATCCAATCGAACACCATTAATCGCGTTTCGATCGGTCCAGCCGTTCAAAAGTTATGAGATGTTTACATACACACATACAAACACACACACACACACACACACACACACACACACACATACATACATACAGACTGACGTCACCGTGAAAATAGTCCGAAAATATTGTTAGGACCTCAAAACGTGGAGATCTGGTGAAAACTCTATTTTCGAAAATCGGGTCACAATCAGTAACTTCCTTATTTACATACGTAGTGCGAAATTAGAAATTACCGACCGTCAATCATGTTGACGTTGTTTCAAAATTAAAGCTTTCATAATAGCAGCATTGCTGTATTATGTCTTAATATAATTTTAATTTTAATAATTTATAAAAACAAAAGCAGTAATAATTTTTTTAGTTGTTGATGCCGGTAGAGCAAGCAATTATCTATAAAATGATGTAGAATTTATTTGGAGTAATTGTGAGGTTTTCTCTAAAAAGTGAAGCAAACATCTTAACCTTAGCCTATTAATATATATAATATATAATAATAATAATTTAATTTGCACCACACTTCACATGCACTTTGATGAGTCGATTTCTTTAGAATCACTACTGGATCGGAACGCGGCCACACACTGACAAAATCCAGCGGAAGAAACTCAGCGTGCTTGTCTTTTTTCTATTTTATATATTACAAATTTAAAAGAACTAGCAATCATCCGTGGCCAACATTCAAGCATAGATTAAACAATAAAATCTGTTTTGAGTTTGACAAATGACTAGGCTATATAATTTATATACAATAGTAAGGTATACATGTGTATACAATATCATGTATGTCACATGAATGCATATTATTTCAAAAATAGATTTCTGCAGTAGCAGACATTGCAATGTAAATTTTAATTTAGGCAAATTTTATACTCCACTTTGATGATTGTTTTTAAAAGAGGTACAAAGTTTTCCCTTTTCATTAATATAAAAAAAAGTATCTTCACGTCCGTATCCCCGAGGTGGGCAGAGGTACAACACGTGCACTCACGATTAGCCGAAGATACTTGGTCCCACAATATGATAGGTGGCAAGGCTATCGCCAACCAGGCACTTTCCAATCCCGGGCAACGTTGTTTTTATCAGAAAACTGAAAAACACATTTTTGAATTGCCCGACCCGGGAATCGAACCCGGGACCTCATGTGGTCAACTCCGATACTGGACCACTAGACCACAAAGGCGGTTAATAATATATAGAGTATTAATATATAGATTATTTTTTTATTTCACATCACAAAATTTATTTTTACAATTTACAAAAATCCAATTTTTTGTTAAATAAACATGCTTGCTGCACAGTCCCGATGCTTTCCGAAAAGCAAAACATGAATACATTTTCTAACACCTTTACTCGCTTTACTTTTTACAACTTTTGCTCTTTTTTTTAGATATAAGTAAGTTTTTTTAGCATTAGCTTCGATTTGTTTCTTTTTTTTTTGTTTTTGTATGGTAAATGTCCATTAATAAATAATTTCTTATTCTTATAAATTTTTCATGTTATATCTTGAAAATTATTGTGACTTAAAAACTGTGCTCGCTACTTCATCCACGTGGAAAAAGGTTTAAAAGATAATTTGGGGTTTTACCCGCATAGTTCCGATTCCGTTAAATTTCTGGAATGAAAATTATCCTATATCCTTTCTAGGGTCTTAAATTATCTCTGTACCAAATTTCATCCAAATCGGTTCTGTAGTTTAGGCGTGAAGAAGAGACAGACAGACAGACAGAGTTACAGCATTTATAGTATTAGTATGGATTCAAGCACTTGTACTGTTTCAAACTTCAACTAATATTTAAATTTAAAATAACCATTATGATGAAAATTTACCAAGTGCCGATGATACCGAGTATAAATTATATTATGTGTCAACTTTCCTAAAACAATCGAATCAAAATATCTCATTTTTATTCTGAGAGTGCTAAAATCTAAACTACCGACGAATTGCGGCAATAGCAAAACTATTTTGTCTAATCTCAAACTCGTTTTGGTATAGTTTGTGTCGTTTATAGCGCTATATCGGACAAGTGTTGTATTTTAAATCGCTGGCAGTCGTGATTACTTTAGTACACTACTCACGTAGTACCGGGCCCACCTTCGAGGTATACTGAGTGTGGTATATTTCAGAAGAGCAGCGTGTAGAAATCACAATAATTCTTTATAATTCCAAAATACAAGCAAAAATTTTAAAAAAATGACTAATATGTTGTTTCAGTGGTTAAATTGTTCAGCTTAGATCAAGAAGTTGCGAGTTTCATTCGCGTTTCAAGCAATGTTATTGTTTTTTATGAATAAAATATAATTTGTAGCTAGGCATCATTATGCAACGAAACATTATCATCTTTGATGTCTATAGGCGATATTTTCTCTTTCCATCATGAGAGCCATTTGCTAAGTTGGTCTTATTCGTCACAATAAGTGTAGTTATAACATTGTATGTCAATGGGTAATTAGTGGTAAATTGACAAATTCGGCGTTGGTCACTCGACAAATCACTGAAGTGTGTTGAATTAGAAACATTTACTTATTTATTTATTCAAATTCAAATCAGTATAAAAGGCGTAACTTAATGCTATTAAACATTTTCTCACAGTTTACCTTGGTTATGCTGAGAGAAAAAACCTGGGTAGTGCATAAGAGCATATTATTGCGAATTGAAGTATAAAATCTAATCAAACATCTTTGGACTTAGAATCTTTCGGCATTAAATAGTTACACCGCAAGATTATTGGTATTTTTAACTGTCAATAATTATATACATGCTCCAACTGTTATCTGTATCTATTTAAAATCTACTAAGATTATATTTGGGCTCTACTAAAAAAATTGGAACAATTCTTTCATCAGGTGATGAAATAAACGTGTCCTTATACATAATTATTTGTTTTTTGCATTACAATTGGGAAAGCTGACTATTTATCTGCGGTCGTATATTACAACATAATTTATTTTAATAGCTTGTCGATTATGACTTGCCCCAGTCAACTATGCGGCCGTCGTTCACAATAAATATTTATATTTTCGGTTATGTAGGTCACAGAGTACGTGGTCGTAATTCACTAAAACAATTACGTTAATTAGGGTTTTAAATATTAAACTTTTTTTAAATATGACAAATTTATGTTTCCTAAATCGTAAAAGTCTATATGTACACTGTGTAAAGAAAACCCTGTCAGATAATTAAAGGTGTTATTTGGTACCGTAACACGGATACATTTGTGTAATTATTTTATGGATATTAATTAATTAGTTTTCTCAATAAAAAAGTAATCTTAAATGGTATTTTCATACATTAAATATGACAACACCTACAAATAAGTAAATTCTATTATCAAAGAATGCCGCGCAAGTCGGATGCTACCGAAGGATACACGGCGCGTGTGCGGCACGTTAAACTTCGTGTGTAAAAAGCCAAAAAACGTTTGTACGAAAGCCGTCAAAGCGAAACAATGAAACAAACAGCGACAAGGTGCTGTCATTTTTAAAATATTTGCTTAATTCTAGGGGATATAAGTAAAAATACTAATATTAAAAAAAAAACGATTTCTTTTTTATTTTCAGAAATAAAGTCATTTTTTTTTCAGTAATGCCTTTAACCAACCTATATGCTTCTTTCGGATCGAACAGAGTTTTCTTTACACACCATATAAAACAAAGTCGTGTTAGTTACACCATATATAATTCAAGAACAGCTGGTCTGATTTCTATTGTTTTTATGTTTTTCGATTTGTCCTCGTCCGGAGTAGGTTAATGCTATAAAAATATGATATTCATTAATAAAAAAAATTATCTTGCTGGCAAGTAATTAAAATATATATTTTTTTTAATTAAATATTCATTCATATTTTTTACCCTAATGAAAAATTAAACTAATTTTGTAATAATTTTAAAATCCAAAATTCTCATTCGTGACTGTAAGGAGAAACGAAGATTGCCGGGTCAGCTAGTTACAAATAAATACAACTGCCTACAAGTACATGGAAAATAAATAAAATAATCTGATAATTAGATAAATTACCCCTTATTCGTCTGGACCCCTTTTAAAGAATAGATCATGTAACGTTCTCCCGGGCAGTTCGTAAGAGACAAGCAATTGGCTATGCAAGTAACTACCATCGTGGCTACTAGGTGGTAGACTTCCGCAACGTCTCGCCCGGGTCTGGTACTACCGCCTTACTTATTATTATTCCTGCAGCAATAAAGTCAGTGTTTGTCTTTGTCGCGTCCCAGTTTGGAGGGTATTGTAGCTGGTAAACTTATGCACGTGGTGTTAAAACGTGGCCCAGTCACAAGGATAGCAACACACTATTGACATATTTGGTGGCTATAGGCGATGGTTTTCTCTTACCACCAGGAGAGCTATTGGCTTGTTTGCTATCTTATGAGTTATGATATAAAAAAGTGGCATTAGATCCGAAATAGAATGAAGGTTTTAATGCAGAAGTAAATGTTAGAAACGGTGAAATTTTAATTCAATTTAAGAGAATGGTTAATATCTGCTGATATTTTAGTGAAAAGGATGAATAAGCCAAAATTGGACCACAAAGCCAGATTAAATACGAAACAGTATGAATTGCATTACAGGGAAACCACATAAGCGACAAGAGCCAAAATTGCCCTAAGGATGCTATCCTATCACCTACATAGGCTGTATTATGCAGTGCTTTGTTAGTATTGGAATATGCGTACTGAATTACCATTCGGATTCATGATAAACTCGAGAATTTACCGCAAATAGGGATGCAAACATTATAAACAAAACACTGATAATGTATCGATTGTTTTACATAATTAAACAACAGGAGACTGCCTCATGGTCTAGGGATAGCATATTCGGCTCAGATCATGTCCTCATGCCGTGTTCGATTCCCGGGTGGGGCAAAATGGTTGTAAAGGTTTTTTTCGAGATTTTCCCGAAAATCTAAAATCTCTCTCTCGGAGCTGCCGGGTGGTGTGTGTGTGCGTATTCATCTGAGCCACTCCCGTACCTTAGATGAGCACATAAGGCCGTTCCGTTATCGCTAGAAATAATCGATATTCGGTTATCAGATCGGTAAAACGCGGCAATAAGGATCACCACTCATCTCGCCAACCGACAAACTGGTGAATCATGGTGAACTGACAAGTCTATAGACGTTTGGTTTACTCTGATTACCCGCAAGAGATTTAAAAATACTAGAAGGACTTTTTTAAAAAAATAATAATTTACTGACATTTTCCTATTGAATATATGAACTGAAACCTGAAACACTATTTAGACGACAGACTTTTATTTCTAAAACATCGATGTTTATTGCACATTACTAATCGTAAAGCAATCCCATTTCATGAAAATAGTAGTCTCTCTAAACGGATAAGTGATAAATGATAGTAGGTACTTATTTCCTTTATTCATTTACTTGAATTTATGCAAAACTTAGTGCTTATGTGATAAAAGTGCTAATTGAAACTCTACTAGTCAGTCTAACTTGAGTAAAGATATTGACAACAGATGCGTAGAATAAGAATACTAATTTGAACTAAAAACCTTATGCAAGTAATATTGGATTGGTCATAAGTTCGATAGGTATATTTAGTCTCATTACAATTGTTTCGTAAGATCTTACGTTACACTACCCGTTATGACAATGTTTCTAATAGTGCAAGATTTACTGTTAAAAAATATTACGTTAAGTTAGCAAGTTGTATATTTTGTGCAATAAAGAGTTTAAATAAACAAATAATTTAAAGGTTTGCCCAATCGGACTAGTTGATGTTTCTACAAGTGAAATGTTAAATGGTAGAAAATATCACGTTAAGTTCGCCCGTTGTGTATTTTGTGCAATAAAGAGTTTAAATAAATAAACTATTAAACGGTTTACCTAATTGAACAAGATAACAATTGCCTATTGACACCCAAGATATTAAAGATTATGTATTTTTTATATATTTTTTTATAACATACGATAACAAACAAGCAGATGGTTCTCCTGGTGAAAAGAGTAACCATCGCCTATAAACACCAAAAGCATTAATGGTGCGTTGCTATCCGTGTAGCGGGATAGCAGTACCACATGCACAAGTCAACCGGCTACCTTACCCTCCAAACAAGAACACGATGACAAGCATTGACGCTATAGCTACAGAAATAAGTGAGCTAGCGATGGTACCAAATACCCGGTCGAGCCAATGCCGAACTCTACCACCTATTAGTTACGATGGTAGTGATACGTATAGCCAAAACTCTTTACAACCTCCTTGGCAGAATGGCAGTTGGTCTAAACTTCAAAGAAAGTGAAAGATTTACTGGTAGAAAATATCATTATATCACGTTAAGTTCCCTGTTGTGTATTTTGTGCAATAAATACTTTAAATAAATCATTTTACCTTATTGGACTACATTATGTTTTCTGCAAGTGAACTTGTAGAAAATATAGGTTAAGTTCACCTGTTGTGTATTTTGTGCAATAAAAAGTTTAAATAAATAAATTATTAAACGGTTTACCTAATTGGAGTAGATATGTTTCCACAAGTGAAAGGTTTACTGGTAGAAAATATAACGTTAAGTTCACCTGTTGTGTATTTTGTGCAATAAAGAGTTTAAATAAATACATTTTTAAACGGTTTACCTAATTGGACTAGATATTTCTACAAGTGAAAGGTTTACTTGTAGAAAATATTAATTAAAGAAAATATTAAGTTCACCTGTTGTGTATTTTGTTTAATAAAGAGTTTAAGTAAATAAATTATTAAACGGTTTACCTAATTGGACTAGATAATGTTCCCACAAGTGAAAGGTTAACTAATAGAAAATATCCCCTTATGTTCACCTATTGTGTATTTTGTTTAATAAAGAGTTTAAGTAAATAAATTATTAAACGGTTACCTAATTGGACTAGATAATGTTCCCACAAGTGAAAGGTTAACTAATAGAAAATATCCCCTTATGTTCACCTATTGTGTATTTTGTTTAATAAAGAGTTTAAGTAAATAAATTAATAAACGGTTTACCTAATTGGACTAGATAATGTTTCCACCAGTGAATAGAAAATATCACCTTATGTTCACCTGTTGTGTATTTTTTTAATAAAGAGTTTAAGTAAATAAATTATTAAACGGTTTACCTAATTGGACTAGATAATGTTTCCCCAAGTGAAAGGTTACGTTAAGTTCGCCTGGGATATATTTTGTGCAGTAAAGAGTTTAAATAAATAAAAATTAAACAGTTTACCTAACTGGACTAGATAACAATTGTCTATGACACCAAAGATATTAAAGATTTATTGCTATCAGTTCGGCAGTGATTTTTATCATATGCTTAAGTGTACCGGCTTTTTTAACCAATAAACCAAAAAACGACTGCGACAGCGTCTGCAGAAGGAAATGAAAGAAGAATATGGGTGTCACACGCTATTAAAAATTACCTACATATTCTACCATGATATGATGTGCAAACATTTAAATTTCGGTTGATTTCCTTAGTTACTACCGGATCGGAACGCGGCGGCGCGAAACACACTGAAAAGATCCGGCGGAAGAAACTCCACGAGCTTGTCTTTTTTTATTTTATATATTACAAAAAGAGAACTAGCCATCGCCCGTGACCGAAATTCGACCATAGATTAAGCAATAATATCTATTTTATGTATCACAATATTTGCAAGAATTATTTCACATCAAATAAGTTGTTTTTACAATTTACAAAATTTCATCTTTTTTCAATCAAATAGAAATAGCTATGGTTGGCGACAACTTGCAAGACTCTTATTAATTCTAATTCTCCTTTGGTATGTATATACAAGTATATAATACGAGTATAACAGTTACTACTAAGAACAACAATATAAACGCAGTAAAATTGCAACAACTGACTTACCATACCAATCTTAGTCTTTGAAACCCCGAATCAGATCTTTATGACATAAAGTATACCTACATTCTCAACAAAAAAAAAACCAGAAAAGAAACAAAAAGTACAGCCGAATCAAGAACCGCATACTATTCGAAAGACAGTTGAAAATATGAAGAATACAAAGGAGACGATACCGTTGCTTAAAATCTTGGGCCCTCTTGAAATAAGATGAAAATTATGCTAAGTAATAGCTAGTTTGATATTACATAAGTACTAAAATTTTTACAGATTTTAGCTATCTGAGAAAAGAGATATAAGGATATTCACTAGAAGTAAGGTTATGGTACTACGGTATAGTTTAACTCACTATAACCGTTTACTATTATAACAACTGATGCTTGTAATACAGGCAACTATCTTTCATGTTTATAAATTGACACAATACTAAAACACAGATTTTTGGAAACCATAAATTAAAGGATGCCTCCCTGTAGGTACGTAAAATAGCGAAGAGAGAAATCCGCGACTTGCGACTCTTGCGAGCCGTTAGTAATGTCAGTTGTAATTGTCACTTTTAGCTGTATTAAATCCACAAACACTAAATCTTATTAAGTTCGATGTAATGTAATCAATCGATTATTAAAAATGTATCGATTATATTTTTTCTTTTTATATTATAAATGGTTTGTAACATATTATAATAATAAAATTAATAATAATAATTCAGGGGACAAATTACACTTACTGATTTAGATTTGGGGTTAGCCCCAAAGTAAGCAAATTATTTGCTTGTATTATGGGTGTTAGTCAACGATACTAATACATAGAAATACATATATAAATACTAGAATGTATATAATAAACATCCAAACCCGGAAATACAAACATTTATGCTCATCACACAAATGCTTGTCCCCGTCGGGGATCGAACCTAAGCCTCGTTGATTGCGTAGTCAGGGTCTCTAACCACTCGACCAACGGGGCGGTCGATATTGATGGTACTTACTGTTGATTAAACTAAATATTTATCAAGAATACACTTTTACGTATACTTACGAACTTACATTTCGATTAAAATTATTTACATAAATCGATTATAATTTTATCGAATATACAATTGTAGTACCCCCCGTATTTTCCCCGTGTTGGTTCCGGACTCCTTTGAAGAATAGACCAACTGCCGTTCTGCCAGGCATGTCGTAAAAGGCGACCGATTGACTATGCAAGTCACTAACATCGTGGCTACTAGGTGGTAGATTTCTGCATTGTCTCGCTCGGGTCTGGTACCATCGCCTTACCTATTCCTGCCGCAATAGCGTCAGTGCTTGTCACTGTCGTGTTCCGGTTTGGAGGGTAAGGTAGCCGATAAAATTATGCATGTGGCATTAGACTTTGCTACAAGATAGCAACGCATCATTAACACCTTTGGTGTCTATAGGCGATGGTTGACTCTTTCCATCAGAGACCTATCTGCTTGTTTGCTATCTTATGATATAAAAAAAAACCGCAAACTTATTTTCGTGATTTATTTTTTCTCAGAAACCGGATGAAGCTCATATTTTGAACTTTGAAATAGAAAAATAGTACCATTTTTTAAACTACACTTCAAACCTTTACATTTGGGCCCGAAAATCCCCCTCTCCTTTATCTACTACCTTAAGCAGCTAGCCAGAATACGACACTAATAAATACTATCACTATAACTGGTCATTAACAAACTCTATTGGAGGAAGGCGTAAAATATTTTTATAAAGGTACAGACCAAGGCGGAAAATAGTTTTAAAAATTTAATATTTTCATTCAGAATTTATAATACAAAAAGTGCTCATAGTTTCGAGGAAATATAACGCTTTTGTTTTCCGAGCGAAGCGAAGAAAATGAAGATAAAAGCAAGCAATGAAAATCGCGAGTTTATGAATGAATACATATTAATATTACAGATTTTACGTCTTAATATAAGATAATACGGTCTCCTGAGGCTATATGGTTGTTGGCTTAGGTTGTTATTATGTTAAGAGTAACCACACGATGTGATCTCACAGAAAATTGTTTTTTCAACCGACGTAAACAAAGGAAGTTTTCAATTCGACGTGTTTTGTTTTTAACTTCCCGCTACGTATGTAGATAAGAAAGTTAATGATTTTGCTTCGATTTTCGAAAATCGAGTTTTCACCAGATCTCCACGTTTTGAGGTCCTAGAAAATATTTCCAACTATTATCGAGATGACGTCAGTATGTTTGTATGTATGGATGTGTGTGTGTGTGTATCTAAACATCTCATAACTTTTGAACGTCTTTACCGATCGAAATGCGGTTGATGGTATTCGATCGGATTCCGCTCAACTTAGATTTTCTGAAAATTTGAACCAAGTCAGCCTAGGAGATTTTGAGAAATTTTGATAAAACCAAAATAATTTTAGCGAAACAGTAAATTTTTATATCAGTTCCAGATCAACGTACAGATTGAAATACAAAAACTAATCGGTTCTATTTCTCAAAGAACTACGTCTAATGCATCAATTGCATCATAATTCGTTTGGGAGTAATCGTTGACGAACAATTTTAAAAAAAGTGTTTTTCGACATGTTTCGAAATTTTTCAACCAATTATTTTTTGGTATTCTACAATGTTTTTTTTATAGAATAGCAAACGAGCAAGAGGTGCATCTGGTAGTAAGTGATCACCGCCGCCCATGGACATCTGCAATATCAGAGGTCTTGCAGTTGCGTTGCCGACCTTTTACGAATGAGTAAGCTCTTTTCTTGAAGGTCCCTATGTTGTATCCGTTCGGAAATACCCCTGCAGGTAATTGGTTCCACAATAAAGTAGTGCGAGGTAAAGAGTGTCGGGAGAATCGCACTGTTGTGGATTTCCAGACATAGAGATGGTGAGGATGGAACTTCAAGTTTTGACGCAATGTCCGATGGTTTGAATTCGGCGGCAGGAATTAATCCAAACAACTCGTCGGAACACTCTCCATGATATATACGATAAAACACACAGCGAGAACCTACATCTCTGCGCAATGCCAAAGAGTCAAGCTGTTTCGAAATAGCCTGGTCGTCAACGATTCGAACTGCTCTACGCTGAATGCGATCAAGAGGAAGAAGCTGGTACTGTGGAGCTCCGGCCCAGAGATGCGAACAGTACTCTATGTGAGGCCGAACCTGTGCCTTATAAAGTTGAAGGCGATGGACCGGCAAAAAGTACTGTTTCGCTCTGCTGAGCACACCGAGCTTTTTGGAGGCTAGTTTAGCCTTGTCTTTCAAATGACCGCGAAACTTAACGTAATTTGATATATCAACTCCCAGGATTCCGACACTAGCTGAGGCTATCAGGAGAGTATCCTCAAATTGAGGTGATACGACAAAGGGCGTCTTTTGTGCGATGAATACGCAAAGCTGTGTCTTCTTGGGGTTAAAAGTAACCAGGTTTTGACGACCCCATTCCGAGACATCGGTAAGTCGATTCTCGACTTCAGACACAAACTTGTTTCGGCACTCTTCGGCCGGAGTATGTAGCATCACCAGTACTGTCATCCGGATAGCAATGTATGTTGCTAATTTGCATCATATCATTGATATGCAGAAGGAACAGTGTCGGTGATAGTACACAGCCTTGGGGAACACCAGCATTGACAGATTTAAGGTCGGAGCACATACCGTTGACAACGACCTTAATGCTCCGGTCAGCCAAAAACTGATGATCCACTTGCATAATTTCTCGGAAAGCCCATAGGAAGGTAGCTTCGTGGGAAGCACTTTGTGCCATATCCGATCAAAGGCCTACGCTATGTCCAAACTAACTGCCAATGCCTCCCCCTTGGACTCAAGTGCTTCCGCCCATCGATGAGTTAGGTATACTAGAAGGTCACCAGCTGAGCGGCCACGACGGGAACCGTACTGACGGTCGCTAATCAGCTGGTGCTCTGCGGAGGGGGTCTGCTCTAACACGGAATCTACAGCCGTTTGTAAATGCTCAACGAGCCGGTCAACTTCAGTATTCCCGCCATGGGACCTGTATAGGCACGTGTAGTTGCGTGGATGGTCGTCGCAAGCTAAGCGTAACCAGAGGATGGATAGGACCTTCAAGTCTGCCGAGGCCCCGGTAACAGATATCTTCTCTGATGTATGCGCACACCCCAGCCCGCGGTACAAAGGAATGTTCCAGTTTGTACCCCGGATAGGAGAGGTAAGAAGTATCAGCCGGAGAAGATATCTGTTTCTCGGTCAAAAAGAGCAAAGCTGGGTTCGCCGAAGATAGTGGACGGCGTTCAAGTTGGAATGAAGCCCTCTGACATTACAGAAAAGTGCCATGGCTTTCTTGCCCTGTATGCCCCGGACAGGATTGTTTATAAGCACAATTTGTGCATCCATGATCTGGCTGAAATCCAGAGCACGGACGCTCAGCCCCCTGAGCGGATTCTCCACTGCTGGTGCAAGTGGTACCCCCCCTGGGGTAGATTCTCTTTTGATTGCGCATTCATAGTGTGCGGGGGGGGGGGGGGTTAGGCCTCCGGGACTCTCACAAACCAAACGAAACGCAGCAGCAGGGCTGCTACTTTACTGTCAAGTGAGATAGTGGTATCTCCCCGGGTGTGCCGGCCTATTCAGTTGCAAAAGCAGTATGGCACTACCACTAATTATAATTTTAGTTGTAAAAAAAAACTAAGTCGAATGCTGTTTAAAAAAATCAAAATCGAATGTTATTTTCAAAAGTTGCAGGTTTTCAAATATTAAATTAACGTTGTTTTTTGCAAACTTACTGAATATTTTTGAAATAACTTTCAGGCTAATGCACCGATCGACTTAAAAATCTTATTAGCTTTTCTCCCTTAAAAAATGCGTCAAATATCATTAATTATTTTAAAATCGGTCAATATCTTTAGGATTTATCAATGACGAATATTTTGTTGTTGAAAAAGAAAATGTTTTTGACTTTGCCTCAAAATTTTTCAATCTGTCGATTATTTACCTAAAGCAATATTTCAGAAATTAAGTAGAATACCATTCAATAATCAAGATCAAAACCGACCATCATTTCCAAAATAAACAGCATTCCAAATATCAATATGTATGTCATTTTTAACAAAATAAATGTTTGAACTGAAAAAAACTATGCTTCTAGGTTTTACCCTTTTTAACTTAAAATAGCTTAATTTAGCGGGAGGGTTCAGGGATGGCCTGCAATGTCAACTGTTTACATATTTTTTATATTAGATCACCCATAACTTTTTACAGAGTAGTCCGATTTTGATCATTCCTCTTCTAATAGAATGAGTATAACCCGAAGGTGCATAACTTTTTACAGAGTAGCCCGATTTTGATCATTCCTCTTCTTATAGAATGAGTATACCCCGAAGGGGGTCTTTGGTTTTTTAATTCCTACCATGAGAGTACGATAATAAGGGATGATTGATTGTACACTCACTGATTTTAATATATGACCAATGACCATGCGCATCTTTTCGTCGGTTTAATTTTTACCCCGAGATGGCCTGGGCCCCATTTATGAACAAATCTTCTGGCATTCATCCAGGCAGTTCGTTACAGGTGAACGATTGGTTATACTTGTCACTATCATCTTGGCTACTAGGCGGTAAAATTTAGTAACGTCTCGCCCGGGGTTTTATAGATTTTGTTGGTTTGGTATAGTTTGGTGTCACCACATTACCTACTCCTGCCGCAATGGCGTCAATGCTTGTCACTTACGTGAGATGGCCGGTATACTTACATATATATTATGTGGTATTGCCATCCCGCCACACGGATAACAACGTAACATTAACATCTTTGATAATAATAAGCGTTGCTCTTTCCATCAGGAGAGCCATCTGATTGTTGGCTACCTAATGACATAAAAAAACATATAAGCTTTTTAAGCAAAGCAAAATGTTGGCGCGGTTGAGATTAAATCAGTAAACGTCTTATTCAGTTCAATTCCTTCAGAACCATCTGGCTGTTTGCTATCTTATGATATTCGTATAAATTAAATAAAATAAAATAACATTACCTATTCCTGCTATAACAGCGTCGGTGCTTGTCGCAGTCATATTTTGGTTTGGAGGGGAAGGTAAACTTTTACCTAACCGTCGTCAACATTCAAATAGAAAAACATTCCGTCGTCGTCATACGGATATCAAAACGCTATTAACGTTGTTGTCTATAGGCGATGATTATCTCTTTCCATCAGGAAAATCTTTGATGATACTATAAGAAATAAAATAAAAAATTAGGAACATATAATTCCAATGGAAAATTTATTGCAAAAAAGTGCTCAACTATTATACATTAAAACTGTAGGTATTATTAGAATGGTATTAAAAACTTCAAGTTCCCCAATATTTCTTCAAAGGAGATACTTAAAAGAAAATTATCAAAAGCGAATCTCAAGTCAAGTGCCTACTTGTTTTCATCCATCAAAAGTCAAAACTCATTATATTCAGATTGTCTTATGACGTATTTATTTACTCCGACCCTTTTTAATAAACATGTTTAAACACAATCCTACTAGTAACTTGAGATCATGAGATTTCGGGCTTATTCTTTAGACCGCTTTGGATGTCATGAAATATGTCGCGCGTGGTAAAAGAGAGATTTGGCGGAAAAACGACGATGACGAATCGACGACTATCTCGTTTATTTGACGCGACATAACTAGGAACCGCTTTTGTGGCGTTAAACATAAGTTCTTTTTCGCTTGTCCAGGCCACTTGACAGTCTGGGCAACAAGTTTTGATATTTTTTAAAGTCGTCGACATCCAGTTTTGTATTCATCTGGAGGGTACAGCTAATTCTGCTTAAATGAAACTGGGGCACTGAATCGTGCTAGACGATACTTCACGTCTAGCCGTATGTTTACCTATGCTTTATAAAGCGCAATATCGCGCAATAAATATAAACATATAAAGTATCGTTCTTACTATTGGGCCAGAGCATCTCAGGATCAAAATCTCTTATTTAATAAAATTCAACTTCGAGTGGTACGGCTTGTCGGCAATCCTACTCTTACTAGCGGTCTTATACGACTTAGTCTCCGGAGATACATTGGATATCTGTGTAGTATGTACATATGTTCTAATGACTGTATAACAGGGAGTGTTCTGATGAGCCATTTAATTTAGTACTCTCATTTATGTTCCACCATTGTACTACTACACTACGAGAGATTCCATCCACACCATATAGACAATTGATTCAGGATTGTGCCAGGATTGTAATTCGCCTCTGTGGTCTAGTGGTCCAACGTTGGCGTTGACCACATGAGGTCCCGGGTTCGATTCCCGGGTCGGGCACATAAAAAAAGTGTTTTTTCAGTTTTCTGAGTAACACAAAGTTATCCGGGATTGGAAAGTGCCCGGTTGACGATAGGTTTGCCACCTATCACATTTGTGGGACCAAGTATCTTTGGCTAATTGTGGGTGCACTTGTTGTAACTCTGCCTACCCCTCCGGAGATATGGGCGTGAAGATACTTCTACTTCTTCTTCTTTATGCAAATAGACAAACTCTGGAACAGTTTACTTGACACGGTATATGCAAGTAGCCTTTGTAATGGCATTTTTAAGAAGAAATTCAATAAATTCTCAGAAGTCGACATCACATTGGCAACTATCCTTTTATTTTTGTTGTTGCAAATATCCATGGGCCATTTTTCCATCAGAGTGCTAAGTGTGAGTGTTTCTTTTCGCATTCGATCGTGAGCGCGTTTCGAGTTTACTAGGAATTTGTATGTGATTTGTACAGCGCCACCTAGTGGTAAACGTGAGAAACCAGTTTACCACTAGGTGGCGCTGTACAAATCACATACAAATTCCTAGTAAACTCGAAACGCGTTCACGATCGAATGCGAAAAGAAAAACTCACACTTAGCACTCTGATGGCCCTCTTGCTCGCATTGCGACAAGCGCCACAATGGCATGTAAAAATAATTATATAAACTTTAAAAATATCTAAGTTTTCGGTACACCAAGCCAGTGCATGTAAATATTATCACATTTATAACCTTATTCTTAAAGGAGGTGTCAAGTGTAACTAGCTGGATGAGTCATTTGTATGAAAAAGTCGATAAAGACAAATACCCTGTTCACAGTTGTGTAGTAATAATTCGAGATTATATATATTAATGGAAAAGGCATTTTAAATTTTAAAATATTTTTGCCTATTCTTCAAAGTGACGGCAAGCTAAATTGATTTAAAAATTCTTAGTTAACTTAGTGATTATGAAGTGCCTTATAAAGTAAAATAGTCGGTTTTTTGTGTCGATTTTTTTGTTACAGATTTTTTGATCCATCTCCTCAGCCTAAAAACCATAACCTGTGATATGGAACTCTGTTCCAAAAAAAAGTAATATCTATATGCGACGGTATATACTTTTTATCGGGAGAGGCATCTGCGTGTTTACTAATACTATATACAAAATCACCTCAAAACACGAGAAATGTCTGTTATAAGAAAAGTGATAGATTTAAAATAGGAAATTTAAAATTAATTTGGGCGTGTAGCGTTTCTACCATTAGCGTGAAGCGGGCTTACACCTGACTGCGAATTTCCTCTTTCGTATGTTCGATAATTGGTGGGGCAAGGCAGACAACCCTCACTACCGGGGCCAACCCTCCAGAAATTAGATTACAACACCCAGTTTTTCAATTTAAATGCTATAGCTAATTCCAACCCCTTTTACTTTAAACTAAGTTTCATTCGTGACTTCGCCCAAATGAAATCCAAATTCATTTTATTGCGCATAAAATATAATTCATGAATAAATTGCGATTATTCTCTTGTGTAGAAAGATTATGTAGTCCGATGCTCTTTACTTCAAGGCGTAGGCATTCTGCCCCTACTCTGCTACATATATCTACTAATTTTCGTCTACCTCGTCAAATGTTTGGTGTATCTAGCTTGCCTAATTATTCTACGTCTTCCAGACCTAACCGCAGTTTTCGCATGTGGGAATATATATATATTTCGCATGTGGGAATGTATATATATATATATATATATATATATATATATATATATATATATATATATATATATATATATATATATATATATATACCAAACATCCTTTCATCCTTTAGTATCTAATTGCATTTTTTCCTAGATTTGTATCATTTCGTAATATTATGTTGTAATCTTTTTATTATTGTTATATATTTATATTTATATATATATATATATATATATATATATATATATATATATATATATATATATATATATATATAACTTTAAAACAACCATTGAGTTCGCAACTTGAAATTTAATAGATAAATGTCGTTTTATACAAATAACGATTAAATTTAATATTAATCCTAAACAAATTCGTTGTCTTGAAATTTTTCATTTATTTTACTTTTAATTTTATTTTACAAATTTAATAATCATTATCATCGACATTTTATGTAAAGAAGTTTTGTATCTCTTCCAAGCTCCGATATAGCTATCACTACATTTACTCGAATCACCTTTCCTACTTTTATTTAATCTATAATTGAAATAATCTGTTAAAATAATGACCAATACTACGTCGTCAAATTCTTATTCACGCTATTGCAAGAGGTCCTTGAATTTGGAAAGAATGGTTTTTGTTCTGCTCCGATAACCAGCTATGTAGTATGAGAGTGATTTCTGCTATTTTTTCCTAAGCTTTTGCTGAGAACTTATAATTTTTAGGCTCTATCCAACAAAAAATCTAAAATACTCCTTCACTTTAAATAGTAAAACACTGAGACGGTCAGACAAATAAATCGTAAGGTACTTCGTTTTGCATCGGTAAATTCATCGCTGATAATATGCAATCAAAACTCAAATCAAAATACTGATCCACGCCTGGCTAAAGAAGAGAAGCTTATAAGAACAAAAACACTGGTAAGGTGAACTAAAAATCTATAAAGTTATACTGAGACACTAGATCAGATCTTCAACAAATTAACATGGGATCAAATGAAAACTATATCCTCTCAAACAAAAGAATTTTCTAAATCGCTTAGGCACTGTAACGAAAATCTCCTCCATTTTGTCACTTGGTACAAAAGAAATAATACCTACTACATTCAATATACATACCTAGGATTAAAAAAAAAATCACTTTAATATTTTTCATCCATATCCGCCATAATTGCTTTTTAATTACTTTGGCAAGCGGAGACAAGGCGACGTGATCCGCATTGCAAATGTTTTTTTTATTAATCGGTCAACCTAGAGAACGAGTCTTTACAACATTCTAAAATTTTTTATTACTGTTTAAATGTTTTTAATGAAATTAGCAACATTATTCTTGGCATATGGAACCAAAATGTCAGCTTTAGTTTTCTTATCAATTTTATCACAAATAACTAGAAAGTTTATTTGAAATTGATTTTAGAAATGGCTAAGTTATGTATATATAATTTTTCTATCTTCCTACTGTGTTAGTAGTATAAGGACGCTACTTATTTTTCGCTGATTTTCGAAAATAAACCACCTAAGAATCTTTCCCGACTATTTTAGCGACGACTTCAGTACGTCTGTATTTAATAATATGTATGTGTATATGGGTATGTATGTGTATATGTGTATGTACACTTTAAAATACTTTGAATAGTTTTGAGGGTTCTTCCCTTAAAACAATTTAACCCAAAAGGTACCAAACTGTGGTGATTTCGCTGTCCGTCTGTTTATCACCAGGCTGTATTTCATGAACCGTGATAGCTAGACAGTTGAAATTTTCACAGACGATGTACGTATTGATATTGCCACTAAATAACAAAAATAACAAATACTCGTACTAAAAACAGAATAATATAAATATTTTAAGGAGAACAAACGTGGTTTTTTGTCGTTTTTTTATAGATAATGGATACGGATTGCTTTGTGCGCGAGTGTGACTCGCACTTGGCCGGTTTTTTGCTACTAACTGCATGCTATAATCAAAATATAATTTCGTCTGACCGACCACAGCAGTTACCTTTTTTAGCGTGATACAAATTTCCAATTCGTTCGCAATTTAAATTGTACACGGAGATTCATTGGAACACAAGTTGGCTGTGAAAATTAATTCGTTGATACGTTTTTACACACAGCGAGAGTCCTGATAAATTATTCGTGCGTTATGATGAATATTAATATTTGTACGTTATTATTCCTCAAAAATATTCCCGAACGAATTTCAAGTTTCCTACAAAAAATTGTGTTTGGAAAATATAATGCAAAAAAAACAGGAGTCGGAGGAGATGCTCATTATGTGTTCGATTTTTGAAGTTATACTTCTTTTGGTGCATTATAAGGTAAAAATGATAGAAGTAAATTTTTACGATGGGCGCGCACACCGTCACGAAAAACCGACAGACATCATGAAATTAGCTAGTCAACATCTTAGTTATTAATAAAAAGTTTGTCTATTTTTTTTTAATTATGTACAAATAATTTTTTATGATATTTAAACAAAATTTATTTAACTAGATAATGCGTTATGATAAAACGTTCTTTCAATGTATTAAAACTTTTTTTTCTATTATTAGTGTTGTTTTCTTTACAAACAAGATTACACGAAGGATAAAATTTGAAGATTATTAGGGTTCAGTACCTAAAAGGTAAAAACGGAACCCTATTACTAAGCCTCCGCTGTCTGTCTGTCACTAGACTATATCTAATAAACCGTGGTAGCTAGAAAGCTGAATTTTTCACAAATTATGTATTTCCGTTGCCGCTATAACAATAAATATTAAAAGTAAGAAAAAAAAATATTAAGGATGGGGGGGGGCTTATCTTGTTATTACAAAGAAGTATAACTTCTTTCGTGCGTACATAAGTACACATCACATCAAATTTCATAACGGTTACCGTGGTGATGTGAGCCTCTGTTGAAATTCCTCAACGATCATCTGTCTTTGTGCTAAGCAGTTTGTAGACTTACGACTTTTCTAACGTATCACCATAGCGTATCACATCGAGCATGTAACCTAATAGAGTAGCAATATGAGCCATTTAATTACGAAACTGATCAGTATTTTGCCACTGATAAATAGCAAGTCATTCTTGCACTAAAGCAGACCAACAAGTGACCTGTGTGTACGTCCCCAATACTCTTAGTAAATTTTCAAAGTTTGGTATATACTAAGGTAACTTATAGGTATATACTTACGTGTTATACCTAAAATATTATCAATACAGACAGTAATAATCGGGATAGTTTTTATACCATAATACCTATAGCAAACAAGAAGATGACTCTCCTGATGGAAAAAGAAAACATTGCCTATGGACACCGAAGATGTTAATAGTACATTGATATCCAAATAGCGGGATGGCAATTACACATGCATTAGTCCACCAACCACCTTACCCTCCAAACCGGAACACGACAATGACAAATATTGACGCTATTGCGGCAGCAATAGGTAAGGCGGTAGTATCCTGGTGGAGACATTGCGGAACTTTACCAAACAACAAATAATGTTAAAATAGACAATGAACAAACACATAAAGGTTTAAAATGCATAAATTAAATTTAAAAATAAACTTATATACAGGATGGGCAAAAATCGTGGATCAAACGAGACAAGGTGATAGTTGCGATTATTTGCAATAAAAATATTCAATTTTGCAGAGCTCAATTTTGATCTTCTTCGAAGTTACGACTATTTTAGTGTTTTTGACGACAACAATAAATGGTGTTTAGTTGCTTCTAGGGAATGTATCAACACTATAAAAGTGCTTTTATGATAGTGGGTACCATGAATAATGAGTATTAGCACCTTCTTTAATTACTTTTAAGTCTCATTAAAAATTATTTGTAACTTTACTGTAAAAAAAACTAACAAAAAGTGAACTTGTATTAAAAAATACTTGCCTATAATAATCTCAACTATCACTTTGTTTCGTTTAATCCACGATTTTTTTCCCACCCTGTATAATAATAAAAAAGTAATAAACTTAAATTTATTAAGGTACTTTAATCAGGGTGACAACAGTGATTTTACATGTTTACTCTATAATTAAGATGTTCCTTCAATTCAATCTTTTCAGTTTTACGATAATATTTTAAAGCAGTGGATAGATATCGGCCACCTTCTATTGAATTATTCAAGATGGTCTTCCATTAACATGGATCTAAGCCAGTCAACCAGCGTCTTACTAAGTACGAATATATCAATGTATTGATTAGTACTAATACCTAGCCTAAACTAAATTCATCCTAATAGAATTAACTGAGCATTACTACGAAAACTTCATCATTGAGTGCCAAGTAAATACATACTTGGAAGTATCTAAGGCTTAATTTGTTGCAGATTCGTATTTCTCTTACATCTTAATTTTAATGCATTAGACAGCTAGCAAAAAATCTCTGCTAATGAGAGCTCCCCAAAGAGTTATTGGTGTGCTGTGTTGCATTTATTAGGAACTAGCTGCAGCGTGCAGACCATTGCCTTAGAAATGTTTTTGGGCGAATCCCATGGGACCACCAAATTAATCCAGGATAAAAAGTAGCTTTTGAGACCTGGAATAATCCAAGTCATCATCTACCTGTGTGCCAAATTTCACCTAAATCCGTTCAGTAGTTTTAGCGTGATTGAGTAACAAACATCTATCCAAATATCCATTCATCCAAACAGCCAAACTTTCACATTTCAATAATATTAATCTAATACCTTTAAACGAGCAATTCTTGTATATATATAATTGGAATCTCGGAATCGGCTCCAACGATTTTCATGAAAGTCACAAATTAGGGGTTTTTCGGGTCAAGGAATCGATTTATCAAGGGTCCAGGTCCAAGAAAAGCTCGGTTCCAAAGATATGGGTATGTGAAAAACCGAGCAAAGTTCGGTCAACCAGGTATAGAAAAAATAATATATATATATTCCTATAGGAATCGATTGATCAAGGTTTAAGGTCCAAGAAAAGATCGGTTCCAAAAATATGTTAAAAACCGAGCAAAGCTCGGTCAACCAGATATTATAGATTTAAAAACGAAAAGGTAAGTTAAAAACGAAAAGGTAAGATTTAAAGACGAAAAGGTAAGTTTCAGAAAGAAATACGACAATGTTAAACGCTGGCATAGTTGCAATAGAAATAATAACTGCACAGGCATCAATGCGTGCGATGCCAAAATATACAACGTAGTCGTAGATTTCGGAAGTCTTCACCTTTTATATATTTTTTTTATATTAAAATATAGCAAAGCAGATGGCTCTCCTGACGGAAATTGAAAATCATCGCCTGTAGACAACAAAGATGTTAATGGAGCGTTGCTATTCGTGTGATGAGGTATTAACGCCACTTGCATAAGTTTACCCACTACCATACCCTCCAAACTGGGACATGACAATGACAAGCGTTGACGCTATTACGCTAGGAATAGGTAAGGCGTTGGTACCAAATACCCAGGCAGTCGTAAGTTAATAAGCGCTTGACTATTATTAACTGTCTAGTAGTAAATCGAATAATCTTTTTTTTTTCTTTGAAAAGGGCCCGCACAAACACGAAAAAAATATAATCTAATAAACTCAAAAATATTTTTGACTGACCAAAGTTTAACACAAATAATAATATGCTTGTTTTTCTATTAACGTATTGTCAGGGCTCTAAATGAAGACTAAACTATCTCGTAATCTGCAGTTAATAAAATGTACATGATTGGCCAAAAGTGATACTTTCATTGTGATGATTAAGTGATAGAGTTCTGTAATTTATCGATTAAGTTTTACCACATTACTTATTTCTGCTGCCAAAGCGTCAGTTTATTTTCTAGTTTAGAGGATAAGATAGTCTACACACGTATGCAAGTACCTTTACATACCCGTGATACGAATTGCAACGCGCTATTAATGGTTTTTGTCTTTTCCACAAGAAGAACGTTCCATTCGATTATTTGTCTAGTTTAGAGGATAGGAGGAGGATGCATTGGTGACTGTGCCGATATTAGTTCTACTGCAACCATTCCATCGTTGATTATTGTCGTATTCCGGTTTGAAGCATAAAATTGTCAGAAAAATTATATGTTCTTTAAATTCCTAATAAATGCAACACAACACAACACTAACTTTTAGGAGAGCTTGGTTTTTCTTTCCATCAGGACAGCTGTCTGCTTAACACTTAAAGACGACGAAGATATTAAGAGATATAAAACTAAATATCATTTATTCATTTGGTGAAACAATGACGAAAATGCAATATTTACCAAAATTGAGTAACACGTCACAAAATACTTAAAAATTATAGTTTTCTTGAAAAAAAACCAAAATGAAAATTTATTTCTTATAATTCTCGATAGACGGCGCTAGTGAAGAAAAATAGTGAATTAATTCTAATTCATAAAGATTCTGCGGAAACAGTGACATAGTAAATTTTATATTACAACAATATCAATAACTTTTTTTTATATTTAACAATTTCATAAAAATATATTATTTTATACCTTTTATACTAAATATAAAAAATTGTAAACCGGTTGATCCTACAGGCTACCCTAAAACTTTCCGCTAAATTGAGGTATTTTAAGCTCAAAGAAACAAAAACTATACCTACCTTAGCATATGCAATATATGCAATAAATTATGATTGATTGATAGGCATATATTTTTTTCAGAGTTCGAAAATCTTAATTTTGTTATAAATTTTTGAGTACAATTGCTCTTAAATGTTTTCATAGTCACACAATCTATACTGAAAAAAGTCGAATATCAAAAAACATTTTTTTTCAAACATTTACATTATTGATAAATCGCAAATAAATTGGCCGATTTTGATCCAATGTACTATTATATGCAGTTTTTTAGAGAGAAAAGCTGATTAATTTTTCAAGTCAATCAATATATTAGCATTCAGGCTAATTTTCAGATAATTTTAAAAAATATGAAGTAGGTAAGTTTGCTGTAAATAACAAAATGTATTTGAAAAGCCGTAACTCTTGAAAACTTTATTCGATTTTGATTTTCGAATTTCCATTATACATATATTTTTTGGACTAAAATATTGTAGAATTTTGAAAAATGAATGGTTAAAAAATTTCGAAGTTATCTCGAAAAAATACTTTTTCAAAATGTTTAGTCATTGATAACTCCCAAACGAATAAACCGATTTTGTTGTAATTCATGCATATATCAAATATATATATATATATATATATATATATATATATATATATATATATATATATATTTTCTTTACGACTAAAGTCTGTTGTCAAACTTGAAAGAGATTTTGTTGTTTAGTTATGATTTTTTGTTTTCTATGATCAAATTTATGGTAGAATTTCGAGCAACGGGCAAATGCTGGTATTTAAATATTTATAATTTAAATTACACTTTACCAGTTTCGGTAATTACAGCATTAGTGAAGTTTTAATTAAATCAGTCGAGCATTTGAAAACAGTAGGTATAATGAGTTCACGTATGATAGCAGGAATTATTTTCTATTGAATATTGGGAATGGAAATACAATTCTGGTAATCTACAACCAATAACGATTAATCAATCTCCAGCTGTAGAAATGTAATGAAAACGTTACGTAGCAATTCCAAGAAATAATGTGGAAAAAATACGATCACAAGTTATATAATAGTATTTATCAGGTATTTATTAATTAATAACACTTGTACTGTTTCACAATAAGATAGGTAATTATATTTAATTTCCGACAGGTTTCACTTACACAAGCATCCTCAGGATATTTACAGTTACTAACTCAATGTATAATAGGTACTATCGTAACAGATGAATTGTTCCATAGAAAAAATAGCATACCTAGTCTTACTACTTTTTCAAGTTATTGACTACTGCAAGCGAAAATGTTTCTAATTACTGGGATATTAAGTTATTATTGATTCGTAGCTGTGCGTGGCTGTAATGTCGCCCCGAAAGCTAGGACTATTATCATTGAATACCAATTTTCATCAAAACCGGTCGAGACTCTCTTTAATTTACAACAAGATGTACAGATAAACACACATAAACTATATAAGCCAACATTTGCGTAATCACGTGCTATTATGCATGTGCATGTATTGTGATCCCATACCCAATGTGATTATTGGCGATCAAGGCTTCCTTTACTTCTAATGGGACATACAGACAAACAGACAGATAAAAATTATGAGGCCTTACTATTATTTGGGAAAAGGGCTGTTCTCATTGAATATCAATTTTCATAAAAATTGATCGAGACTTTCTTGATTATTTTTGTGTTATAGCACTACGCGTGTCGATATTTTTCTTCTCTCTCGTACTCACTCAGCGTGGTACCGAATTCATAGAAGACAGCTTTGGTGCATCCCATACCTAAAAAAGGAGATCGCTCTAACCTAACTATTGTCCCATAGCCATAACATCCTTGTTCTCCAAAATTATGGAGACAATCATCAACTCTCAGCTCTTCAAGTATTTAGAAGAGCACCAGCTGATTAGTGACCGTCACTACGATTTCCGTCGCGGCCGCTCAGCTGGTGACCTTTTAGTATACCTAACTCATCGATGGGCGGAAGCAGTTGAGTCCAAGGGGGAGGCATTGGCAGTTAGTTTGGGCATAGCGAAGGCCTTTGTTCGGGTATGGCACAAAGCGCTTCTCGCGAAGCTGCCTTCCTATGGGCTTCCCGAGAAATTACGCAAGTGGATCACCAGTTTTTTGGCTGACTGGAGCATCAAGGTCGTTGTCGACGGTGCGTGCTCCGACCTTAAATCTGTCAATGCTGGTGTTCCCCAAGGCTGCGTGCTATCACCGACACTGTTCCTTCTGCATATCTATGACATGATACGAATTAGCAACATACATTGCTATGCATTAACCCCAAAAAGACACAGCTTTGCGTATTCACTTACATAGAGTACTGCTCGCATCTCTGGGCCGGAGCTCCCCTATACCAGCTTCTTCCTTTTGATCGCATTCAGCGTAGAGCGGTTCGAATCGTTGACGACCTGGCTATTTCGAAACAGCTTGATTCTTTGGCATTGTGCAGAGATGTAGGTTCTCTCTGCGTCTTTTATCTTATATATCATAGGGAGTGTTCCGACGTTTTTGTTGGATTAATTCCTGCCGCTGAATTCCACCATCGGACAACGCTTAAAAATTTGAAGTTCCATCCTCACCATCTCGATGTCTGGAAATCCACAACTGTGTGATTCTCCCGACACTTTTTAACTCGCACTACTCTGTTGTGGAACCAGTTATCGGCAGGGGTATTTCCGAACGGAATAGGGACCTTCAAGAAAAGAGCTTACTCATTCTTAAAAGGCCGGCAACGCAACTGCAAGATCTCTGGTATCGCTGATGTCCATGGGCGGCAGTGATTACTCACCATCAGGTGCACCTCTTGCTCGTTTGCCCCCTTTTCCGTTGCCCCTAACTCAGTGGTAAAACGTCCCGGCTTTAGGAAGACAGACGCAGGTTCAAATCCCGCGTGTCGATATTTTTATTTGTTGTTTTTAAAGTTTTTCGAGACTTTCTTGAGTTATAACAAGACGTACAGACAGACAATAATAAATTATATGGCCGCAAGTCTGCAAAATATGGCTTTGGTATCGCCATCCATCTTTATAAAAGTTATGACTCTTATGACTATTGATCTTATGGTTTAAGGCCGACAATGCTAACTACTAGACCAAGGACACAATGAATACATTATATTTACACTAAACTGATAGGAGCCCGTATTAGTCAAGGCTACTCGGTACGTCTTGAAGTCAAGAATACCCGGGGTATTTGGTACCACCGTATGACCTATAAATTACTACCATTTATCCGTAATAGTGTCATTGCTTGTCATTGTTTTGTTCCGGTTTAGAAAAAAGAGGTAGCTGCCAAACTTGTGCAAAAATTATTAACACCTCGCCACACGGATAGCAACGCAAAACTAAGATCTTTGATGTCTATAAGCGATGGTTTTCTCTTTTCATCAAAAGAACCATCTGTTTGTTTACTTTCTTATAATATATTTGGCTGCTTCCATTATTTTTAACTGACAAGATAACCTAAAAAAGTAAATTAATAATTGGAATAGAAATACTAATCAGTTAGATAATTTGCAAGTGAACTGAATAATGCGAGTATGCGTCACGTGTGTACGCCTCGAGCACTAACGTCCATATGACCGCGCCCCGGCTCTCGTAGTCTTTTCTCGTCCCAGCAATGGGACGGGGAAATGGTTACGGAGCTGATTGCCACCTGTCCATAGTGTCATCCGCTAGCCGTAAAAATGGCTAGGTCCTTTGGTTGCGTGTGGGGTCGTGACCCCTTGCCCTAGGTTTGCAGTATGAGAAATGGATAGGTGGAAATGTGGGAAGTGAAAATGAAGGGGTAATTCCCCCTTTACGCTCTTCCGTGTGCGATTGGGGATCGGGGGCGAGCGAGGGATCAAACACACAGTGGCCGATGAAGTGGTTTAAGTTAGCGGAGGAGAGCGCGCCTCACACAGGTGCAACGCCTTTTATAGATGCGTTGATGTTTGTTTTTTTGTCTAGCGGCAAGTGTTGCCAACAATATAATAAATTGGTAAGGTGCGTGTTAGGCCATGCGCAATACAGGGTTTCGAAGTTGCTCATCACAATAATGCGGACTAAGAAGAAGGCTTTCATTGTTTCCATACTATGAAATTTAATCTATTCAACGTCAATGACAAATATATATCTATATCCGCACTACAGGTTCACCGTCTGTAAAAACTTTTCTAAGTTTTTTTTTTATGTCATAAGATAGCAAATAAGCAGATGGGTCTCCTGACGGAAAGAGTCAACCATCGCCTATAGACACCAAAGATGTTAATGGTGCGTTGCTATCTTGTGGCGAGGTCTAATGCCACATGCATAAGTTTACCGGCTACCTTACCCTCCAAACCGGAACACGACAGCGACAAGCATTGACGCTATTGCGGCAGGAATAGGTAAGGCGGTGGTACCAGACCCGGGCGAGACAGTGCAGAACTCTACCACCTAGTAGCCACGATGGTAGTGACTCGATAGCCAATCGGTCGCCTTTTACAACCTGCCTGGCAGAACGACAGTTGGCCTATTCTACAAAGGAGGCCGGGACCAACATGGCGAAATTTATAAGTTGTTCAACTATTACTCAAAAACTTGTAGAGCCTCTAAGCCGTGATAGTTTTCCTTTTAACTTCATTATATTTACTACTACTATGATTTTTCCCAAAACCAACCGCTTAGCCTGCAAAGAGGAGGGGGACACTTGACTCTAACAAAATTAGCACTTAAAGTGTTAATATTTTAAAAACGAGTCCCTTAATTGAATGCTTTTTTGCAAATCTTATAATATCGATAACTTTTAAAAACCTATCCTACGATATGCCGCACTATATGGTACGTAAGAAAAAAATTAACATTCCCACTCCCTTAATTGAATGCTTTTTTGCAAATCTTATAATATCGATAACTTTTAAAAACCTATCCTACGATATGCCGCACTATGTGGTACGTAAGAAAAAAATTAACATTCCTACTTTACATGTTGGGGAGCTACACTGAAAACAAATATGTTTCAATATTTTATCATACCACTTTATTCCCGTGACTTATATGCAAATTTATGCCAAATTTCACCTTTCTAGTACTAATAATCTCTGCGCTAGACTGGAGACGGACGGACGGACAGACACAGCGAAACTATAAGGGTTCCTAGTATATTTCATATATAATGATAATCTGGACAACTCTTGTTTGACTTGGATCAACAGCTTTTTGTACTTCTTGAGTGTTTTAACTATTTTTCAGGAGTTTCGCAGCTACTACGATTTTTTTTATATTACCTATAGAATTCTATTTTTAACTTGGCCAGTGCATTAAAACCTTTTTTAAATTTCCAACTTATTACTAAGCAGTTAATCATAACTTGTTTGTGTTAAGATAGATTTGTTACGATGAGATGGACATATCCGAAAGGATAAAATCCCAAATGAAAGATTAAAAAAAAAACTTATTACTAAAACTCTGTCTGTCCATTGCCAGTCACAGGGACGTATCTTTTGATCTATATTTATCTTTAAAACGAATGTGCATAATAATAATTACTAGCGAGCGCCTGTGGCCGAAAATCGACCATAGATTAAAGAATAAAATCTCTTTTAAATTAAAGAATAAAATTTTACAACAGACTTAGCCGTAAATAAATTGTTGTCCCAAGTAGCAAAATCAGTACTTGAAGTGTTCTTCAAGACTACTTTTTCTTGTGATTATAAGATACTTATAGTTTATTACAATGCTGGATTTGGGTACAGTTATTGGAGCTTTATTTTCTTATAACTATCTTATAATCAACTTACAGAAGCGCAATTGCGCTTCTATAATGTTCTAAGACAACACATTTTTAAGTACAAACACTCTTATTAGTATCTGACATAAGTATTTTACTCAAGTAATCTTGTTTATAATGCTCTAGTAATATACTTAGTTATTAGTTATAAGTACATTTTATAAACTGAAGCAGTATTTTTTTGTTATTTCGGCTGGTTTGCTTATTGCGGTGTGTTGTGATAAAACGAAATATTAAAAATGTAAGTATATTTCTTGTTATTATATTAGATGTAACTTGTAGTAACTGCATAACGTAAATACTCGTAATATTAGTGCTAATACAGTGTGGGAACTTGCTGGGGAATTCATTTTTATTGTAAAAGTGTGCCAAGATTTAATTATTTTTACAACGCGCTCTCAAAACTGAAACTTATAGTATTTATTGTAAAATAATATTTCGACGATATTTACGATCATTCGCCATATTTTAAAAATTCTCTGTGTCGAGTATGTTAAAGAACAGTTGTAAGTAAATAAGTACTTATAGTAGTTTCAATTAAAATAACTTGCCTCCATATTCAAACAAGTTTAGGGTTCCTCATGAAATCGGACTACTTATCTTTCAATTTACTTTGTTAGAAAACAATTACAACATTACAGCTTCTTCCCGCCTTGCAGTTTTAATATGAATTTGCTATTGTCTTTTCAGTTCCTTCAGACATTTGGTGACGCTCCGGAATGGTGGTATATTTAGACGTTGACTGTTTTTTGAGTAAAGATGACATTAAAAAACTCGATGAATCAGAATGGCCATGGACAATAACACATTTCATCCTATCTAATAAGTGTTACGGTTGTGGGTGTTCCACTGACTCAAGATTGTGCCCTCACTTTATTATTGACAAAAGCAATATTGAAAATATTTTAAATATAAAGCAATTGTGGTGTCAAGGCTGTCACTATATGCTAGTGTACGATCATTTCCCGGCAGATGAATGTTACTACTGCCACAAAATATAAAATAAAATATTTCTTTACCTTAAAGGTTACATAAGTATAGGTAATCTTATTTAGTATAGCTATATTCGCATTGTTTAGTTATTGAATGGGGATTTCCCGCCACTTTCGTTGACGCCGCACTTGAATCATATACCTATACCCAACCCAGTGCCTAATGTTATGGCACACTTCACGTATGTCATCTCCCTCAATTATTTCAGTCAATAAGTAACTCCAGAGCAAGCGGGTCGTTCATGTCAAAAGCATAAACAATTATTAGCACACAACACAATTAAACTACAGTTACAAATATCACATAGGTAGGTACCTTTTTACTATTTTAAATATTATTATTATTGTAAAAAATTTAAAGTAAACAAAGTTTTAGTTGTTAGGTTTTTTACACATTTGCTTGACTCCATATCTATACTTTCAGAACCATGCCCTTTAAAGTAGTGCAAACCCTTGAAGACGGGGACCTATTTATCACTTTTTGCCCAGATCAATGGGAAAGCGATGGAAAACTACTTTGGCCACATTCTTTACTTGAAGGAGAGAAACTGAAAAAGAAGGAGGATTCGCAACCGCAGATTGATTGGCAAGTTCTAGATTGTGAAGTTAAAAGAAGGCATTTAAGTCTAGCCCAAGCAAAAGCAGCAGCTAAGGCTATGTCAGACTTGTCAGAAACTGAAGAAGAAGACTCAGTATCAAAGGCAAAGAAAAGAAAATTTTGCAAAGAGACGAATACTATATGTTTAAATAATTTAGCCGGGAAATGTCTTGCAGTAAGTTCTAAAATGTTTATAGTTTTTTCCGTAAAAAATTCTTCATAAAAACCTTAGAAAAATTATTTCGATCGTATTTTGACGTAACAAACGACGTGTACATAGTGCGCAATACCTAGATTGGATAATGCCCATGGTTACCCGTGGCCCATCACATAGCTGCCGCCGAGTATGGAATACCTTAGAAATTTATTTTCTTTTTATTTTAATCCATACATATAATAAAATCGTAGGAAAATCAAAACTGTACATTGAATATTTTTTAAAAGAATACTTGGGGCGTGATCTACAATCGATATGGAAGCCAAAAATGTAGTTTTTAGATTTTTTGTCTGTTTGTCTGTACGTATGTCCGGGATAAACTCAA
Organism: Apodemia mormo; assembly: GCA_036924255.1. Taxonomy (NCBI): domain Eukaryota; kingdom Metazoa; phylum Arthropoda; class Insecta; order Lepidoptera; family Riodinidae; genus Apodemia; species Apodemia mormo. The sequence continues at coordinate 13,832,451 of JAUPFN010000014.1, read as the reverse complement.
AAAGTACTGCACGGATTTACTTCAAACTTTGTTACTACATACACTACATATCATCACGCTATCACCTACGGGAGAGGAGCTGTGGGTTGTAAACAAAGTCCGCGCGGACGAAGTCGCGGACGAACCTAGTATTTATTACTTTTATACTATACATATATTTAAGATTTTTATTATATAATACACGTATTAAATACACATCCATGACCCAGGAACACAGAAAAACTTTTTGTTCCCTGGCGGGATTCGAACCCGCAACCTCTGGCTTGAGCGCCAACGCGCTAACCAACTGTGCCACAGAGGTCGTCACAAGATAGCAAACAAAAAGATGACTCTCCTGATGGAAAGGGTCAACCATCGCCTATAGACACCAAAGGTGTTAATGGTGCGTTGCTATCTTGTGGCGAGGTCTTATGCTATATGTGCATAAGTTTATCGGCTACCCTACCCTCCAAACCGGAACACGATAGTGAGAAGCACTGACGCTTTGCAGCAGAAATAGTTAAGGCGCGGTGGTACCAAATCCGGGCGAGACAATGCAGAATTCTACCACCTAGCAGCCACGATGTTAGTCACACGATGGTAGTAGATCGGTCGCCTTTTACAACCTGCCTGGCTGAACGGCAGTTGGTCAATAGGTTCCTTTGAAGGATTGAAGAATACTTCAAAGGAGCCCAGACCAACACGAGGGAATGTATAGCTTCACAGCGTCAAGTGGTGCGTAATATTAAAATTTTATTTTACGGCACAAAACTGAATTCTGTTTAGATTATACTTGCTTCTTTATTTGACTTCAACTTACTTTCTTTAAAATAATATCATCTGTCGTTTTTACTCGACTGCGAAGGTTATGTTATTCGAGTGTATGTAACTTTTTAATGCTTAATTTGATTTGTAGAAGATCAAAATATGATTGGGCGAAAAATGTCGAAGTTATGTCGAAAAAACACTTTTTTCAAAATTTTTCGTCAACGATAACTGCCGAACGAATAAACCGATTTTGATGCAATTTGCACCATTAGATGCAGTTTTTAGAGGAATAGAGCTGATTAGTTTTTGGACTCGATCGGTCCATTAATCTAGAAGTTATTTAAAAAAACTGTGTTTTTTCAAATTTTTTTTGAGGTTTTTCAAAATTCCTCAAAATCTGCTGAGCCAAATGGGTTCGGCTCTTCTAGAAAGCCTAAGTTTGGCGGAACCCAATCGAATGCCACGAACCGCGTTCCGATCGGTCCAGCCGTTCAAAAGTTACAGGAGGTTTACATACACACACACACACACACACACACACATACATACATACAGACATAGTGACATCACCGCGAAAATAGTCGGAAAGGGTTCCTAGGGCCTCAAAACATGGACATCTGGTGAAAACTCGATTTTCGAAAATCGGGGTGAAATCAGTAACTTCCTATACTTAGTACTTTACGTACTAACGTAGCGGGAAGTTAAAAAATGAAGTATGTTTGCTGTTTATAATTTTAGTGTTTAATAAGCTGTAATTTTTGAATACTTTGTTTGATTTTGATTTTTAAAACAACATTTGATGTCGTTTTTGAAGTGATAAAATATTGTAGAAGATCGGAAAGTGATTATTTAAAAAATGTTGAAGTTATGTCGAAAAAACACTTTTTTTTCAAAATTTTTCATCAGCCATAACTGCCGAACGGATAAACCGATTTTGATGCAATTTACGGCATTAGATGCAATTTTTAGATGAATAGAGCTGATTAGATTTTTTACTCGATCGTTCCTTTAATCTAGAAGTTATTTAAAAAAATAGTATTTTATTGAAATTGAGGTATTTTCAAAAATTTTCAAAATCTGCTGAGACAAAAAGGTTCGTATCTTCAAGATTAAGTTTGACAGAACCCAATCGAATGCCACCAACCGCATTCCAATCGGTCAAGCGGTTCATAAGTTACAAGATGTTTACATACACACACACACACACACACACACACACATATATGCACACACACACATACTTACAGACATAGTGACATCATCGCGAAAATACTCGTAAAAGATTCCTAGGACCTCAAAACGTGGAGATCTCGTGAAAACTCGATTTTCGAAAATCGGGGCAAAATGAATAACTTTCTTATACTTAGAACTAACGTAACGGGAAATTAAAAAAAATAAACCCGACTGCGTTAAAAATGAAAAGTTAAACATATAATTTTACTCCGCTCTTAAATAGTTATGGTTATTCAAAATTCAAAATTCAAATATACAGTCGAAGGCATCAGATAACTATTAGAGCTACCAATAGTCATTCATCATAAGCATCACAATATATATTATTATAAATAGTTAAAACTCTGACTGCATATTTGAATACTCTCAACCATAAATATTTAAAAGCGGAGTAAAATAATATTTTCAACTTGTTTTCATCTTTTCATTTTTCACGCAGTCGTGATTTTTGTTTTTTATAATTTTTTTATTATATTACATTCCTTAGTGAAGTTTCATATGCATTTACTCTGATTTAAGTGCAGTATGGGTCCAGAACATCCATTTAAGTTTAATGTATTGTGCTGATTCAAGATGGCAACATCTTCATAATTTAGGTATTTTTGCTAATTTTAGATATTTAATTCTTTAGGCTGACAAAATCATACCAGCAGCATCATCTTCTTCTGTAACACAAGGTGCACTGAGAGATATGGAAACTTTCGTTGTTTTACCAGACAATAACCCAACGGACATGCCCGTAATATATTCGTGCGTTAATGAAGGGTTAAGCTCGTCAAAAGAAAACTACAACCTAAATAACGACTTAAAATCTATTGAAAAAGATATCAACATTATCAAAAGGGACATTAAATCTATAAATGATGATAATAAAACTATAATAGATATCCTAAATACCATTTTAAATAATCAAGGCATTATACATAACGCAGTTGAACCGATTAATCGAAAAGTAACTGAACTACAAGTTGTAAATGAAGAATTTATTGCAAAATCTATTACAGAACAACGAAATCACGCGCTTGGGTTACAACCAATTAAAGATACAAAGGATTTAGAAGAGTTCGAAAAAAATTTACTAGACTCTGATTACAGAGAAGGTTTACAAAGAAAGTTAAGTGTGTTGTGTACAAAAGGCCTAGGAAATGGAACCACAAGTGCTTATGCTCTTGTTGACGTTTTATTCAAAAGACAATTTTTTAAATCTTGTTCATGGACGGGAGCCTCACGTACCCTAAATGAACCTACAGAAAAGACTTGCTTTAAAAGTTTCTCCAAGACTATTGATTTCTTTTTCGATATAATACATCAGCACGATTCGTCATTTCATTTAAATGATTGTCATAAATTTTTTAAAACTATCTTGCGAAACGCTGACCAGAGATGCAAAATCAAACCACGAGTTTCTACCAAAAAATGCAGAGGAAAAAAGAGCGATAAGAAGACTTGTACTGAAAATGAGAAAAAAGATGAAGATGAAAAAGAAAAAGATGAATGCAGATGAAAAAATAGCGATAAGAAGACTTGTCCCGAAAATGAGAAAAAAGACGAAGATATATCAGAGCAAGAACTTGATTTGAAATAAAAAAAACTTGCAAGCTAACAAGCTTGGTATGATTGCTTGCAATGCGGTTTCTTTTACTATCCACTTGAATATTTTCAAACTTTGTTACACTTTACGTTGATTGTATTTAAGAAATGAAGAATTTGAAATTTGAAATTGAATTAATAATTCTGATAACCAGTGATATGCCATACAAATACCGTGTTATGACAACATTGTACAAATATTGTTTTTACTTTAGTTTTCTATTTAATAACATTTATAAGTACGAGGCATCGCATCGAGAGATCGTGCGAGATAACTAGATAAGATGATTAATCATGAATCAAAGTCATGAATAGTTGGATTCCTAATCTTTATTTTGATAATCTGTGATACATTCCGATTTTGTTGAAGAAGTCGAGCGTTTATAATAAATAGGCTTCTTTTTTGCGAAAGTGCTTGATATTGTGCGTTTACTTAAGTTTTCTTTTTAATTAATCTTAGTTAGTGGGGAGCTGTAGTACTAGGTGGTAGAGATCTGCATTGTCTCGCCCGGGTCTCGTACCACCGCCTTACCTATTCCTGCCGCAAAGCGTCAGTGCTTGTTATTCTCGCGTTCCGGTTTGGTGGGTAAGGTAGCCGGTAAACTTATGCATGTGGCATTCGACCTCGCCACAAAATAGCAACGCACCATTAACATCTTTGGTGCCTATAGGCGATGTTACTCTTTTTCCATCAGAAGACCCATCTACTTGTTTGCTATTTTATGATATAAAAAGAAGGATGATTATGCATGAAGAGGCTTAAAGAAGAATTTTTTGATGTTATAATTAAACTAGATACTCATGATTGAGACTGATTTTTTAAAAATATAATTTTTGATATCCTATTGAATTTAAAAGTATTTGATTAAATAAAACAATATAAATGTAATAATCGTTTGTTTTATTTTATGCCTTTAAACTTGTATCTTATATAGTATGTAACAGAGGCAAAAAAAAATATCTCTGACTTATATGAAATACTTACAAGTTTACATTTTACATTTTGAATTCTACATATTACCTCAGATTTTTTAATAGTAGCACAATCACATTTATAAATATTTAGAAACGAAGATCTTAATGGTTTATCAAAAACATCATGGAGATTATCAATACGATACCCTTTTATTTCAATTTCTGGCTCAGTGTTGTCTTTCAGCGAAAGGGATTTGATTTCTATTACATGATTTTCGTCAGTGAGAAGCCACTTATCCTTTGATGATAAAATATAAGTTTCTAGGTGCAACACAGTAAGACCGTTTCGTTGGTTCTTTTTGATAAATGGGTAGTCCGAAATTGCTTCCTTGAGGTGTTCTGTTTCAATTGATTGTTTCTCAATTATTCTATTTGCTACTTGCTGTAGTGTTTTATTTCCTTGTCGAATGGTTTTTTTAATAGCAAAAAGTTTGTTTTCGAAAGGATATGCGTTAAACTTTTGCAGAATTCCAAATCTTTTTACTTCTTCAACGATATGTATTAAATTGTGTATGTTACTAGACACATAGTCTCGCCCATAGAAAGTCTTAAAATCTTCTGTAAAATCTTTTAGCATTATTTCAGCAATCAGTAAGAGTGGAAAATGCTTTTCATTTGAGCAAATCGTTATAGCACAAAACAAGTTCAAAAAATGATGATATGGTTCGGGTTTTAGCACATGTTTCAAAACTACGACACTTAAATAATAGAAGAAGGATCGGTATTCCGAACCTTTCCAGTGCGCTAAAATATCTACAGATCTTGTTTTTCTGTGTATCTCCTTAGGCATTCGACAATTCAATAAAAAACTATTAACAATTTCAATATCTCGAGAGCTCCATTTGGTAAGATACTTTCCTAACTTTCCATCACGCCATCCGATCAACAATCGCTTCATCAAACCGAGATCTATTAGGTGTAATGAGTCGGCAACGGGAAAATCCTTTACCATATCAATGTTCAGCTTTAATAATGGAGAGTCATGTTTGTGGTGTCCTCCATACTTTTTAGCACGAAAGTCTTCATCGTTTCTTTTAGGACAATCTGTAGTGGGGAAAAATACAGTGTTTGATCTATGGGAGTATTCACCAATTTCAGGCAGCCATGTTTTCCATTAAAATTTGTGACACCTGTAAAATAAATATTTTAGTAATAAAAGTTATCATAAACTATACATTTGATGATTTCAAATTAATGTATTGTTTAAAATCAATCCAAACAAAACTTGCCTTTTATCAACGCCCTTGCTGGTGAATCACATATAAAAGCTCTTATTTTGACTTTGATTATAGTTTCAGTTCCAGCAAATGTTGCGACTAATCCATCTGTTTCAATTTCCTTTATTTCTGTTACAAAAGGTCCCAAATATGCATTCAGATCACAAGGTTTTCCATTTCCTGCATAAACTCCTAAAAAAAGAAAAAAGATAGACATATATCATATATATATATATATATATATATATATATATATATATATATATATATATAATATCTGGACAACACCTTTTCGAGCGGTATTTCGTGTGTCGGCAATTACTAAGACGAAAAAATTTCTATCTATATCCATAAATTAATTACGTATATACCAAATAAGGCATTTGGTAGCTTAACACGAGTCCATATATATATATATATATATATATATATATATATATATATATATATATATATATATATATATATATATATATATATATATATATATATATATATATATATATATATATATATATATATATATATATATATGTATATATATATATAATTAATTTATGGATATAGATAGACAAATTTGGCCATTTAAAGTATTTAAAAACAGTATATGTTTATTATTTACCAATCACAAATGAAGGAATGTGGGGTAGTTCAAAGATGTTGCACAAAATTGGCCAGAGTTGCTGTCGTGAACTATTGTAAACTGGTAACCCATCTATATTTATATTTAATGAAAACGTTTTAATTGAAATATTCAAATCCAGTTGTTGTAGTATATTTTTCAAGCATTTAGTCAATCCGTTGTGCCAATATTGCCCTGGGTCTGAAGTTTGTATAACCATCGTTTCTCTGTTGGTATTTAATAAGGTCCGTGCATCTTTTGGTAAAACATTAGTTAATCTTTTGTTTATAATAGCAGATAGTTCATTCAGGGCTCGGTGAGGTATATTGAATTTTATGGCCCAGCTTTTAATAGCCTCAACCAATTCACGATTTTGTTCATAATCAGTAGTTTCTTCAAAATCGAAATCGTAGTCTTCTTGATAATTTTCGAATTCTTCGTTTTCCGAACCGTGGGCTAAGGGTAAAAAATTACTTGTCACTACGGAACCCTCATTCACTTCACCTGTGTTCGTACTTGATGCGCTAGAATTTCCTTCTGATATCGATGTTATTATTCCTAAAGAACCTGGCTTCACTGATAATTTACACCTTTTTGACACTTTTCTTTTGAACCCACCACTTCTTTTAAATCGTTTCCAATGGCTTAAATCCATAACAAACTGATAATTAACAATTATCTCAGGACAAAGTAGAACAGCTACTGTATCTAAGCAAAATGGCTGATTAATAATGTGATTGATCTAGTAGCTTATACGGTTGTTTGATTTTATATCGCTCTTATTAAGCACTATTACATTTAAAAGAATCTTAAACAAGACAGTGACGAGACAAACGTATAATTATCTTAGCTAAGATTCTTATAATATCTTCTTTTCTTATTGAAGGCTACTATAACAGTTCAAGACTATTTTAATCTTTCTGCAGACAATTATAGGATGCATATTCCTATTAGTTGTTTCTAAGATCACCTTGTAGTCTACTGTAAGACTGAGTAATAAAAGCAAATGCTCTTGAGAATATATACATTTGTGAAATGTTATTATAAGTAAAAAAGTCCTGTAACTAGTTTGTAAGAAGTTTTGTAGCACGCTATAAGACTGAGATATAAATATTAATGCTTTTGAGTATGTTAGAGCTTGTCTTATGCTATTATAAGAGACACATTCTGCACCAATACCTTAATAAGAATATTATTAGAAGACGCAGACTTATAATCTTTTGTTATAGGATTACTTTGCTTGTTGGGGTGTTTTACATGTGTGTATCTTATCGTGTATGTCACATGAATGTAGTGTGTGTAATTTATATTTTATTAATTTAATGTATTTCTAATACATTTTATTTAAAAATATAAGGTTTCTAATATTTTTAAATAAAATGTAAACTTTCACTGAGGCAAATTTCATACTCCACTGTTCGCGCAATTGCCTTAAAAAGGGATACAAAGTTTTTCCTTCACGTATTAATATATAGATAATAATGTCTGTGGCGCCGCTGATCCGTACCGCTGAAGGGTCATAGTGTGATTGAATCAACGAGCCAACTATTGTCAGGTGACGTCATAACTGTGGAGGCTGATGACGTCACACAAAGACAAGGAAAGGGAAAAAGAAGGTCTTCCCAGCCTGGCAAGGTGTACTGCCTGGGGACCGAAGTCCATTTGAAAAGCGTTGAAACTTATATATGTCGCAGTGAAATTGTCAATACCGTTAGATTATAATCTACCTAAGTGATATTATAATTTAACTGCTAACCTAACCTAACCAAATTATAAAATCCCTAGGTAGATTATAATCTAACGGCTATTGACAATTTCACTGCGACATATATAGCGTGTACAAGATAAATAATTGTGATATCGCGTTTTTGAATTTCATTATATTCTATTTTTTTTCTTATGGTATTTGTAGATTGCTTGAACCGCTACAATATCGCTGGACAAATTACACAAATTAGTCTTAACCCAAACTAAGAAAATTATTTGCTTTTTATTATACGTGTTAGTCAAAGATACAATTACGTAGAAATACATAATATATAAGTACTGTAACATACATAATAAACACCCAAACCCAGAAAACAAATATCTAATACTCATCACATTAATGTTTGTCCCTGTCGGGAATCGAACCCGAGCCCCTCGTAGTTAGGCTCGCTAACAACTCGATCAACGAGGCGTTATAGCCTCTATAGTAACAAATAATGAAAATAAGTCAAATTTTTTTTTCTTTTTTTATGTCATAAGATAGCAAACAAGCAGATGGGTCTCCTGATGGAAAGAGTCAACCATCGCCTATAGACACCAAAGATGTTAATGGTGCGTTGCTATCTTGTGGCAAGGTATAATGCCACATGCATAAGTTTACCGGCTACCTTACCCTCCAAACCGGAACACGACAGCGACAAGCACTGACGCTATTGCGGAAGGAATAGGTAAGGCGGTGGTACCAGACCCGGGCGAGACAATGCAGAACTCTACCACCTAGTAGCCACGATGGTAGTGACTCGATAGCCAATCGGTCGCCTTTTACGACCTGCCTGGCAGAACGGCAGTTGGCCTATTCTACAAAGGAGGCCGGGACCAACACGGCGTAAAACTATCAAATTAAACATTAAGAATTTCTTTTATGAGAAACGCGCATTTAAGCGTTTTTTCTAATCTGTACGTCTTTGTATTGTCCGCTAGTACAGAATCCTTTGTTCATGTATACGACTCGCATTTGGCTAGCTTTTAAATCTATATATATATATATATATATATATATATATATATATATATATATATATATATATATATATATATATATATATATATATATATATATATATATATATATATATATATATATATATATATATATAAATCAATTTCTGTTCTTTAATCTCGCTAAAACTCGAGAACGGCTGAACCGATTTGGCTAATTTTTGGTTTTGAATTAATTTTTGAAGTTCAGGGAAGGTTTAAAAGGTGAGAAAATACCTTTAGAAAAAAATAAGAGTAGTTAAAAAGGCAGAACAACCTTTGCCGGGTCAGCTGACGCTATCTATAAATCAGTAATCTATAAATTGTAATAGGTAAAGATGTATATATACGTATTACTACAAAAAATTTAATTAAAACATTTACTAAATTAAACATAATTCCAGTTCTGTGGTTTTCTATTCAACTAAAACATTTATTGTATATTGTGTTAATTCCTTCATTATGAGTTGGTCAGTATAGATTTTGATTAAATATTACGATATTAATTTAATTCTGTTTCACGCTTCTCTTCGTTTTAAAAATATTCTTTGAGCTACCTATACACTCGCTGTAAGCTGTACCTACTGCATCTAATGGGCAATTGCACTAACATTGCCTTAGGTTAAGACAATCCTAAATAGTATGTTGTCACTTCTTGTCTTAAATAAAAAGAATGTGACAGCATACTATTTAGGATTGTCCTAAGACAATTTTAGTGCAATTGGCCATAAATGTTGCATTTTACCTTCATTTCAGCCCAAGACACATCTTGCAACTTCATAAATCACAAGTGCGACCCCATATTGAATACTAGCAGTTTCCTTAGTACGACTGTTTTCGCATAATAGGCCGTTCATTAATCACGTGAGGCTCGAATGGGGGGAGGGGTCCACAAAAATCACGAAATATCAGTAGGGGATGTAGTAATATATCATGTGTATTTAATATTTATTTGCAAGATACTTATCCAGTTATTGGTTTTGAAGAATACACCGCCTTCTCTATTCCTGCCGCAATAGCGTCAGCGCTAGTCACTGTCGTGTTCTGGTTTGGAGGGTGAGGTAGCCGGTAAACTTATGCATGTGGCATAAGACCTCGCCACAAGATAGCAACGCACCATTAACACCTTTGGTATCTATAGGCGGTGGTTGACTTTTATCATTAGAAGACCCATCTGCTTGTTTGCTATCTTATAAAAAAACAGCAACCTGTAACCTTTCTGTCTACCTCTAGACGTTATTATGTTTTTTTAACAATTTGTAATAATTTAATAATAATTAATAAGTCTTTAATTTTCCATAATAAAATTTGATGCAACTTATACATGTATTTTATATAGAGGGGAGGAGGATAGTCTTAAACATCACCATATTTTACTGCCCCGGGAAAACCCCTAATTTGTGACTTTCATGGAAATTGTTGGAGCCGATTCCAATTATATATATATATATATACATATATATATATATATATATATATATATATATATATATATATATATATATATATATATATATATATATATATATATATATATACAAGAATCGTCGTTTAAAGATATTAGATATATCTGAGCGGGGGATCCCCTCAATATCATATCCTCCATATAGACAGAATACAGTAGATAGCCATTCAACTAATCGACAATCCCATACCAATGGTCTAGAGCCCCATCCAGCCCCCATCTAATCCTTCAATCCTTCGCATGTAAACACCAAAGATGTTAATGGTGCGTTACTATCCGTGTGGCCAGGTGGCAATGCCTCATGCATAAGTCTACCGGCTGCCTTACCCTCCAAACCGGAACACGACAATGGAAAGCATTGACGCTATTTCGACCGGTGGACCGGTGTCAGTGTTAACCGCAAGAGATCGCGGACCCGACCAGGTGTTGGGCAAATCAAAAATGCGGTTTTTTTTTTTCAGTTTTCTGGTAGAAAAACGTTGTCCGGAATTGAATAACTGCTCGGTTAGTGGATAGATGTGCCACCTATCACATTATAGGACTATGTATCTTCGGCTTATCGTGGGTGCACTAGTACCCCTGCCTACCTATTCGGGAATACGGGCTGAAGATAATCTTTTTTGCTTTTTTAAAACACATAAAAATATACCATTTTATTCTTATTTTTACTACTCCGTATGACGTTATTCTAAATAAAATTGAAAAGTGGAAATTGATTGGATTCTTGTGCTGTGAGTAGATGTCAAAAAGTTAAGTTGGATATACACTTTTTGAATGTTCAACATAACTTTTTTGACAACCATTCACAGCTTACAGTTTACAGCACAGTCAACTAATTAATTGACCAATTAATTCTCACTATCTTTTTGAAAACTGTTTGTTAATTGGTAGTTGGAACTTGGAACTCAGCCGCAATGCAAATTTCCGTAGTTAGATCTTATCTTCATATTATTCGTTTGTCAAGTTTTGAGAATATGGTAGAAATTTAACTGTAGGGAAACCACCGGAAATAGCCGAATCTTCTCTAGTCTACGAGAAAAAAAAGTTTGGGAACTCTGGTGTATCTGAATAAAAAACGATTATGATTTATGGCCATAATTTTTTTTGCATCTTTGTAGAAGTTAAATCAATATTTTTACTGGAATCTCTCATCTTTCTAACTAAACAAGAATAAAATAATAATTCTTTATATTCAAAGTAGTCAATTCAATTCCAATCAAAATGTTCATTAGAAGCGGTCGTGGATTGTCATCTTATAAATTGAATTACTAAAGGCGGCCCAAGTCGGACGACCAACACTTCACTAGATATATGAGAGCACTCTATTGTCATTTATTTATTGTCAAACTGGCAGACCCGGCCTCTTGTTGCTTAGTTAAGTTATATGTTTAGACTCTTAACACAACGCTTTCTATTGAACACTTACCCAATCCAGTTACGATACGTCAATAAACTAACTTACACTGCCATCTCTTAGAAACCTATAAAGTAAAAAAAAAGTAACGCACTCAGAAATATTTGTAAATTTAGTATTTTTTAACTTTTTCGTATAATAATTTGTAATAAAAAAAAATTGACGTTAAACATAAAACGTCCATTTAAATAAAAGAAATGTAGTTTATAATACCAAAATTTTAAAGTTATTAATTTACGCTAAACCTATCCTGTAAACTAAATTAGGCCGTAATACGCCATCAAGGCCTAAGACAAATAGTGTCTCCGTGTTGACCCGTGCCTCTTCTAACGAATAGTCTGTCTATCATTGTCTATCATTCTTAAAATAAAATTTTAAGAATGATAGATAGACTATTCTTAAATATTCCATACTAATATTATAAATGCGAAAGTCTGTCTATCTGTCTGTCTACTGTCTACTGTCTACTGTTACGCTTTCACGGCTAAACCGCTGGACCGATTTTCATGAAATTTGGTATGGATATAGTTGAAGATCCGAGGTCAAACATAGGCTAATTTTTTTTCAAAATCAGTCCCTTGAGGGCTGAAATAGGGGATGAAATTTTTATTAAAAGCTATTTGGACGACTTACTAATATGCTCGCGGGCAAAGCTGCGCGGGTCAGCTAATAATGATATAATTCTTAAATATAATAGTTTGTAAAAGGCGAATGATTTTTATATGTGTCATTACCATCATGACAATATATAGATAGGTGATAGATTTCTGCAATGTCCCACACGGTTATTTGGTACCTATTCCTGTAACAATAGCGACAATGCTTGTCATTATTTAGGAGGTAAGGTATCCGGTAAACTAATGCATGTGGCATTAACATTCCGCAAAACTTTGATGTCTATAGGCGATGATTGTCGCTTTCCATCTGGAGGGAAAGCCATTTGCTTGTTTGTTATCCTATATATGGATAGAGATTTGCTACACACGATTGAATTATAATCGAGGCGGTCTACCATTAGCGCGGATCTAAGCTAGTCAACCACCGCCTTTCTAAGTACACAGTACGCTGATTAGATTACCACTTAGCCTGAGCTAAATTAATTCTAATACAGAATTAACAATACAATATTTTGGGAAGTATCAAAGGCTTATACCGGATTCCTATTATATCAACGATCCGTCATTCATAGCAGTAAACATTAACTTAAGCAACTAATAATAAAATGTGTTCCACAAGTTGATTAGATATTTGGTAATTTGACATAGAGAAACAATTTTAGTTTACACCTCTAAGAAAATGTTACTACTCGTAACTAACTCGCCGTGTTGGTCCCGGCCTCCTTTGTAGAATAGGCCAATTGCTGTTCTACCAGGCAGGTCGTAAAAGGCGACCGATTGGCTATCGCGTCACTACCATCGTGGCTACTAGGTGGTAGAGTTCTGTATTGTGTCGCCCGGGTCTGTTACCACTGTCTACCTATTCCTGCCGCAATAGCGTCAGTGCTTGTCGCTGTCGTGTTCCGGTTTTTAGGGTAAGGTAGCCGGTAAACTTATGCATTTGGCATTAGACCTCGCCGCAAGATAACAACGCACCATTAACATCTTTGGTGTCTATAGGCGATGGTTGACTCTTTCCTTCAGGAGATCCATCTGCTTGTTTGCTATCTTATAACATAAAAAAAAAACTAAATGAGTCGTTTTGCTGATGTAGAAATCGCGCATTAGTTTGTTACAGATTTGTAATTTTCTTATGTTTTATTTTTTAAACTAGGTGTAGGATAACAAACAGACAGATAGTTGTCCTGATGAAATAGATAACTATTCTCTGGAAACACTTTATAAACTTTTAAAAATAATCAATATTCACTTATTAAATTATGACATATTTTTTAACTATTTATAATAATTTAATATTTGATAATTCTGTATTTATTAAATCTTTTTCTCATTTTACTATTATAACAATGTAGTAATTGACAATTCTTTATATTCATTTCAAATTTCTATTATACAGATTCCTTATGTATAAGTCACAAATTGTACGTAAATAATAAATTGTGTATTATGGAATAATCATATTAAATTACGTTTCTTAAGCATTTTGTCACCGATTGTAAATAGTTTTTACATCTATCTGTTAGAAATCAATGTACTGTTTTTTTGGCTTGTATTGTTATAAAACTGATATTGGTCCTTAATAAAATAAATAAACACCAGAGACACAGAATACTTAGAGACTACCAGAAGTCAATGTTACATACAAGTAATATTCGAGCATAGCACACATAGACACCTCTCACGGACGCAATATCTCGGACTGCTGCGGAACAAACTGTACCGAACCATTCCGAGATATCGCGTCCGTGAGAGGTGTCTATGTGTGCATTGTTCGAATATCACATGTATGTGGATTGACTACTGTTAGTCTCCAGTATACTGTGCCAGAGACGTTATCGGTGGATTGTTATTCTTATACCAGACATATGTATACTCTTATTGCCTCTATGGTCTACTAGTACGGTGTCACTGTTGAACACTTGAGATCCAGGATTTGACTTCTGGATCGGGCATATCAAAAAACAACGTTGCCCGGGATTGGATAGCGCCCAGTTGGCGATCTGTTCGTCACCTATCATATTTTGGGACTAAGTATCTTCGGCTAGTCGTGAGTGCACTGTTGTACCGTTGCCTACTTCTTCAGTGATACGGGTGGGAAGATACTTTTTTATGTGAACATACATACTAAATATACGAGCTGAAAATTAAAATCATACTTATATCCCTAGTTCAAGGTACATCGTAGTCAAATAAAAATTATACTGTATCAAATGTTATTAATTCAAATTCATTCGAGATTTTCATTAGAGATGAACGGAAACTTGCATTATATAATTGAATTACTCGAGGCGGTCCTCCATTAACGCTGATCCAAGATGCCGGTCAACCAGAGCTCTGCTAAATACATTAGTGCATTGCTTTAATCACTTCAAAGCTTAAGTATTATTGCATCAATTCTTACACACAAGTAAAATACTTCCTCAGTGCTTGTGATTATTCTATTCGGCTCAGATAATGAATCTCCATGTTTAGTCCGTGGGTCGAACAAAATATGTCTTTGTGTTAATTCCTAAGAGCACCTTGGAGCTCTTATTAGTCTTCATATCATAAGATAGTAAACAAGTTATCTTTGTCATGCGGTCCTAATACCACATGCATAAGTTTGCCGGCAACCGTACCCTACAAACCGGAAAACGACAGTGACAAGCACTGACGCTCTTGCGCCAAGAATCGGTAAGGCGGTGCTACCAGACCGGGCGAGCCGATATAAAACTCTACTATTCAGTAAATTGGTGATTATGCGTTAATACCACGCTTTTTCGGATGATAAAGCTTAATTCGCACATGTCAGTAGAATCAAATAATAATAATTGTTTCATGATGTAAGTAAGATTCATTAATTTAACGAGAAAAGAGGAAAAATATTTAAATGATTTTTGCAGGCATTTTTGAGTTAGTTTAATTAGAACTTTTTAGATTTAGTTTTAATTAGTTTATTATAACGTGGCCACATATTGAAAAGATCTAGTAGAAAAATCTCTGTGGGGCCATCTTTTTTTTTACTTAATGTGGTGATCGTCATCACCATTTTTGTCAAGCTTAAAATCACCCTCTCATCATAGATTGAAACCTTTTTATCTTCCAAGGGTTGTAATAAAAAAACAACCATTGTAAAAGAGCTAGAGGGTGCGGTGAAGCGCTAGGCGAGTTTATATCAGATTGATATTCTGTCGAGATGTTCTTGGCAGTTAAAACATTTGTGTAGTTGTAGATCCTCGAAACCACAAACCGATTTTCCGATACGCGAGGCGACCAGAACTACAATTTGTTCTGATAGATTAAATAAAAAAAAAAATGTAATTGTAAACGATTAAATTCTGTTCCGGTTCAAATTACTGAAATTTTTGAGTTTTCATAATTATTCTTCGAGCTGCTGTTGAGAAATTTTCTCGATAGAACTTTTTAAGTGTAGCCGATTCGTAATCTTATGTTTTTTAGACCTTTTAGGCTTTTTAGAAGGTGTCAAGGAAACTATTAATAGGATCTGCGTCTATTCGTCTTACAAGAGCAGTACTCACTTTTTTTTTATATCACAATGTAGTAAACAACCAGACATTGCAGAACTCCACCACTTCGTAATCACTGTGATAGTGGCACGTATAGCCAATCATTTACCTTTAACGAGCTGCCTGGAAGAATGGCAGAATAGAAAAGAATATAGTCAAAGACTTTTAGAAGATCTGGTAGAATAGAATTGAATACAATCAAAGATTTTTGCAGAAGCCAAAAATGAAAGGTGAATCTTTCCCTTTCCATCAGAAGAAGCATCTGCTTATTTTTCAATCTAATAATAAAAAAGAATTAGTAAACATGTTTTTTGATGTTTTTGCCTGATCATATTCATATTGTGTGATGCTATTAAAGCAATTATTTATGCACGTAACTCGCGCCTGGTCGGTTTTAAAGTAACATATAAATTTTTGCAGGTATGAAATTGTATGTGATAATTAACACATATACCTACCATATGTGTTAATTATCACATACAATTTCATTTTATGCTCACCAATTTTAACAAAAGTCCAACAGTGTGGTTTTCTGTTTTACTAAAACAAATTCATTTTATATTTTAAGTATTCCTTCATTGTGAGTCGGTTACTATGGAGATTTTAATTAAATATTACGGTATTAATTTTCATTCTGTATTACGCCTCACTTTGTTTTGATTGCTCCTTGAACTGTGAACTATAAGCGAATTTATTAAATACTAATTGTTGCCTGAAAAAAAAACTTTTCAGTACTAAATGTAATTATTATAAGATTTCTTTCCTTAATTTTGAAATACATATTACAAATAGAAGTGCGATGTTAATATAGTACACGTGTCTTAATTAAGCACTGTTTTTATGCTTTATTTGAGCCGTGTAGTATTAAGGTTTAATATAAATAATTAAAAAATACAGCAGAACACATTTCTCTTATTCTTATTCATTGCTTGTGTTAGACCGAGTCTCTTTGGAAGAATAGATCAATTACCTTATTGTCAGCCAGTTGTAAGAGGCAAGGATTTAGTTCCACTGCTTTATATATTCCGGCTACCTCCCTGCCACCTTCCCGCTACCTTCCCACTCCTTCTCCGTACCTTTACACTACCTTCTCGCTACTTTTCCACTACTTTCTAGTTAAATTCCCATTATTTCTTTCCGCTATCTTCCCGTTATCTTCTTGTTACCTTTCCGCTATTCTCCTTAAGTTAAGGGGTACCTTACTCCTACTTTCCCTTAAATTAAAGGAAGTAAGGGGGAAGCCCTAACTTCCCCTAACCTTCTCCCAACCTTTCCCCTACCTTGTCGATAACTTCCGTCTACTTTCCCCCTGCCTTTTCCCCCTTCTTTCCGCTATCTTCCCCAACCTCCTCCTAACGTCCCTACGTTCTCTCTACCTTACTTCCTAAATCTCCCTTTACCAATTCCCCCCTACCAATATCTTCCTTCTTTTTCTATATCCCTCTTCTCTCCCCTCCGCCAGCCCCTTCTACCCTATCCCTATCTATCCCCATCTCTCTCTCTCACTCTTTCTCTCTCTCCTTCCACCTCTCTCTTATTTAATTTTGCTTCTTTTTTTGTAAAATTTTTTTAAAATAAATTTTAACATTTATTTAACTTCCTATTTTAAATAGGAAATGCAAAAGAAATAGATATTAAAAAGACAATAAATACTTAAATTATTAATTTATAATTGTCTCCATTAGGAATCGAACCCTAGCCCCATTTATTTTATAACTAACATGTTTCCTGTTCGCTCGCCCAAGGAGGACTCGCCCAATCCATTGGATTTTGCCCTGCCAGAAATTGTCTAACACGGCTAAAGAAGTTTATACTTTAATGATAAGTGGACTACGTTGGCATAAGTTTTTTTCTAATTTGTTTATTTTAATTTGAGACCTGATTTAAACATCATAATGTTTTCTTGCCATTAAAGCTAAACCTCAGCGACATCAGCGATATCCTTTAAAAGAAAAAAAAAATTGTGTAAAATGCACTTTATTTATTTATTTATTTCTTTTTTAACGAAAGTTATTTAGATAGCACACAAAAATATTACAAAATTATAAAATGTATTTAACATTACACTACTTATTTCACAAACATAAAATATTTCAAGTATCAACATAACCTATTCCTAATAACATATTTAAATTAATAAAAATAAAAATAAGCTGTAATTTTTAATTAGGTTTATATGACTTATTCTAATGATGATATAAACTGAAATTATTTCAACACAACCCATTCCTAATGACACAAATAAGGTTCTTCCAAAATAGTTGACCATATTTCTACATAACGTTCAAATACCCAGCTTAAAAATAATGTGATGCAAGGGACGAAAACTTTTTAAGTTTTAGAAATAAAATAATTTTGTCTCATAATGCGTTACGCCTTTCTCCATAAAATAATTCACATTTAATGTAGGAATTAGAGGTTATTTAATCGCACTCGCATAAGTGTAAGATAGTATTCTTACACTAATGCGAGTACGCCAGAGCTGACGTAGGTCTCGATCTCTTGACAGCTTATAGAATTATTTGTTCAATTTTTACAAACTAAAATTAGCAGTGACAAAAGGTCACTGAACTAGAGACTAACAGCTGTAATATTTATTGTTTTAAAATGTCTATTATTGATTCTAATTTCTCATCACATTTTACCAGGCCTTGTTTAGTATCATGTTATCATTACTGTTATCTTTAAATAATGAGAATGCATGTATTTAAATATCATTCAATTACAGCTTACGAATTAAATATTGGTTGCCCTCCCTTTTAAGAATAGATATTCTCTCATTCCACCAGGTAGTTCGTAAAAGCAGATTAGCCAAATATGTCACTGTCATCGCAACTACTAAGAAGCAGAAGTTCTGCAACATCCGCCTTGGTACCGCAACCATCGCCTTGCCTACTCGAATTTTTGTTACAATAGCATTAATGCTCTTTGACTATCGTCTTCGGTTTTGGAGGGCCTGTGAAATTAAGCATGTGGCACATAATTACCATCTTTGGTATCAGCAATCATTACGACGATCGTAGAGAGATCAAAGACGGAATAAAACGAGGAAGAAAACTCCAGTCTGCTTGCTCTTACGGCTGTAGCGAACAATTATGTAAACTTTATTATGAAGATATACTACATATTGCCAACATGGTAATGGAAATCTTCTAATTTTTTGTTATTTTATTGCATAAAAAATCCTTATACATCAGATATCTCAAGGAAAAAGTCTAATTTTATCCAAGAAAATCGATTAAACTCCTTATCACGGAAGCTCCACGCTCGACATACCTTATTACTTGTACTAAATGTTCAATGCAGGTTGGCTTTCTAAAGATTAGAATCTTTTTGTTCCAAGCCCCAGATAAGACTGTAACTGCGGTAGAATAGGAAGTGTAGTTTTTAGCAACGAAAGCATTTTGAAGTTGGTGCAGTATTTCTCAAGATAGATAAATTCAAGGAATAGTTCTCTACGGACTAATGGGTTTTTTAGAGGTTTCAATTTGGGAGTAAACAAAAATAGCATGAACGATGGATGATGTTTGTGACCTTAAAAGAATGATAAATATTAATATTTTTTATATCATAAGCAAACAAGCTGTCCTGAATAAACAGACAATCATCGCCTATAGATAATAAAGAAGTTAATGGTGCGTTGCTATCTTTGTGGTGGAGTCTTACTGAAACATCCATAAGTTTACCGCCTACTTTTCCCTCTAAACCCCAATACGATAGTGACTAGCGCTAACGCTATTGCTGCAAGAATACGTAAGGTGGTAGTACGAGACACGGAAAGGACAATGCAGAACCTAGTAGCTACGATGGCAGTAACTCGTATAGCCAATCTTTATTTCTTACGAAACGCCTACTAGAACGGCAGATAGTCTATTCTTCAAAAGGAAGTCCAGACTTACACGAGGACAACGATACTAAAATTAAAAAGTGAAAGATTGCTGTTAAACGATATAATATGTGTATCCATACTATAATTATAGATGGGAAAGTGTGTTTGTTTGTCCGTCTTTCACGGCAAAACGGAACAAGGAATTGAGTTGAAGGGATGGATAGTGACATAGGCTACTTTTTGTCTCTTTCTAGCCCCCACTTCCCTAAAATAAATTTAACGCAAGCGAAGCCGCGGTCAAAAGCTTATAGGCTATTTTTTTTTTTTTTCAAAAATCAATCCTTAAGATACTTAAGAAATTGAGAATGAATTACTTGCGTTACAAAAGAAATTCTATCTTAATGTATACTAGAATCACAAAAGCAGTCATCTCTGGAATTTATTGATAAATTATCTAATAAATGCAAAGAATCATGGGATTTAATTAAAAACTCTTTTGAGAATAAAACAAACAATAAAGAAATTGAGAAAATAAGAGTAAATAACTCAGTCTGTACAAATACTCAAACAATATGTGAACTATTTAATGATTTTTTTTGAAGTGAAAACTTCTTTAGGCGCGTTGAGCGTTTTGGTAGAGGGTAAAATAGTATATCTATAGCTATGTTTTGCATATAGTTTTAATTACTCTCAACTTAATAGTTCCGTTTTCACTTCTATCGGCAGTCCCATGACTGCTACTGTTTTTTTTTTTTATAAACCAGGGAAAAACAAGTAAAAATAATTATAAACTCACAAATATTCCAAAATCACATATATTCTCCAATAGTAATAAAACTATGTTTTTAAGACCAGTAGATGAGCATGAAATATTTAGAATCATGCATTCCTTAAAAAAAAACACTAGTGCAATAGGTTATGATAGTATTAGCACAAAATTATTCAAATATGTTGCTCCAGGAATATCAAAACCCCTCAGCCATATTATTAATTTGTTATTTTTAGAAGGGAACTTGCCGGAACGCCTAAAAAAATTCAATTGTAAGACCATGGTTTAAAAAAGGAGATAAAGGTGATTTGAATAATTATAGGCCTATTACATTAATTCCAGTATTCTCAAAAAATTTTGAAAAAGCTATGTATGAAAGACTTTATAATTATTTACTGGAATTTAAATTACTAAAAAATAATCAATATGGATTTAGGAAAGGTAGATCTACTACTTAAGCATGTTTTGAGTTAGTAAAAAGTATAACGGAATACCTGAATATAAAATGTATCCACTTTGTGTATTTTTAGACATGAGTAAGGCATTTGATTTTGTTTCATCTAGACTTCTATTGACAAAACTTGAAAAGTATGGCATCAGAGGAAAATCATTAAAGTGTATACAAAAGTTATTTAGATAAAAGGAAACAATGTGTTGAAATTTCAAAAGTATGTGGAAATCATAAAAAATATTTTCTTCAAGTTATTGCTGTAGTAACTGTGGAATGCCACAAGGAAGTGTTTCAGGGCCCTTGATTTTTCTAATTTATATAAATGATCTCCCAGAAACTATCGACCATGAATCATTCTTATTTGCAGATGACGCTGCAAATAAGAATGATTTCCCTTATGACCCTCCTTATTAAATTTAAAAACAAAAATTTTTAATAAAGGAAACATCTGAAACTTTACTTAAAACAGCAGTTTAAAAGCAACAATCTGAAAATTAACCTGAGTAAATAAAAATAGTTGAATTTCAAACATATTACAGTAATAATATCAAAAGTTCAAAAATATTTTTTAGCAAAACCAATACAGAAAATACAGTTAATACTCAATTTCTAGGGATATTAATTGACAAACATCGTAACGGAAAGCACCCATTGAATCCTTTGCAATAAAATTGATAGATTTGTGTATGTTTTCAGACTCCACATTTTTAAAAGAAGTGCCTATTATATGGCAATTAATATACAGGGTTATTTTTGAATAACTTGCCAAATTTAAATAGGTGGTTCAGACTATGAAACTAAACAACTTTTCCAAAGAAACGTGGATCGAAAAGTGAAAAAAAAATTCGACCCTCCCATAGAAAACTGCACGATCACCTAGTCGATTTTGTATGGAAAATCTGAATTTTTTTCACTTTTCGACCCGTGTTTCTTTGGCAAAATTGTTTACTTTCATGGTTTGAACATGGTTGCCTATTTAAATTTGGCAGGTGATCCATAAATAACCGTGTATACAATCATATTCTTGATAGTCTTAAATCCTTACCTCTTAATAAATCCCGAAAACAACTATTTGACTTACTACTAGACAAATCTTATTATAATGTAAATGAATTTTTTGCTGGCAAAATTAAATATTAACCTAATAGCAAATCTTTTATTGTATAATTATAAAAAAAACTTTGTAATTAATAAATTTAAACTAACATGAATTAGAAGTAATTTCTATTCTATTCTATTTCTTTTAAAATTACAAGTATGTTGATTTATAAAATTGTATATTAAAAAATGTCATTTATACACCACATAAGGTAGAACATGTTAATAAATATACATTACATTGTACAATTTAACTAAATTGTTACAAATTATCTATTATCTTTCTTCTGGCTTTAAGGTTTGTAAAATGTCAACATTTTAATTAAACAAAAAATGAATTTTGTAAATTATAGAAATAAGTGTTGTGATGTAAAATAATGTTTGTAATTTGTATTATGTAACTATAATTGAAAAAAAAAAAAACACGCCCGCTGAGTTTCTTCCGCCGAATCTTCTCAGTGTATGGCCGCGTTCCGATCCGGTAGTAATTGTAAAAAAATCGCCTCACAACATTTTTAGTTTAATATTAAATAATTGTAATTTTAAAATATTTTCACACCATATCATGATAGAATATGTTGGTAACTTAATCAAATTTTAATAACTTGTAACTCCCATATTCTGGCAAATAAATAACTTCTTTCTTTCTTTCAACACGAACTTATAAGAAAGGTTGGAGAGAGCTCATCGAGTGAGTGTCGATTCATCAGATTTTGATTAAAATAAATAATGATTGCCTGTCGTTATAACTATTTCGTATCATTGTCCAGTACCTACCTATACCTACTTATTTTACAACAGCTACGAAAATTTTAAAGAAGTAGGCATTATCACTTAAGAATTTATACGTGTAACATCTTGTTATGAAATATAATATTATACTTATATATGTTATAATACTATACTTCAAAAAATTGTACAAAAGTATCCAGCAGTAGTTTAGTTTCTTACATTTTGTAAAAAAAGGGTCTATTATCGTATTACGTTCATCGATATAGCTCCTATAGTAATCATTATGTGAAGCACATCACTACCCGTTAATGAAGTACAGTATTATTTGTAAGATATATTTACGTAAATAATACAAAATTACATGGGCGTCGATCTGTCATCGAGAAAATAAAGAAATGGAAACAGTATAACAGACTCAAGTTTATTATGCTCAAAAACATTATGTAACATTATTATCTCTCTCTTGATTATCACAACGATTCCATATTTTCTTTAATTTCATTTCTTTCATACTTCATTCGTTATAAAATGGCGTTAAAATATATTTAAAATAGAATCTACCTAAATCTTTTACAAAATTATGAATGCGCTTTAGTATAAAAAGAAATATATCGCCTATATTATTCTTAAACGCTGACGGGAAACTGGACTAAAAAACAACATCACCGCATAAATTTAATTAACTTTCTATACTTAATCGATAAACTATTTCTGAAATATCACATTAAAGTGACATAGACAAAAAATACAGTTATTTGCTCATAAGAAAAGCTAAAAGACTTGAAAACTATGCGCCACTAATAATTTGCTAAAATAATAATCTATATTATATTATATTTGATACAAACTGTGACCCACGGAACTTTGCCCGCAAGCACCTTATCAGTACAATCATTTATCCTCACTGAGTAAACAAACTAGAGACTTATTAACAGATCGATTATTTTGTTAACACATCAGAATAATAGATCTTATAAGCAATCCCAACCAAAAGCAAAAAGAAATACTACTGATTAATGCAGAGAGCTGTAAATACGCGCGACAAATTCTGATTATAAATTAGCCAATCGGAACACCGTGTTCCTTTTCCCCACGCCTCAGATTATTGGCAGAATTATTTTGGTGCAAGAAATCGAACATTATTAGTTGTCCATATTTATCCATTTATCTTTTTAGGGATTGGTTTTTACAAAAGCAGCTGATGCTTGACCTCGGAAATTCAACTACCTATTTGCTACTTTTTTTTCAAAATCAGCTAATTATGTGGTTTAGCGGTATTTAGAGACAGACAAACATTCGCTTTTAATACTAATTGCACCCTGGAACCAGCTGCATTAAAAATTTTTGGTAATACTACGGGAATAACTTATTTTTCGGGATTCAAATCCTATGTACTGTTTTAGGTCATCACCTATATTTGTGCCAAATTTCATTCCAATCTGTTCTGCCGTTTTTGCGTGGTTGAATAACAAATATACATACATTCAAACATCGATACTTTCACATTTATAATACTTTTTTAATATATAATATAATAATATTAAAGAAGATTAGTCTGGATTGACATATAATAATCAGTAAAACTGCGGTTAAGTTATATTCAAAATATTTTTGAACCAAATTACTGCAGACATGCATTGAATGTGAAACTGTTAATGAGGGAACCGATAATTTCAGTAACAAATTGCAAATTAATTAATTAAGAAACCGTCGGACTGGTTGAAATGGCATTGGATTAACTTTATCAATTTTATTATGATGGAGTTGCGAATATTGAACATCCACTCGAATAAAAACTTAAATTGTATGACATTGTTTCAGATGTTACTTT
Organism: Apodemia mormo; assembly: GCA_036924255.1. Lineage (NCBI taxonomy): Eukaryota > Metazoa > Arthropoda > Insecta > Lepidoptera > Riodinidae > Apodemia > Apodemia mormo. The sequence goes on along the minus strand of JAUPFN010000014.1, from coordinate 13,807,610 downwards.
AATTATTTACATACTAATTTTCCGATCAGGTTTTACATAACTATACTTATGAAAAAACTGAGATCAACCTTCTCTTTGCAGCATTAGTGCTGTAATTTGATCTAATTTTCTAGATCATGAGAACGTTTGATCTTATCTTACTCTTTAATTTTTTTACATCATAATATAGCAAACAAACACATGATTTTCCCAATGAAAAGAGATAGCTGCCGCCTATAAACATGAGAAATGTTAATGATTGTGTTGGTACCCATTTTAACCCACCACCAACACATGGCTCTGCCGACTTTTCGGTCATACCGGCCCTGTCACTGCCGAATCGCAGAAGATGCATTGGGAATGTTTAATTGTTCATTATCTCGTACATGTTCATTTCACTGCCTGCAAATTTTCTTATACGCCTTTAGATTCACTCTCCATCTGGAGCTGAACACCATACACAGATTACTATCCTCCATAATAATCATAGCATTGATATTATTGATATTATTAAGGGCTTATTTTCCAAATCTTTCAATAAAAATCTCTTCATTTAATAAATCGCTAGTGCGCGGTTTATTAAATGAAGAGGTTCTTATTAAAAGATTTAAAAAGAAAAGAAGTTTCTTTGAACAATAAAATATAACCATTAATTTATTATGTTGAGAGTTAACAATATATTGGTTTAATGCAAATTAAATTTTCCCCCGTATTGGTCCATGCTCCTTTGAAGAATAGACCAACTACCTTTCTGCCAGGCAGTTCGTAAGAGGCGAATGATTGGCTATGCGAGTAACTACCATCGTGGCTACTAGGTGATAGAATTCTACATTGTTTTATCCAGGTTTGGTACTACCACCTTATTTATTCCTGCACATATAGCGTATATAATAGCATCAGTGCTTGTCACTGTCATTTTTCGGTTTCGCATGGCACTAAGGCCCCGTCATAAGGACAGCAACGTAGAATTAATACAATTGGTATCTATAAGTAATTGTTGTCTCTTTCCATTAGAAAAGCCATCTGCTTGAATGCTATGTTATCATCGACATAGTAACCTCTTTCGCTGTATGTTATAATATAAAAAAATAATGGTTATGTAGATTTGGCGTTCGAATTGTATTTCATAGAAGTGGGGAAAATTCGAATGGAGGTTCATCTATTACTGAGAAGATTACTGCATGTAGAAATATGCCACAATAGAGTTTTCTTAAGTCTGTTATAGACCTTTTAGAAATAAGAAGGCTCTTTTCTTGAAGATCGTTTGATTCTGATTTCAATATGTAATGTCGTTCGTCGACTACAATTTTCTCAGTAAACAAGTTAACGCTGAGATTTCAACATTTGTTATTTATTTATATTTATTTTAGTTATTTGTGGGTATTTCCGAACGAATACGACATAAGAACCGTCAAGAAAAGAGCTTTCTCATTCTTAAAAAGCCGGCAACGCAACTGTAAGACTTCAGGTATTATAGATGTCCATGGGCGGCGGTGATCACTTACCATCAGGTGCACCGCTTACTCGTTTGCCCCCTCGTCTACAAACAAAAAAAACAACAAAATTCAACTACAAACCAATCAATTGAATCTCTTCTAAACTTGACATCAAACTTAAGCAAAAAAAATAGTATACAGTATGTGTGTTTAACATGATGTATGACAAATTAATGCAGCATTTAATATTAATTTTTATTAATATTATACATATGTTTCTAATGCAAATAACGTAAGAATATTAGATTTCTGCATTTCTCCGCAATGTAAACTTTTACTGTACTAAATTTTATATTTCACCGTTTACGTAATTGTTGTTGTTTTTTTTTATAAAAGAGGGGGCAAACGAGCAGATGGTGCACCTGATGGTAAGTGATCACCGCCGCCCATGGACATCCGCAATACCTGAGGTCTTGCAGTTAGCCTTTTAAAAATAAGTAAGTTTTTTTCTTGAAAGCTGGGGGCTTTCAAGAAAAAAACTTACTTATTCTTAAAAGTCGTATCCGTTTGGAAACACCCCTGCCGGTAATTGATTCCAAAACAGAGTAGTGCGAGGCAAAATGTGCCGAGAAATACTCACAGTTAAAAAAGGGTGACAAGTTTTTATTTTGTATATTAATATACAGATATATCGATTAAAACGTTATTTCTTACTTGTGATTTCTAAGTAATTTAATCCGATATGTCTATCATTTGTTATTTTACTTTACGAAAAATCTGTATACACGTATGGATATTATATTTTCTTATAGCAAAACTTACTCTTCAGTTTCGTTCAAGCAGATTCGATTTTCTCACAGACTTATATCGAAAAATACGGCTTCAATTGAAATTGGAGCATATCGAATCCATAAAAACAAATTTCTTCTCGAATTGTTGATATAGGGGTGAGGGTATCCGGTTATTTTTCGACACCATTTCGCTTGGAAATGTATGAAACTAGAACGTGACTGCGTATAAAATGAGATTAGATGGTAAAGATGTTAGGAAGGATCAAACGACTCAGCTAAATTTGGTCGCGGTTATTGTAAGCATTGGCAAAACTTAACTGCTAAGTTGCAGTTAAGTTTTGCCAATGCTAACAATAACTGCGACCAATAGCATCAATTAGTTCGCAGCTTGAGAACCTTACCCGGGTTTAGGACCACTGCTTTACTTATTTCTGTCCAATACTTGTCATTGTCGTGTTACGGCTTGGAGGGTGAAGTAGCCGAAAAAAATTATGCGTGTTGCTTTAACACTTTGCCACATGGACAGCAATGCACTATTAATAAATAAATGAATAAATAAATAATAAATATTCACGGGACAAATTACACTTACTGATCTAACCCCAAAGTAAGCAAATTGTTTGCTTGTGTTATGGGTATTAGTCAACGATAATAATACATAGAAATACATATATTAATACTGGAATATATTTAATAAACACCCAAACCCTGAAATACAAACATTTATGCTCATCACACAAATGCTTGGCCCCTTCGGGGATCGAACCCGAGCCTCGTCGATTGCGTAGTCAGGGTCGCTAACCACTCGACCAACGGGGCGCGGCGGTCAGCGACAAGGCGCGGTGGATTAATACTTCTGCCCTCCAATTTACGTAATTGAGTCAAAGCGCTTAGGGCTCTCGCACACATAAACACGATAGAACGTCGAGACGTGCTACGACGCGGCATAATATGTAAGAAAATGTGTAAATGTCTTAAATACTTCAACTCGCTTGCCGCTTGATTACGTGAATTAGGCCCCTGGTATCTACAGGCGATAATTGTCTGTTTCCATCAGGAAAATCATCTGTTTGTTTGCTATCTTATGATATGAAAAAAAGTCTTGACTGTATGTTTCTCTGCCATACAGCTGCCAAATCTACCACAGATAAAACACGTCAGGATGATATTCACTATCATTGTTACTACTGCTTGAACGAGCTCTGCAAAGACTGGCCTAGATTGGTAATTTGTTCTTGCTAATGCGAATGGCAATTATTAGTAAACTGTCACTTTCAAGTGAGTTTTTTTATATACTAGCTAACCCAACAAACGTTTTTTTTTTTTTGATATCATTACATAGCAAAAAGCAGATTGCACTCCAGAAACAGATTGAAAAAGAAATCATCACCTGTACATGTACACCAAATATATTACCGGCGCTTTGTTATCCGTATGGCGAGCTGTTTATAGCCGTTGCATAAATTTACCGTCTACCTTACCCTCCGATGCGGAACTCGACAATGACAAGCATTGACGCTATTGCGACAGAAAGCGGTTCGCTCAACCCCATTAGCTCCATCCCACTAAAACATTCAATAGAAGTAATTTATATATTAGAATATTCCCCGTGTCGGTTCGGTCTCCTTTTGAAGATTGAATATCTGCCAGGCAGTTTGTAAAGACGGACGATTTGCAGAAGATGTCACTACCAGCGTGACTACTAGGTGGTAGAGTTCTACAACATCTCGCCCGGGTTTTCGATACCACCGCCTTACCAATTTCTGCCGCAATAGTATCAGTGCTGGTCACTGTCATGTTCCGATTTGAAGCCTAAGGTAGCCTGTGAACGCAGGTATAGCGATGTACCGTTAACGTGTTAATAGTTCGTTGATTGGCTTTTTACTGCCGTGTTCCGGTTGGGAGGGTAAGGTAAACTTGTACATTTTCCATTCCATACATATAACACGGATAAGAACGCACTATTTACATCTCTGGTATCTATAGGTGATGGTTATCTATATCCATCAGGAGAGCCATCTGATTTTGATATGATATAAAAAACTACAATAGAGTTTAAATTACAGTTTCTAAAACTTTATTGACAACACAAAGCTAAGCAAAATTTTGTGAAGGTTTAACATAAAACTAAAATCAATAGGCGATTTGAACGCATTTGTCGTCAAAGTTACTTTCATGACATGAAAAATGCATTTGCTTTAAAATCTATACTCGTTGCACCGAAGAAGATCCTTCAGGTTTGCCGGGCCACGACTTTCAATACTACAAGGTTGCTTCTTTTTGTATATTTATTTATTTTATATTACCGAAAATTCACAGGATGATTTGCAAAAAAGACTTATACTGCTATATAATAAATAGAAACAGTAAATTATAAATATTCCTTGACAAATTACACGAATTGATCCAACCCCAAAGTAAGCAAATTATTTGCTTGTGATATGAGTGTCAGTCAACGATATTAATAGATAGAAATACATAGATAGATACCGAAATATAACAACTAAACCCAAAAATACACACATCTATGCTAATCACACAAATGATTTTCCCTGTTGGGAACCACTCGACCAGTGGGACGGGATATACATTGAACATTGGCCAACTACTGATTTTATCACTGTTTTCTGATCAAATGCTGTAGTTAACTAGTAAAGAAAATAATAATAGAAACGCTACCTACTGCACAAATCCAGGAATTTAAAATTATAAAAAAATACAGTAACAAGAACATCATAAAATAACATAAGAACATCTCCAAGGCGATGGCTCTTTCCATAAGGAAACACATATATTTGTTTGTTTTCCTATGATACAAAAAAAAATATAATGACTATACACTTGTGCGAAAATTCAAGTAATCTTTTATTTTATGGAAGAGGGGGCAAACGAGCAGGAGGTGCACCTGATGATGAGTGATCACCGCCGCCCATGGACATCTGCAATACCAGAGGCCTTGCAATTGCGTTGCCGCCCTTTTAAAAATGAGTACGGTCTTTTCTTGAAGGTCCCCATGTCATATTTGTTCGGAAAAACCCCTGCAGGTAATTAATTCCACAAAAGAGTAGTGCGAGGCAAAAAGTGCCGGGAGAACCGCACGGTTGTGGATTTCCAGACATCAAGATGGTGTGGGTGGAACTTTAAATTTTGATGCGATGTCCGATGATGGAAGTTAGCAGCAGGAATTAATCCAAACAACTCGTCGGAACACTCTCCATGATAGATACGATAAAAGACGCAGAGTGAGCTTACATCTCTGCGTAATGCCAAAGAGTCAAGCCGTTTCGAAATAGCCTGATCGTCAACGATTCGAACAGCTCTACGTTGAATGCGATCAAGTGGAAGAAGCTGGTACTGGGGAGCTCCGACCCAGAGATGAGAGCAGTGCTTCATGTGAGGCCGAATTTGCACCTTACAATAGCGTAATCATTTTGGGTTTTCCGTTACTTATGGGATCTAAGAAGAATGTCCGTGATACAGTTTGAATATCAGACAGAAAATCGTACTTATTGTAAAATCAATAAGTATCTTTTTTATATATACGTATAATAAAATAGCATCTGTAATCGCTGGCTGCTAAAGTCTAACCACGTACTGCCCAAGCGTTGCAAGCTCGCAGTTAACGTACTGGTCAAGACTTTTGGTGTTTTTTAAGTTAATTCAAGTTTTCTGGTTTAAAATTTCTAATAGCGCACCTGGGTAGTTTTCATGATGTCAAACATCCGACTGATCTCTTATACGAGGAGAGCCCAAGAGGAGATTTTGGTATTTACTCGAACGCGTTAGATTACCATATGAGGGGGTACCTCGCATACTGTTAAAGCTCTATACCGAATATAAGTCCTTTCTATAGAAGGGGGTAATTATGGCAGAAAAAAAAACAAAATTAAGATAACTTCGGCTTGTGGAAATTGTCAGATTATACTTTTCTCGTAATTCTTACATAATTTCCTCCATAATAAAAGGAATATCAGTCGCGCTCGAGACTGTCAAGACATTTTCTTTGCAACTTTGTGACCCTTCCACTGCCTTACACTACACTTGAATCGTCAGATTTTCTAAATCTTAGCTGGCAATTAATCCACTATACCCTAGTCTAACGCACTTCAGTGATTCCATGTCACTGATTTTTTTTTTAAACATTTTTTTTATCTGTAGACTTTTCTGCCACCATTGAAATGAAAAGCATTATATAACCTTTTATTTTTCCTATAATTTAATGTACAAAATCCAATAGGTCTTTACGACGCCCATTTGGCATCTTCGGCTCCCCTACGTTATGCTGACACGCGTTTACGGCTTGTTAACACATTTTGTATATGTTTTGAAAAAAATCTTTTTTCAAGCTTAATAATAGAATTATTATTTTTTTATGATTATGTCAAAGCATTACATATTTCATGACGTATTCTCTTTATAAACTAGTTTTGATGTTCTGCCAAGCGAACCATGCTGACATAATTTTTCCTTTTTTCATTTTACGCGGTTGTAAAAGCATGTAGATAGGGTCCACTCATTTAATACACAGACTACAATCTGAGTAATATGAATGCAGAAAGCGCGCTGATTGTTGATTGATTTTTATACTGACATTGTGAAATATGTCACATAAAGTTTAATGCTCAAAGGAAAATGATGATTGATGTCTGTGCGTGCAATGTTCGTCTAGAAACCATCGCATGTTAGATTTCCCCCCATGTTGCTCCAGGCTTCTTTGAAGAATAGGCCAAATTCTTCAAAGAAGAATAGGCCAATAGGCCAAAAAGCGACCGATTAGCTATACGTGTTACTATAAGTGTCGACCGGGCGTTTAGTACCACCGCCTTACCTATTCCTGTCGCAATAGCGTCAGTGTTTGTCCTTATCGTGTTTAGGTTTGAAGGGTAAGGTAGCCGGTAGCTTTGAGCATATAGCATTGCCACTACGCCACATGGATAGCAACGCATCATTAACATGTTTAGTGTCTATCGACGATATATATATATATATATATATATATATATGTGTGTGTGTGTGTGTGTTTAATACAAATACGCAAGGTAAATGACTTATTAAACCAAAATATTTTTGCATCATCCAAAATAATGATAAGTAATTATAATTATTAATATATTTCATATTTGACATATTTAACACCTGTCCGATACAATATAGGCCGAACATTGTATTCGAAAAAACTAGAACAGACATCCTTTAAGCTACTTTCAAACAAACGTATATCTTTGACACAGGAGTATTTGCGGTTTTTCCTTAACCCATTTTAAAACTGTGACAGGATGCAGGAGATGCATCTCACTGCTCGTTAGGAAACCGCGCTGGGTTTCTGGTATTACTTTTCAAGACTTTGTTTTTTATTTTCACAAGTTCGCAAGTTTATTACAAACTTAAATTCTTCGAACGGATGTTTCCAATACGAAATTCTATATATTAAGGTTTTAAAAATTCTAACAGTTTTTATATTGCTTTTAAACGTGCGGCTTTTTTATAACCAATTTGATCGTATTTCAAAGCTTATTCTGTCTCTTTCATAATTACGTATTGCTAAGTTGTAGTTGAAGCGACAGAATGAGCGTTAATCCACATATATCTTCAAATAGATTTTTTCTATCACATCTAGATTTATTAATAATATATATATATATATATATATATATATATATATATATATATATATATATATATATATGTGTGTGTGTGTGTGTGTGTGTGTGTGTGTGTGTGTGTGAAATAAGATTTTGTTAGTCGTAAGAAAAAAAAAAGAAAGTGCCGAAAGTGGAGTTTTCTTGGTAATATAAAAGCTGAAAACTTCCGACAAATCATTCGAGAGTTTTTTCTGCTTATAAAGCTTTAGGATGTAATATATCAGTTAAAATTCATTTCTTGGACTCGCAATATAGATTTCTTTCCGGAAAATCTCGGTGCTGTATCAGATGAGCATGGTGAAAGATTTCATCAGGATATTACGAATATTGAAAGACGCTACAATTGAAAATCTTTAAATAAGCACTTAATAAAATGTTATTATAACGTTAATTTACAATCTTTATTAATATGTACAATATAAAATAATTTTGATATATAAATTATTACCGGTTTTTATTGTAGCACGTTGTAATTCCTCCTTAATACGTTTTCCAAACATTGTCACTCGTCAAGAATTAAACTTCATAGTCCTTCAACTTTGATATACAAATCGATTTTAGTTTTTTTTTTCTTCTTATAAGCCTGTATTATGTGTTCCTGTTAAATAGTAAAATACAAGCAATTGACCAGACAAGATTAGCTAAGCGCCGTTGCAAACTACCATCGTGACTACCTACTTAGTGGTAGAGTTACGTCACGATCAGGTTAAGTATACCTCACTTTTTCCTTACCTTATTTTCTTCTATCACAATAGTATAAGAACTTAATGTTGTTTTTTTAGTTGAAGGATATTGTTGTCGGGAAGCTCATATTATGTTCTAGATCATTTCCAAAATCCGCGGATTGTAACGCACCATTAACATATTTAGTATTTCTAGACGACGGTTAAGGAAGGATCCATTAAGGAAACCATCAGCTTGCTTGCTAATCTGTGACATAAAATACGTATATTATACTAACTGACTCGGCAATCGTTGTTCCGCCTTTTTAACTACTCTTATTTTTTTCTATATTTTCTCATCTTTTAAACCTTCCCTGGACTTCAACAATTAATTCAAAACCGAAATTAGCCAAATTGATTCAGCCGTTCTCGAGTTTTAGCGAGACAAACGAACAGTAATTAATTTGTATATAGATGACGAGAAAAGCAGTGAAGTTTGTGCATTTTATTGCATTTACCTAACAAACAAATACGTCATAACAAGTGTATAATTTGGTCAGTTTTTTAATGAACCCTTAACATTCAAAGCACACTACATTTAGAACTTGAGAATGTTGGCATGAAAACTGAAAGCCAAGCCTTTGTACAGGCGAGTCTTCAATTAAAATGTACGTGTGTGGCTGTCAGCCATTTATATGTTTCTAAGTTGCTTTAACTTAATGCTGTTAGAATTGTTATCAAATCTAATTATTTACTGGTTAGTTACCGTTATCCCTAACGTAGCCTAAAAGACTTATTAAAATAAAGGAAAAGTCTGCTTTGAATAATAGCAGATAACATTATAAAAGAGGTGTATTGATACATTAAAATATCGAATTTTATTTAACAATATTTTTGATACCTCCATTATAATTTTTAAAAACTTGTTTGAATACTTTTACTGAATATACAAAATTGATTTAATTACATGCTATTTTTAATCTTTTAAAGTGGCGAGCCCATGGACCAAGCTGAACGGTCTAATCTCATTGCAAGGTATACAAAAAAAAGTATAGTTGAAGTATCAATTTTTGTCATTTTAGTGTCATTTTTGGCCATTTGAAGTTTAAATTAATTTATAAATAATTAGAATGATAAATAATATTTTTATAAAAATTTATAATTTCGCACTTAAATGAATCAAACAAACAGCGGCGAGACTCCATACAGCCGTTACCTTAAAATTTAATATACATATTCCGTAAGATTCGATATCAACTCTTTATCATATCCACTTTTAAAATATATTTTTAAGTTTCGGGAATAATAGCTAGATATAGTTGCAATTAAATTTAGATTAACCTAAGCGTTAAACTGTCTCCTTAAAGTAGTGGTTAGGATTTATCTTGTTAATGTAAAGAATATAATAATGTATCAATGTCACTGTGAATCGTTAGTCATTTTTTATACAATGCATACTATTTTTTAATAAAACTAATTTTAAATGGTCATGTAGAATTTTTATTTGATACCTGATAAAGAGAATAATATAATGTTTTAATGTAAACAAAATTAAAGTTTGGTACAATGATAATAGTTAAATATGATAAAAAAAGTCAATCAAACTGACGTTTAATATTTTTTATATTTACTCCTAGCGATACATATATTATATTTGATTAATTTAAAAAAAAACGTAGAAAATTATTATAGTTGATTTAGTATTTGTCACTCCAAAAAACACTGAAAAGTTGTTCAAACTCAAAATCTCTATCTCATCTTTATAAGGATATTGAACACCTTTAGACTTATTTTATAAAAAAAATATATATGACATGGTCACAAATGGAACAGTGGCTAGAACGGGTACTTCAACCCTATTTAAGTTTAAGTCCAATTGAATAGGGAATCAGTTAGAGGGTTGTAAATAGCGTCCTATTACTGTATGCCTCGAAATAGCCACAAGTTGGCAGCTACCCGACTTACTATATATAAATTAGGTTTTTCTGCTTCTGTCAACTAGAATCTTACCGAAAACTGTGACTGTCATACTAAAATGACACTTGACAAATACTACTTTTTTTATATAGGTAAGTATGGGGAAAATATACAAATGGAATAAACGAGCCACAAGTTTTTTTTTTTTTTTTTTTAAGAAATATCCCGTTAAAAAAGAAGAAGAAGAAACACATATTTGGGACTAGTTGCACACGCAATCGTACACGCATCGTACTGAGAGTATATGAGAGCTAGGAACTGTTTCTATAAAAAATAAAAGTGTCGTTTTTATTATTTTCCTCGTAATTTTTGCATTTTTTCTCTTAATGAAAACAAGAATCTTACCGAATCTTGTTTGCTATCTTATGATAGATAGTTTGCTATCTTATGACGTATAAAAAGCTAGTAATATTATAAAAAGATTTAATTAATACTAGCAGTTACTTGCGACACCGTTCGCGTGACCGGACGTGATAATATAGCTTTCTCAATGTAAAAGAATTTTTAGAATCGGTGAAATAGTTTTTGAGTTAAATCGTAACAAACAAACAAAAATCAAATCATTCCTCTTTGTAGTATTACACTAGATTACATGGGCACACTAAAAGTTTTGCACTTCTAGCTAATTGAAACTATTTGAATTTCGAATGTTATATTTTAAAGTGAATGGGTGTTTGAAAACGTGCTAATGCACTTAGAAAACATGCCTTCAGATCTGCGGTCCTCCTGTTTTAAAAAATGGTTCGATCGCACGAAAAAATGTTTAAAATGTAAAGGAGATTATTTTGAAAAGCAATAAACATAATATTTTGGTTATAACATGTTGTTTTTTTAAGTTACGCAAAACTTATAGTGTGACCTACGTATAAAGAGATTGATAAAAGATTTATTTATTTGTAAGTTTGAATCGAATGAAATTAAAAAATATTTTAAACCTTTATAGGCACACGTGACAAGTCATTTTTAAGGTTCCGACGTAAACTAGGAACGTCCGTCCGTCCGTCCATCTGCTCAGAGATCCTTACTACTTGAAAGCTGTAATTTGGCACGTATATACATATTATTCACGACAACAAAGTAATAACATAAAATCTTGAAAATATTTTTTTCAGGGTAGCTCTTCTACATGTAAAGTGGAGATGTTAATATTTTCACTTACCCCATTGTATGGTGTATCGTTGGATAAGTTTTTAAAAAATATTGCAGGTTTATGAAAACAAGTTTTAGATTAACCGACTCGTTTGTAAAATATTAGGCTTTCAAGTGCTAATTTTTGTTAGAATAATGTCCCCCCCCTACAAGCTAAACGGTTGGTTTTGGGAGTAGGAAAAAAATCATGGTAGTAGTAAATATAATGAAGTTAAAAGGAAAGCTATCACGGCTTATAAGGCTTCACAAGTTTTTGAGTAACAGTCGACCAACTTATAAAATGAAGAAATTATAGAAGTTTTTATAGGCGGTAAATCTGTGGTTTAGATATATATTTGTCATTAACGTTGAATAGCTTAAATGTTCTTAGTATGGAACTTTAAAAGCCATTAATGTGATGGGCAACTTCGGAACCCCACATTTCACGTAGTCCGCCTTATATACCACGTACCACACACAGCATTGAAACACGGTCACATGCTGACAAGATCTTTAAACATTGGGCTTACCCGAAAACTACAAAACAGATTTCAATAATTCTTTATTTTATAGAAAGCTAAATTGTCCTAGAGTAGCATATACTTCTTTTTCTCGACTAAACAAACAAGAAGAAGTCGCAGGCAACAGCTAGATTTCAATTAACCTTTAGCCATTCAGATATAAACTATAATCAATAATATTAGTAAATTAGCCATATTCCGCAAACATTAATTAAGCCCCATTCTCAATAGTTATTTTAAATTTTAATCGTCTTTTATTTTAGCATGAACTCTAGCAATGTTAATACTTGCTGAGCTGATGTTGAATTATGTAAAACTGTGTTAGGAATCTTGCATAAATTATTGCAATTTAATGTATTCCTACTATGGTCGGTTCGTATCTGGTCCACGTATCTGGATTCAGTACAAAGCTCAATTATCCCTTGTTAATTATATTAAGGAGGTAGTGAATAGAATATCAATAACACTATTGATCAAATATTAATTTGCTAGTTCCCCACTACTTACGTCGTTCGAGTGACCTAATATTATTTTCTTTTAACCGGTCGGATAAAAAGTAGCCTATCTTACTCAGTGATAATTTAGCTCTATATTGGCGAACGAACTTTAAAAACCTGTCCAGTAGCTTTCAAGTTTATTACAAACAAAACTTCAAATCTCAGTATTTTATAATATTAATGTAAATATTAGGGCTTGGGTCCCGAGACGTTTCGTTTAACAAAGTTTATTTTTAACTTCCCGCTACGTATGTAGATAAGGAAGTTACTGATTTTGCCCCGATTATTATCGAAAATCGAGTTTTCACCAGATTTCCACGTTTTGAGGTCCTAGGAACCTCTTCTGACTATTTTCACGATGACGTCAGTATGTCTGTATGTGTGTATGTATATATCTCTCTCTCTCTCTCTCTCTCTGTGTGTGTGTGTGTGTGTGTAAACATTTCATAACTTTTGATCGGCTGCATCGATCGAGACGTTGTTGGCATTCGATTGGATTCAACTCAACTAAGACTTTCTGAAAATTCGAACCAAGTCGGCACAGGAGATTTTGAGAAATTTTGAAAAAATACTGTTTCGCCAAAAAAAATTATGGCCTAAATTTTTTTGGCGTAACAGTATTTTTTTAATCTAACTTCCAGATTTATGTACCGATAAAGTACAAAAACTAATCAGCTCTATTTCTTAAAAAACTATGTCTAATGCATAAATTGCATCAAAATCGGTTTATCCTTTTGGGCGTAATCGTTGACGAAAATTTTGAAAAATGTCTTTTCCCAATAACTTCGAAATTTTTCAACTAATCATTTTTTAGTATTCTGCGATATTTTTGAACTAAAAAACTACGTCGAATGTTTTTTGAAAGACCAAATTGAATCTAATTTTCAAAAGTTACAGCCCTTTAAATATTAAAATTATGTTGTTTTTAGCAAACTTATTTAATATTTTTTAAATAACTTTCAGGCTAATACAATTATGGATTTAAAAATCTTATTAGTATTTTTTCTTTAAAAACTGCGTCAAATACCGTTAATTGAACCAAAATTGGTCAATTTTTTTTGTATTTAACAATAAAGAATATTTTTGAAAAAAATGTTTCTTGACACTGCTTCGAAATTTTTCAACTTATCGATTATTTAGCTAAAGCAATATTTTAGATGTCAAAAATTGAGTTGAATGCCATTCTAAAAATTAAAATCGATTATCGTTTCCAAAATATACAGCTTTTCAAAAATCAATATACTGCCATTTTTAACTAAATAGATGTTTGAACTCAAAAAAATCTATGCTTATAATTTTTACTCTTTTGAGCTTAAAATAACTTAATGTAGTGGGAAGTTTCAGTGATGGCCCGTAGGGTCAACTGTTTAAGTCGCTGATGATGATCTGTACCCGCTTTGAATCTGCCGTTCTGCCAGCTAGTTTGTAAGAGGCAAACGATTGGTTATCAAGTCACTAACATCGTGGTTACTAGGTACATAAATAAAGGGCAATAGAATAGGCCCACTTCTCGTTCCCACTACTGTAACTTCTGTAAACCAAAATCAACAGCGGCAACCTTCCTGATAACTTCTGAGTTTCGAGCTCAGGGTGTCCTGGGGAAAAAGCTAAGCTGTCTTGGAACCCGAATCGAATTTAATCAGAAGAGAATAGGAAAATACATCCAGTTTCCCTCCCTTTACAACAGCGTAAAGATAAAGCAAAAATCTGCTAAGAAATGAGACGTTTACAATCAGGTTAAGCCTGATTGCTATTGCACCACGGTAATTTAGGTATATGAAGACCTACGAAAATGGCCTACTTAATTCTGCTGTATGTATGACAAAATCGCTTTTACTTTACTAGGTAGTAGAGTACTACAATGTCTTGCTTGGGTCACCGCCGCCTTATCTATTCCTATCGCAATGGCATCAGTACTTGTTACTGTCGTGTTCCGGTTTGGAAGGTGAGACAGCCGGTAAAATTTACATACATACACATAATGCATGTGGTATTAAGACCTCGCCACAAGGATAACAACGCACCATTAATATCCCAAGTTATGTAGGCGACGGTTGTCTCTCCATCAGGAGGACTATCTGCTTATTTACTACCTTATGATCACGTCGGGCTCACTAGTGTAGCTGTAGGTGTATACGTTGGAAGAGAAATGAAACGCTCGAGGTTCAAGTGCCAACTGATTATACAGCGTAATGGGCTGTCGCCCATCTGATGAGTACATGAAGTACGAAACGCTTTGTCATAAGCTGACGATGTTGAGTTTCGGCTTACGCCTAGAGCAGCACAGGGGCTGGATGACTTATTGGTCTCTGGTTTCTCTCTTAGCTGACAAATCCCCTTAACATGAGTAACAACTCAGTCCGGCCTTAGCCGTGCCAAGCCGTGATGGCGATTTCACTGTTTCGTTTTCTTTTTGACTCTTCAGGTGCGATGAGTTCGTACGGCAGTGTTTATGCATTGCTTCTCTCTTATGAGATTAGCTGTGCAGAATGGAACGGGTTCCAATCCTAACCGGTAAAGCGGCCCTTGGTCTAGCGAGCGTTGCTCCAATAGACTCAAGAGTGGATGGTCCTCCCCTGACGGGGTCCATTCTCACTTGTATCCTATGCGGATAAGCATAACATGTATGTTATGCTTATCCGTATAGGATACAACTTTACCGGCTAGGATTGGAACTCGTTCCATTGTGCACAGATAATCTCATAAAAGAGAAGCAATGCATAACCAACTGGTTATATTTATTATTTGTAATCATTTATATTGCGAGTACATATATTATTATCCCCTACAATATAAAATAAAGTTTGGGTTGGAGGCTCGAGACAAGACATGGATGTCTAAATAGTATTGTAATTATTAGGGTTCCGAAGTGAACTAGGAACCCTTATAGTTTCGCTATGTCCGTCCGTCCATCCGCACGATTGCTCAGATATCATTATTACTAGAAAGCTGTAATTTAACACCCAATATACATAGTCACATCGACAAAGTGGTAACATAAAATCTTGAAAAATATTTTTTAGGGTAACTCACCTACATGTAAAGTGGGGATGTCAAATTTTTCTCACGTACCCCATTGTGTGGGGCATCGTTGGAAAGGTTTTTAAAAAATATTGTAGGTTTGTGAAAACAAGTTTTCGACCAAGGGACTCGTTTGTAAAATATTAAGCTTTTAAGTGCAAATTCTTGTTAGAGTGAAGTGCCCCCGCCCCCTACCTACACCCCCCTGCAAGGTAAACCCATGATTTTTTTTAAAATAAATATGATGAATTTAAAAGGAAAACTATCACGGCTTAGAAGGCTTTACAAGTTTTTGAGTAATGGTCGATCAACTTATAAAATTTACTTAGAGAAGTTTTTACAGGCGGTAAACCTGTGGTGCGGATATACATATATTTGTCATTGCCGTTGAATAACTTAAATGTTCATAACATGAAACTATATAAGGCCTCTTCTTAGTCCGCATTATTATTATGGGCAACTTCGGAACCCTACATTGCGCGATGCCCGATACGCACTTTACCATTTTTCTTTTGTTTCAAATCACTGATAAGACCTAGCATTATCTATCAATATATATAAAAATCAATTGCTGTTCGTTAGTCTCGCTACAACTCGAGAACAGCTGAACCAATTTGGCTAATTTTGAATTAATTGTTGAAGTCCAGGGAAGGTTTAAAAGGTGAGAAAATACAGAAAAAAAGGCAGAACAACGTTTGCCGGGTCAGCTTGTCTATACATATAAAAATCAATTGCTGTTCGTTAGTCTCGCTAAAACTCGAGAACGGGTGGACCGATTTGGCTAATTTTGATTTTAAAATATTCATGGAGGTTCAGGTTAAGTTTGAAAGGTGAAAAAATGTAGAAAAAAAAAGAGTAGTTAAAAGGGCAGAACAACGTTTGCCGGGTCAGGTAGTTATAAATAATAATTACTTGGTACTAATATATAACTACAGAGGACAGAATAAATGCGTTTGCCACCCCGACATATTGGCTTTTTTGTGACGTTTGATTATGATTGGGTCAGTGAAAAAGTTTGGCCATATGGATGGATGGATGTTTGTTACTCGATGACGCCAAAACTATTTCTGAACAGAGTGCTAAAGTTTTTCTTTTCGCATTCGATCGTGAGCGCGTTTCGAGTTTACTAGGAATTTGTATGTGATTTGTACAGCGCCACCTAGTGGTAAACGTGAGAAACCAGTTTACCACTAGGTGGCGCTGTACAAATCACATACAAATTCCTAGTAAATTCGAAACGCGCTCACGATCGAATGCGAAAAGAAAAACTCACACTTAGCACTCAGATTTAGATGCTATTCGACATACAGGTAGGAGATAACCTGGCATAGCACATACGCTACTTTTTATCCTGGAAAAATGAGTTGCTTCCGTGGGATTCACCAAAAACTTTTATAAAGTAGCGGGCTGCACGGTGTAGCTAAGTGTTAATATATGTCAATTTTTAATAAAAATTGCCTTTTTATTAATACACTGGCAGTTACCTGCGACTTCATTACTTCTCTTTGTTCAATCGGATAAAAAATTATCCTAAGTCACTCCGGGATACTTTAGCCTTCTAAAGATAAAATAATTTTTAAAATAGATCGGTTTCGCCGGAAATTAACTCAATGCTTATTTTCTTATGAGAAGTCTTAATATCCTTGTCCCGGGACTTTGATCAAAGGCTGCCTCGTGTCGCGGATCTTTGATACTATCAAGACTTTCTAAGCCCTAGTAATATAACCGCAAGTCCACTAGTATTACGGATGCTGTAGCGGCTTAGCAGCCCTGTCCCGCTCGTTCCGACTCATTGCGAACAAAAGCGGAGGCGCACTCGTCCCGTAGCCGTATCACCTAACGTTTGCAAGCCGCCAGCGACCGGCGATGACTATTAAACATAACGAAAAGCCTATCAAAAACGTCGCCAATTGCTTGCTGATCACTAGATGCACTTTTTGCAATGTCATAGCACCAAAACTAATCGAGCGTCAACGACTGCCACTCATACACAAGGCTGTTATGTGCCTTGAAATAACTAAACAACAACGATAATTTCGCATTGCGAGTTACGTGATAACACCACCGACTCGCCGAGGACCGCGCATATTCGGCTCGTCTCGATGCACCACAGACTCGAGCCCTCAAGGCACATACGCTTTACTGGCTCAACTAGATCGACCTTCAGTCTTGGGGGAGAGTACTGTAGCGGCTCAAACAATCATAAACGCTACAAGAAAAAATAATAAAAAATAAAAATGATGAAATTCAAAATAAAATCCTGAATTGCGATATCACAATTATTTATCTTGTACACACTATATACAAGTTTCAACGCTTCTCAAATGAACTTCGGTCCCCAGGCAGTACACCTTGCCTGGCTGGGAAGATCTTCCTTTTCCCCTTCCTTGTCCTTGTGTGACGTTATCAACCTCCACAGTTATGAAGCCATACTGACATACTGACAAGAAGCTGGCCCGCTGGTTCCATCACTTCGACCCTTCCGTGGTAAGGACCAGTGGCACCACAATGCCAATGAATGGCAGTAAAAAAGGAATAGATCAACTGCCTCACTAGGCATCTCGGTAAAGGTAAAGGTAATAAAGTGTGTTGCCCAAAAGAGAACTCCAGCCTAAATATGTTAAAATCATGAATAATGGAAATGAAATAAATTTATTATTATTAATATTACTGTCAATATAGCGTCAATGCTCATTATTGTCGTATTTGGTTTAGAAGGTAAGATACCTGGTAAACTTATACATGTGGCAGTACCAAGCCGCCACATGGATAGCAACGAACCATTTTTTTTTGTGTTTAAAGGCGGTGGTTTTTCTCTCCTTTAGGAGAGCCATCTGCTTGTTTGTTTCCTATGATATAAAAACTGATTTACATATAGGAAAAACATATTTTTTATTATTGCATTTGGGACATAATTAGTCTTTGAGCCAAACTTCGGCCAGACAGACATAGTGAAACTATAAATATTACTGTTTGACTATAGAAACTTAACAAAAAATATTAATCTATACATCTATACAAATAAATAAAATTGGAGTGTCTGTTTGCAAAATTCAATTTTTCGCTTTTTACTAAATGCAAATGGGTATATACACGATACATATACCAAAACAACATATTTTAAAATTTTTGTCTGTCCGTCTGTCTGTTTGTTCCGGCTAATCTCTGGAACGGCTGGACCGATTTTGACGGGAATTTCACTGGCTGATGTGATAGGGAGTAACTTAGGCTACTTTTTTTCGAATTTTTTTCACGCAGACGAAGTTGCGGGCTCAGCTAGTAATATTATAAATGCGATAGTTTGGATGTTTGGATATTTGGATGTTTCGATGGATGGATGTATGGATGGATGGATGTTTGTTACTCAATCACGCAAAAACTACAAAACGGATTTGAATGAAATTTGGCACACAGGTAGGTGATGACTTGGAATAGCACATAGGTTACTTTTTATCCCGAAAAAATTAAGTGATCCCGCGGGATTCGCGAAAACCTTTAATAATACAGCGGGCTGCAGGTATTAAATAAAATAAAAATATTCACGGGACAAATTACACTTACTGATCTAACCCCCGAGTAAGCAAACTATTTGCTTGTGTTATGGGTGTTAGTCAACGATACTAATACATAGAAAATATACATACATATATAAATAATTTAACATACATAATAAACACCCAAACCCGGAAATACAAACATTTATGCTCATCACACAAATGTTTGTCCCCATCGGGGATCGAACCCGAGCCCCTTCAATTGCGTAGTCAGTGTCGTTAACCAGTCAACCAACGGGGCGATAAAATATAGAAGGATGAATACACAAACTCCTGCAGGCTTAGGATAAGCAATACGATAAAATTTTATCGACCCGTTTTCTCGATATTCATGTCACTTTCTTTATTTGCTAACGCATTTGACACTTGATTAGACATGATATTTCAAAGGAAGAGAAAATGATCATTATTACTCGACGATAGTTATTTTTTCTACCGACTGAATGTCTTGCTATCATTTTATCAAACAAAAAACAGTCGAGCAAACGTCACTTTCTCGATCGAGACGTATGTCGCGGTGTTTATCCTAAGCCTGCTGGCAAGCTGAACAATATAAACAAAGCAATAAACGTCTACGATATTCAGATGTAACTTCGCCTCAAGACGGTACTAGCGACATCTGGTTGGATGTTACTAATGAGCTTACCGGGTTACTTGGCAAGCACATATCTTACGCTTAAACTGTGGAACTAAAACACTACAAATCGGCGTCGTTGTATGACTAGATGCTGTTTGTTTATCAGCCTCGTACTCTCAGCTCTTTAATCTCTAAAAGTTTGGATTTAAATAGAATAGCTACGATTATTTCAAAGCTTAAGGAAGAAATTATATTAATATCTCATAATACCTTTAAACGAGCAATTCTTGTATATATATATAAATATATATATATATATATATATATATATATATATATATATATATATATATATATATATATATATATATATATATATATATATATATATATATATGAGTATGGGTATGTGAAAAACCGAGCAAAGTCGGTCAACCAGATATTTATAAATCTATATTATTATTAATACTATATTAATATTATTATATTGAATGCGAATATTATGTCGCCTCTGTGGTCTAGTGGTCCAGCGTGGCGTTGACCACATGAGGTCCCGGGTTCAATTCCCGGGTCGGACACATAAAAAGTGTTTTTTCCAGTTTTCTGATAAACACAAAGTTGCCCAGTATTGGAAAGTGCCCGGTTGGCGATAGGCTTGCCACCTATCACATTTGTGGGACCAAGTATCTTCGGCTAATCGTGGGTGCACTTGTTGTACCTCTACCTACCCCTTCTTATTATATATATATAAATATATATATATATATATATATATATATATATATATATATATATATATATATATATATATATATATTTATATATATATATATATATATATATATATATATAATTGGAATCTCGGAATCGGCTCAAACGATTTTCATGTCAAGTTTTTTCGGTTCGGTTCGGTTCGGTTTTTCTCTGTGGTCTAGTGGTCTAGCGTTGGCGTTGACCACATGAGGTCCCGGGTTCGATTCCGGGTCGGTCACATAATTGCCCGGGATTGGAAAGTGCCCGGTTGGCGATAGGCTTGCCACCTATCACATTTGTGGGACCAAGTATCTTCGGATAATCGTGGGTGCACTTTTTGTACCTCTGCCTACCCTTTCGGGGATACGGGCGTGAAGATACTACTATACTATTATTATATAATATTGGAACACAGGTAGATGATAACCTGGAATAGCACATAGGCTACTCTTTATCTCGGAAAAATTAGTTGATCCCGCAGGATTTTTAAAAAACTTGTAATGCAGAGGGCTGCACGCTGCAGCTAGTATAATCTAAAAAATAATTGTCAAAACGTTTGTGTGGTGCGTTAAACATTTAGCTCCACAGTTATGACGTCACCTGACAAGAAGCTGGCCCGCTGGTTCCATCACTATGAAGCTTCAGCGGTAGCGACCAGCGGCGCCACAAATTAAATGCATTACTATATCTACCACAGACCACATAAACACTAATAGACAGAGTATTAGGAAGGAAACATGTCGCCGCGCATATTAGCAAACGCTCCTATCACTGTCAAAAGTGTCATACGTTTGTAGGTTGGGTTATATTGTGAAAAAATAGAAATAAACCACGTTGTACTGTTTTACTGTACCAAATGAGATGAGAAGGTTTAAAAATTACACTTAGAGTGATTTTATTTCATCGATACGTAGTGTTATAACTCTGTATTTCTGTGTGTGAATAAAAGCTACACTGACAAACTAAGAAATTGCCTTGAAAGGCGTCTCCATTTAATTCGTGGTGCCTACTATATTTTCATTTCTTTTGGCTGCTTGACCATCCCGTTAATCGAACGGTTAGTGACTCCGACTACGCAATCGTCAGGGCTCGGGTTCGATCCCCGACAGGGAGATAAATTTGTGTGATGAGCATAAATGTTTGTATTTCCGGATACTGGAATATATTTATTATATAAACACTGGAATATATTTATTAAATATATTCAAGTATTTATATACGTATTTCTATATATTAGTATCGTGACGGGTGACTAACACCCATAACACAAGCAAATAATTTTCTTACTTTTTTTTTTACTTTGGGGTTAGATCAGTAAGTGTAATTTGTCCAGTGAATATTTATTATGATTTATTAATTTTACTGGTTGCTATAACGTGACTGTTAACAGTGACGTAATGGAAGTACAAGATGTGCTGGTGTACACAATCCGGGTTGCCAACTTTTCTACAAGAAACAAATTAGGTATAGGTATTTATTTCGGAAAATGAAAATAAAAAGTATTTGAAAAAAATAACAGTAACGGTTATCATCGCATGAACGCACTTCATTCACTTTTATTTTAAGCAGATAA
This sequence comes from Apodemia mormo, assembly GCA_036924255.1. NCBI lineage: Eukaryota > Metazoa > Arthropoda > Insecta > Lepidoptera > Riodinidae > Apodemia > Apodemia mormo. The sequence goes on along the minus strand of JAUPFN010000014.1, from coordinate 13,785,499 downwards.
GTGGCCATCCATAAATTACGTCACACGTTAAGGGGGAAGGACGGGGTCGACGAAGTGTGACATTGTGTGACAAGGGGTGGGGAGGGGTCCCAAATTTTGTGACCACCAATTTTTAAAAATACAATATTTTATATCTAAATACTACATTGGTGAATTTATAAAACCATCTGTATAGATAAAAAATAATCGAATGAGATCAGCAATGTAAAATTTTAAAATATGTGACATCACACTAGGTAGGGGAGATCTTACAAATGTGACCATCTGTGACAAGGACGGGGGTGGGGGGGGGGGGGTTAAAAAATCATGAAATTCGTGTGACGTAATTTATGGGTGGCCCCTAATGGATACTAAAAACGATATTAATACTAGCTGTACCTGTGACTCCATCCACGTCGAAAAATTTCTAAAATAAAAGCCCCGGTGTTTTACCCTTATAGTTCCCGTTCTCGTGGGATTTCCGGATTCTTATATAATAAGCTATAAAGTGCTAATTTTTGTTAAGAGTCAAATGTCCTCCCGCTCTGCCAAGTTAACAGTTAGTTTTGAGGGTGAGAAAAATTAACGGTAATATTAAATTAAAAAAAAAAAAAACGGAAAAAGTTAAAAGAAAAACTATTACGGTTTAGAAATCTTTACAAGTTCCTGAGAAATAGTTAAGCAACTTAAAAAATGTAGTAAGATAAAGTTTTACAGGCGTGGTGCGGCTATATCCATCATTGACGTTAAATATTTATAGTATACTAGCTGTTGCCAGCGACTTCGTCCGCGCGGACATCGTTTACTCCGCACAGCCTCTCCCCCGTAGGTGATAGCGTGATAATATGTAGACATTATGTTGACCCGACATGTCAGTAATATTCATGCAAAATTTGAAGTAAATCCGTGCAGTACTTTTTGAGTTTACCCCGGACATACATACAGACAAACAGACAAACAGACAAACAGACAAAAATTCTAAAAACTATATTTTTGGCTTCGTTATCGATTGTAGATCACGCTCCAAGTATTCTTTTAAAAAAATATTCAATGTACAGATTTAACTTTCCTGCGATTTTATTATATGTATAGAATAGATGAAAATACAACCCTCTTCTTAATCCGCCTTATTGTGATGGGCAACTTCGGAACATTACAATGCGCGTAGCCCGACACACTACCAATTTATTAAACCCTTCCCCTCCGCCCCGTCAGTCGAGGGGTTAGCGAACCTGACTACGCACCAATAGGGCTCGGGTTTGATTCCCGACAGGGCCAAATATTTATGTGGTGAGCATAGATGTTTGTATTTCTGGGTTTGGGTGTTTATTTAATCTATTTGAGTATTTATATATGTATATTTATGTATTCGCATCGTTGACTGACACCCACCCACACTACAAGCAAATAAATTGCTTACTTTGAAGTTAGATCAATTCGTGTAATTTGTCCAGTGATATTTATTTATTATTATTAACAGTATAGTTGGAAAATCTACACCCAGTAATGTTAAAATGCTCAGAATTGTTCTAATTGGCCAGTATTAAAATTAAAATTAGATTATAAAATTTTAATTAGATTAGGCCAAGATCACACAAAAAGTTTTGCAATTTCATGACAAAACAAGATAAGAATTTCAAAGTAAATCAGACTAATTTTATCATACATAATTCATTGCTATTCGTAAAACCAATAACATGAAAAAATCAAGCGTCATTCCGAATTAAAACTGCCAAAACGAAATTACATTACACAAATTGGTGGAATTAAAAAACTTTGCGAAATCGTAATGAAATTCTGATTAAAACTTACGCTGAGAAGAAATCAAAGTAATTTAATTTATAACTTTACGTTGTTCTATCTATGTGTCACTACAGGAACGGGAAAGGAAGCTGAACTTATGAAATGAACTCACTGGAGACCAAAAATCTAGAATGACTTATACAGCGTTAACCACCACCACACAGTTTTAGAAGCAAGCTGTGTGAAATGCATACTAATATTATAAATGCGAAAGTGTCTGACTGTCTGTTAAGCTTACACATCTAAATAGTTGATCCGGTTTAAATAAATTTCGGCAAAATGAAATTAAATTAAATGAAACATACTTATTTGCAAGAATATAGGTTTTACAAGTTATTAAAATAAACAAAGTTACAAGTAGATAGAATATTTACCCTGATACGGTGTGCAAATATTTAAAAAAAATCAGATTCTATGTAGTTTAAGAACTTAATACTTTTTTATATCATAAGATAGCAAACAAGCAGATGGGTCTTCTGATGGAAAGAGTCAACCATCGCCTATAGACACCAAAGGTGTTAATGGTGCGTTGCTATCTTATGGCGAGGTCTTATGCCACATGCATAAGTTTACCGGCTACCTTACCCTCTAAACTGGAACACGACAGTGATAAGCACTGACGCTATTGCGGCAGAAATAGGTAAGGGTACCAGACCCGGGCGAGACAATGCAGAACTCTACCACCTAGTAGCCACGACCGTAGTGACTCTTATAGCCAATTGGTTGCCTTTTAGACCTGCCTCGTAGAACGGCAGTTGGTCTATTCTTCATAGGAGCCCGGGACCAACACGGGGAAAATATACAATATTTATATATAATATTTATATACTTATTTTGTAGTAGACCCTATAAGTTCAGAACCTGGAGTCAAACATAGTTTCCTATTTTTGTTTTCACTTGGTGAAACCGCATCAGGACAGGATAGTTCTGACGATTAATTAATACGCCAAACCTTTTTTAATTTTTTTTTTTTATAAATCTGATAAAAAAGTGAATCTAGTAAAGGTGTTTTGTAATTAAAATTCCTATTATTGATTCAAAAATTAACACCTAAGAGGCTAAATAGAAGATAAAAGTTTTTATCAAAAACTACATTAATACAACGGCTTAAATCGAAGACCAGACTGCTTCTATTCGGTTTGATTCGCAAGACTTCTAGTATTGCGAAATTATTTCTTTAAAAATGCAAATATTTTAATTTTTGAACAGTTGCAACTTTGGAATGCAATGGTTGATTATGATCGTGGCAACGGCATAGTTAAAAAATCTCGAAGTAATATAAAAAAAAAAAAAATTACGATAACTTCCGAAAAAATCAAATAATTATGATTCAATTTGGTTCATTTAAAATTCACAGTTCTTAAAGTAAAGAGCTGATGAGGTTTTACAATAATTAATCTGTTTATAAATTTAGAAGTTACTTAAAAGAAATTGTTGATGTAACTTTTTTGAGGTTTTTTTTCATTTCTCAAAATCTACAAGGTCGAATCGGTTTAAATTTTTAGCTAATCTTAATTTGGTGAAACCCGATTCACGTCCATCCATACTAATATTATAAAGGCAAAAGTCTGTCTGTCTGTCTGAATGGCTGTTACGTTTTTTCAGCTAAATCACTGAAACTATTGCAATGAAATTTGGCATGCAGATAGTTAATGTCAAACGTAGGCCTAAATACGTTTTTATTAATAATGGCAAGTTATAATTAAAGCAGCGAAAAAAAAGTTAAATTTATAATTTTCAATCGGTAATAAAAAAGTGGGAAATCAAAATGTTATAATTTTTGCAACGGTAATCTATTCATTAGTATATTAAGAATAACTTCACTGAGTGAAAAATATTATAGGGTTTTAGTTTAATAATTTTATCGGAGTCGTTATGTTAAACTTAAATTTAGAAAAGGTAATTACTTAACAAATGCATGATTAATGTAAAAATTGAGATAAAAATTTTTAAACGGTGGATTCATTGATGTATTTCAATACTACATGATTTTTTTATTAATTAATTTTCATATTTAATATGTTTAAATAAGTTTTTGGTTCTGTGTCAAATTGACCATCCGTTTTTGGCTTTATTTTCAAGGCTCTGTAAAAATTAAAATTTTTAGGAAATTTGATGATCTTTTTTACAACTTCGAAAATTTTGAATATTTTTTAAGATAAAAAAAGTTACTTAAATTACCTTGGTCCTAATTTTCGGATATAAAAAGTAACAAAAAATAGTAGATGTGAACCAGGCTATATATGGACGACATGCTAATAATTTCGCGGGCGAAACTGCTTAAGTCAGCTAGTTTATTATAAATGCTTTGGAATGGTCTCAATCAACTGATCGATCGTTTTTATCAGCCAAACCGTTCAAAATCTATAAACAGCTTACATACAGACACATACATATAAAATCTAACAAATTGACTTTATCATTAAAATAATCAGAATACTTTCTAGAACAGGTTCTAGAAAGTATTCTGATTATTTTAATGACAATCTGATGAAATCCCGATTGTCTAAAATTGGGGTGAAACCAAATAACTTCCTTGTGTAGGTATAATAATTTATGCTGAAGTTCTCTTAATAATATACAGAGAGTATTTCAGAATAATATCAGTTTTATTTTAACTACATTGATTGTTAAGACCCTTACACTTAAGACCAATAATATTAATTTCAGGACGGACGTGACCTATTCACGACAGACTGTGATAAAAGCGCTGAATAGATCTTTCAATATTTAGGCCAGTGGAAATTCAATTACTATGGGGGTCAGTTTTATTAGCATAAGCAATATCGTACAGGGGTTTACGTAGTCTTCATAAAACATCGCGTATTCAATGGATTTTGTATGCTCAGTCAGCTGGAATAAGTAATAAAGTACAATATTTGACGATAATAAAACTTTTATGAAGGGATCTATTTATAATGGTTAGATCGTGATAAAAAGAAACCAAGATATGATGCTAAATTATTTTATTTCTTATTAACTCAATTGGCTTCCGTAAGAAAACATTTCTGTTATTTGAAAAAAACGCAGCGGTAAATAGTAGAATAACAATTTTCTCTCGTATTTGATAACTAACTACTAAGAGGATTGTTAATGACCCTTAAATGTAGCTAAATTATGTAGAATTTATGATTCATCTATGAACTAATACGATGATATATCTACTGATAAGATGATGTTATACTTATACGCGAAAACTTTATTTTTCTTTTTACGGCAATTACTCGAACTGAGGAGTGTGAAATTAGGCACAAGTTAAAGTTTCTATGAAGGGATCCATAAAGCTAATGTTTTAATATGTCTATATAATCTATATATAAATATTATAAATGTGAAAGTTTGGATGTTTGGATGGATGTTTGTTACTCAATCTCGCAAAAACTACTGAACGGATTTGAATGAAATTTTGCACACAGGTAGAATATGACCTTGATTAGCACATAGACTACTTTTTATCCCGGAAAAATTAGGTGATCCCGCGAGATTCACCAAAAACTTATAATGCAGCCGGCTGCACGCTGCAGCTAGTAAGTAATACATAAGGAACAGATTAAATTAATAAAAAGTAATAATACTCATTTACGTGTCATACATTATTTAATGTGTTGGTTCCGGGCTCCTTTGAAGAATAAGCTAACTGCCGTTCTGCCAGGCAGGTCGTATAAGGCGACCAATTGGCTATGCGTGTCACTATCATCGTGATTACTAGGTGGTAGAGTTCTGCATCGTCTCGCCCGGGTCTGGTACCACCGCCTTACCTTTTCTTGCCGCAATAGCATCAGTGCTTGTCGCTGTCGTGTTCCGGTTTGGAGGGTAAGGTAGCCGGTAAACTTATGCATGTGGCATTAGACCACGCCACACGCAACGCACCAATAACATCTTTGGTGTCTATAAGCTATAGTTGACTCTTTTCATCAGGAGACCCATCTGCTTGTTTGCTATGTTATTATTTATATTAATGATTTAAAAAAAATATATATTATATACACACATGTATACTATTCTGATTATTCAGACAAAGAAAACTATTTGGAACCGCGGCTCTCGTTGAGTTCGTGTCTCCTGAAGATGCTTCGGCTGCGAAGTGAAACGTGCGTTGAGTGCGTAAATTGTGTGCTTTTGTGTTTGGTGCTGTCGTGGTGTAAAGTGTGATGGACGAGGGTGGATAACTGTGCCGCTGGGGTCTCCATTATTTTTTAGACCTATGGTGAGTTTGATCCATTTCTTACACCGCTTTTACATGTTTTCTTTTTCAGTGACATCGCAAAGGTGCACTTAAAAGTTCACGGAAATTTACAAAATAACTAGTTTTCTTCGTCTAAATAATGGATTGTCGCAAAGTAACGCCTGAATCTATAAAATATCTTGATTATAATTAAATCTATTGTCAAATTTAAGGAGTTTTTATTCTTTAATCTATGGTCGAATTTCAACCACCTAGCGATTTTATTTGTTGATTCAGGCTTTTTTTGAAGAATATACCTAACAACCGCTTTATTAGGCATCGTGTAGGTTCCGGACTCCTTTGAAGAATAGACCAACTGCCGTTCTGCCAGGCAGGTCGTAAAAAGCGACCGATTGGCTTTGCGAGTCACTACCATGGTGGCTACTTGGTGGTAGAGTTCTACATTGTCTCGCCCGGGTCTGGTACCACCGCCTTACCTATTCCTGCCGCAATAGCGTCTGTGCTTGCTGCTGTCGTGTTCCGGTTTGGAGAGTAAGGTAGCCGGTTAAATTATGCATGTGGCATTAGACCTCGCCACAAGGCAGCAACGCACCATTAACACCTTTGGTGTCTCTAGGCGACTAGTTGACTCTTTCCATCACTAAACCCATCTGCTTGTTTACTATCTTATAACATAAAAAAACCGTGTCAAAGACGTGAAAATGCTAATCCTAAAAGAATCTACTACCTACTAATTCTAATACAAACTTCTACCTAATCCTAGTACGTACTAGTACTAATCCTAATACGTACCACTAAAATCGAGACTATTAACTTTGTAGTAGAGTTCAGCAACTTCTTGCCGCAGTAGCATAATTAGTATTTGTCACTGTCATGATCCGGTTTAAAGGTTAAGCTAGACGGTTACGTATAACTTATGCAATTGCATTCACACCTCACCACACGAATAGCAACGTATCATTAACATCTCTGGTGTCTATAAGCGATGATTGTATCTTTCCATCAAGAGAGCCATGTACTTAATTGCTATCTAATGGTACCAATAAAAAAACCTGTCTTGTTGCAATAGAGACCCGCGGCGATTGACTGTCACGAAATACAGAAATTACAGGGTGCTAGGTCAGGGCTATGCGCAGGATCAATGACGAGATGTACTTTTTCGGAGGCTTAAAATGACTTTGTTTAGTTGGCCGTGTGTGAAGAAGCGTTATCACGGTGTAGGAGAATGCGACTTTTGGGTCGTCTTTCGCGAACTTTTTCTAACACCCTGGAAAACGAAATGGTAGAATACCAATCGGCATTAACACTCTTTTGATCTTCAAGTGGAATTGTACAGATGGGACCCGTAGCTGAGAAAAAAAACGCGATCATTTTTTTACCAACGATTCTCGCCTGTCTCACTTTTGTTGACCTGTTCTCATTTTCAAACACCCATTCACAAGATTGCTGTTTTTTTTCGGGTTCAAAACAGAAATTTTACGTTTCCTCTCCTGTGACAATGTCGTAAGCAGCATTAGAATGTCCGTGATCGTACTTCAGTAGCATCTGTGAGCACCATTCCACGCGAGCCCACTTCTGCTCCGTTGTCAGTTCATGAGGAATCCAACGACAACAAAGTTTCCGAACTGTCCGTGCCGATAACTGACCACCTCGAGCTCCTTGGTATCACCTTAACGCCTACTCTTAACTTTGGTTCGTACATCGATTCAAAAGCCTAAGTTGCTTCAAAAAAGCTTGATATTCTGGCCAAGGTGCGACAGTATTTCAGCCCGGGACAGTTGCTCAATCTTTATCAAGCACAAGTCCGTTCGTGCATAGAATACTGCTCTCACCTCTGGGATGGATCCGCCAAGTACCAGCTGGAGACGCTTGAGGCGATAGAGAGGCGTGCCAAGAGGCTCATAAACGACGATGATTTGGTAGGCAAAAAACTCCAAAGCCTCGCTTATCGCCGCAGAGTGGCTAGTTTATCGGTTTTTTATCGGATACATTTTGGAGAGTGCGCTTCGGAATCGCACGACTTAATTCCGCCATCCCTGTTTTTCTATCGATCGTCGAGGCGCACAGATACTAGGCATCGACATATGGTGGACGTTCCACGTACCCGAACAAAGCGGTTCGATTCGACATTCTTGATCCGAACCGCAAGGGACGGGAATATGCTACCTGAGTCTGTGTTCCCCGACGGGTACAACCTGGGCATCTTCAAGAGAAAAGTGAACAGGTACCTTCTAGGAAGCGCGTTCCATCTTAGGCCGCACCTTAGCTTACCAACAGGCGAGATCATGGTCAAGCACTTACCTATCGACAGTAAAAAGAAACTCAATTCTTCGTGTAAAATTTTCTGAATTTGGTTCATACTAATCCCCAATAGTCCTCGAATTGTCTCATAGGTAATCCGGGGGTTTTCTTCAATTAACCGCTTAATAGTAGCCACATTATTTTTGTTGACGGCGGTTGAAGGCCGCCTTTCAAGAAATTCGTCATGTAAAGAATCTCGACCTCTCTCAAATTCAGCAAATCATAGCCTCACGGTGCTCAAACAAGGTGCTTGTCTCCCTAAAGCATTTTGAAGACGAGCGGTACAGTCTTGCGGAGAAAGAGAACTTTTAAAATCATAAAAAATCATCGCTCTAAAATCTTTTTGACCTAATTCCATTTTCGTTGATATTGAAATTGAAGATATTGAAATTAAAATATGTTTTAGAACACACGTATTTGTTAGTTATTGGCTTGTCTGAGCGTGGGTAAAATAATAAAAAATAATCGAGTTTCACGCAATCTCGTAGATATAGTTCCAATTTATGCCGGATTTCCATAAACAATGATCCGTCATTCGTAGTGGTAGGCAATTTAAGGCGAGGCATCGGGACAAACGGAAAAAAACTGGTTTACTAAATCACGTTTTTTGTATTGATTGTTAAATAACAATTTTATAAAAAATACACGATATACCTCAAGATGTTATCTAAGAAATGTGCTAACTTATTACATGATAGAATGTATTTTACTCGATCATATAAAATTCCAAAAACAGGTAAAAAATTTTAAAGTTCATAATATTTATATTTTTCCACGTGAATTTTATATGGTGATATTTAGTTTTAAATACAAAAAAGAATGTACTAAATTTTGGTTTTCAGCTAAAGTTCTATATTTATTTATCCGAAAATTAACACGTTTCCGAGCGGTTTCAGAACATGACGCGCCGCAAATTTCCTATAGAACTGACGTGCGTCAAAATACCTCGCCTTAATAATAACAAGGCGTTTCACAAGCTTTTTTGAACCATTTTGTAACTTTTATACGAACAGTTTTAGCTTACGCTTCGTAGGAAATGTTACTTCTAATATTCGACCGCCGCGCCCCGTTGGTCGAGTGGTTAGCGACCCTGACTACGCAATCAACGGGGCTCGGGTTCGATCCCCGACTGGGACAAGCATTTGCGTGATAAGCATAAATGTTTGTATTTCCGGGTTTGGGTGTTTATTATGTATGTAAAAGTATTTTTATATGTATTTCTATGTATTAGTATCGTTGACTAACACCCATAACACAAGCAAGTAATTTGCTTACTTTGGGGTTAGATCAGCCAGTGTAATTTGTCCCGTGAATATTTATTTATCTTAAATAAATAAGTCGTTTTATTGATTGAGCTGTTGCCCGCGACTTTGTCCGCGTGGATTCGTTTACTCCACACAGCTCCTCCCCCGTAGACCGTAGGTGATTGCGTGATAATATGGAGCCTATATATTGACCCGACCTGTTAATAATATTCATGCAAAATTTGAAGTAAATCCATGCATTACCTTTTGAGTTCACCCCGGATATACATACAGTCAAACAGACAAACAGACAAAAATTCTAACAACTATATTTTTGGTTTCGATATCGATTGTAGATTACGTCCTAAGTATTCTTTAAAAAAATATTCAATGTACAGTTTTGACTTTCCTACCATTTTATTATATGTATAGATATGGGAACGGTCATAAATGCTGCGTCAAAATCTATAGAATATAATATACTGCTGGCATATTCTAAAGTCAAATAGAACTGCTTTGATTTTCTGAGTCAATCGTTTAGAAGACCTCACAGGGCTTTAAGGATCACGTTTATCTGGCTCCATTGATTTAAATTAACATGCCTATCATATACATTTCACACTGTTTTGATCAAAGCAAACAGGATTTGTCGGTCATTTAGTTAGATCAAAGCAAACAGAATTTGCTAGTCATGAAATGATTTTGATAATATCATGTCACATCAGTTCAAAAACAATAACATTTGTTTAAAATATTTTTTTTATATCATAAGATAGCAAACAAGCAGGTAGGTCTCCTGTTGGAAAGAGACAACCATCGCCTTTAGACACCAAAGATGTTAATGGTGCGTTGCTATTTTGTGGTGAGTTCTAATGCCACATGCATAAGTTTACCGGCTAACTTACCCTCCTAACTACAACACGACATTGACAAGCACTGACGCGATTACGGCAGGAATAGGCAAGGCGGTGGTACCAGACCCGGGTGAGACAATGCAGAAGTCTACCACCTAGTAGCCACGATGGTAGTGACACATATAGCCAATCGATCGTCTTTAACGACCTGCTTGGCAGAACGGCAGTTGGTCTATTCTGTAAAGGAGCCCGGAACCAATACGGGGAAAATGCTGAAGAGTTTGTAAAAATATTTTTGGAATAGTGGAAAATTACACGACAAGACACATTTTATTTTACATTAATTCCAAATTTTGATTCAGTTTTCACTGTTATTTAAACAAATTATTTCCAATATAAAATATATAGGCTTACATCTATAAAACATTCTTATTATCTATTTGTATAGTAAAGAAAATTTCATATTATGTGACGAAGCCGTCAAAAAAAAACAATTTTCTAGAGCTTACATTGCAAGCGCTGACTAAATCGTATGAGATACATCAAATTAATGTACTACGGAAATGTATGTCATATGAAAAACTCTCGCGTCACAATGTTAGTTACCATACCCCTCGAAACGGCTTGACTGATTTTTATGAAATTTTATATACATATTTAGTAGATCTGAGAATCAGCTGCTATCTATTTGTCAAACCCCTAAATGATAAGAGTTGTCCACCCCTACATTTTATTTTTTATTTTTTGGACAAAATTTTTATTTATTATTTTTTTATAATGTGGCATTAAACATACAACCCTAAATTTTCATCCTTCTATCACTAACCCCTAATTTTAATTCAATAATTTACATGGCAAAACAACGTTCGACGGGCCAGCTAGTAAAGTATAAAAAATCCGCGATAGCATATATCTATCTCCTAAAGTTGACTTACAGTAAGCATTTTTACCTCTAAATAATTATTACTTTATTTTAAAAAGCTAATTTCTCCTAATCAGTATTAACCCTTATCTAAATAAGTATGTTAGTTAGCTTGACCATTTAATGTAGATCAAAATTGTCATTTACTTTTTTTATTTGAATGAGTACTTTAGAAGTTATCATAGATTATATAATTTTTTCGTTGTGTGTAACTTTAACACACAACGAAAAAAATACTTATAGCGAAACGGCTGTTCTCGCTACCGCAACTGATCAGCGCAACATTACATTACTTCGACGCGCGTCAATTCTATGGGAAATGTGTGGCGCGATATGTTCTGAAACCGCTGAGAAAGGTGTTAATTTTCGGATAAATATATATATATATATGTATTATATAAAATAGATATATATATATATATATATATATATATATATATATATATATATATCTATTTTATATAATATATATTATATTATATAAAATATAATATATATATATATATATATATATATATATATATATATATATATATATATATATATATATATATATATATATGTATTATATAAAATAGATATATATATATATATATATATATATATATATATATATATATATATATATATATATATATATCTATTTTATATAATATATATTATATTATATAAAATATATATATATATATATATATATATACACATATATATATAATATCTTCGGGTATATCGTGTAATATTTGTAAAATTGTTATTTAACGATCAATACAAAAAAAAACGTGATTAAGCAAACCAGTTTTTCCCCTTTGTCGCGATGCCTCGCCTTAATTGAATTTAGGTTTCTTTTTACAACGACGCGGACGTACTATCATCAGTGTCGACTGTCGATCACCAACAATGATTCAAAGAACTCGTGCGAAGCGGGGCCGGGTCACTAATTGCCTATAAATAAATTTCACACAAAAACTATTTGATTCACTAATAGAGAAAACATACTATTTTGCGATTAAATTGTTCGCTCATCAATGTTAATCTAAAGCAGGTACTCTTTATTATGATTTAAGAAAATCATATCAATACAAACATAAATTAAGAATTTTCATCATCTATAATAAATCTAAACCATTTTAAAAAATATACATATAAACGGGTCAAAAACGCGTACATTACAGAACTTACAGGCTACTTGTAAAGCTCGACATTTCGTCCAAGTTACATTGACGAGCGGAGTCTCTCGTGACCACGGTCAATGTAACTTGGCCGAAACGTCGAGTTTTACAAGTAAGTTCTGTATATGTATGTAAATGTGTTTGACCCGTTTATATATTTTTAAAAATGATAGTAGTGTAATAGTGTAATACCCTTAGATGAAGGAACTCTCTTATCAGAAATAATACCTCTATGGTATTATAAAGATGCTGGCAGCTTGTCAGCTTTTAAATATTTTTCAAATAATAGTTTCTTAGTATGTCTAGTCATTTTGTATTTGGTCAATTGTAAATTTGTTTTTAAGGGGCATGGATGAAATGCCCAATAACTCAAAGATATACTAAAGTTAGTGGAAGTCTTTCTTTTAATTAACAATTAGTTTTAAAATTAATCACGTCTAACTCTCGAAAAGTAATTTGAAGCACTCACTCACCTATTTTTTCCACTGCATTGGCGGCAGTGCTGTCATGTTTCGATTTGGAGATATGTATATGCATGTGGCATTATTATGATAAACCTATGTATGTGGAATAACAATACACTATTAATATCTTTGGTGTCGATAGGCGATGGTGATCTCTTTCCATCAGGTAAGACATTTGCTTATTTGTTATCTAAAGCCATAGACGAGCCAAAGCCATAGCTAAAAAGACATAGCTTCAAACATTTGAACACTTGTTTGATTGCTATGTGTGGCACGGGATTTTGAAAATGTGTTCAAAGTTTAAACAAAATTTGCCATTTGCCACGCGTTTTCGGTTTTTTAGTGCACATCGAAGCGTTCAAAGTTGGAATGTGTTCAAATGTTTGCATAGTCGGTCACACTTGTGCAAAGTTCATTTCAATTGCGCGACCGCTACAGCGGCCGATGCTATGGTGAAAGGTCGTATCGTGCCACGTACGTACTAGGTCAAGATTATTTATGTCACTCGCGTCCGTGTTTTTTTCTTCGAGGTTTTGGTAGATTTTGCAAATGTATCATATAATTACAAGCACTTATATATAATAAAGCGTCCACAAAATTGACGTCCATTTTGTTTGTCGTCTACCGGCATGCTGTGGAGAAAAATGTTTGCAAAGCATGCGTGGCAGGTTATGACAATATTTATTCAAATACGTTTTCAAATTCTTCAAAAAACTGTTCAAATGTTTGAAGCTATGTCTGACCCCGGCTTTATAATAAAAAAAATGTAATTTAAAAAATCAAACCGACATAAAAAAATCAGTCAATCATACCCTTATCTCAAAAACATCTGAACCGATTTTGATTAAACTAGGACGGTTTCTTAAGTTGGAATAAATATCTCGATATGGCTTGTAGGTCACGAGAAATTCGTAGACAAACATAGAAACAAATATATAAACTTACTAACATACATACTTACACAATTAAGTACACGTGCTTGGACGCCTAAATAGATAATGGTCATTATCAAATATTAACCAATTCCAACAATATTAGGTTGTATGTATGTATGTATGTAACATGTCAAACTGATACCACAGAATACTAGAGACTAACAGAAGCCAATGTTACATACAAGTAATATTCGAGTGTAGCACACACAAACACCTCTCACGAACGCGATATCTCGGACTGGTGCGGAATAAACTGTCCTGAAACACTTCGAGATATCGAGTCCGTGAGAGGTGTCTATGTGTGCGTTATTCGAATATTACTTATATGTACAATGACTTCTGTTAGTCTCCAGTATTCTGTGCTGATATCCTTCGTTTATTCGTCAGTTGAAATCTTTTAAAATGCCGCGAACCGCAGGGCATAGCTAGTATGCTACAAAAACATTAACTTCACGTTTATTTCAATAAAAAGCATTCCATATAAAACTGATTCTCGATAAAAGTACAGTCTGCTGTATATATTGGTAAAATTCTATCACAAAATCTCAAAGTGTTGTTCAGTTGGCACTCTGCTTGCAGTTGAAGTGTTTGCATAGCCTTGTATAACGGCGCTAATATTGCACTAGCGATGTGAGTTTTCATTTCCGTGCCATTTTAACGGCATCGCTATACAAAGTCTGTAAGCTTCCTTACTGAATGGAGATTTTAAATCTAGACATAAATTATTTTTAACAAAAATAATTGTAATATTTATAAACATACAGACATATCTTCACTCTAGATCCCTTACAGTGTGAGCAGAGAGAACCGAGTGCTAACTTATATTTATATCGTATTAAAAACACTTGTACTGTTTTACTTGACTTTTTATTTATTAAAACCAACCGGTTTCGCGTTTTAACGCATCATCAGGGCAAAATTTTTTTTTTTTGCCCTGATGATGGGTTAAACGCGAAACCGGTTGGTTTTAATAAATAAAAAGTCAAGTAAAACAGTACAAGTGTTTTTAATACGATATAAATATAAGTTAACATGGAGTTTTACCAAGTGCCGACGATATTCAGTGTTCAAAGTATAGAACCGAGTGCCTTATGTCATGATCCTTGAGTCTTGCTTCCTTCACATTTATTACTCTCTTGATAAAAACACGCCGAAGACTCTTGACATCAATTTCGTGCAGAGCCCGATCAATCTGATCATGGTTTGTCAATCTTGGTCTTCTCCGGTATCTACATCCTCGGTGGCGTTCAAGTATTACGAAAGCAGATTTTTTACAATTATTGACTACCCCCTCCCCCATGTCAGCAAAAGTAAGCAAATCACTTACCCCCTCCCCCTTTGCTTACGTAAAGATTTGTAAATTTATTTTTTAATCTGTTCCTCAGATTTGTGATTGATTCATGAGTAGCAGTTTTCATTAGTAGCAGTAGGTAATATAAAAGAGTTTAACGCAAACATTTAATGTAGCAAGCAGTAAACACATAGAAAACTTGAAAAGTAAAAAAATAATTTTGCTTACGTAATCCCCCCACCCCCCTTGTCATCAAAAATAAGCAAAGGGAAGACCTCCCACCCCCCTTTAGTTCTTTCGTAATACCAAGGATTCATAACGTTATAATTTCGATATTTTTGCTGTTTCGTGATTGGTTCGCCAACTAGCGCTAGAAGACAACGTCATAATATCATATACCATAACCAATCACAAAGACGCAAATATATCGAAATTATAACGTTTTAAATCCTTGCGTAATACTTGAATAGCCCCCTTCCACATTCGCATTTTATATCTGTTTTGTTAACCTTTATTTACCATTCCTTCTACACAACCGAACTTTTCTTTCACTCCAATATTACAGAACCAATCCGCGAGTGTTATGCCTCATATTTTCCATAACGATCTGATCTCGACCACATTGATTCTTCTTCCATGTCTTTCTAACATAACCAAAACTCACTTCCATACAATAACGTTGAGATGAGCACATAATTAAAGTTCCTATAAAATATAATAATAAGTATTAAAATTAACATAAATTATTCAATAACACTCTTTAAGATTTATAGAAACTAGGTGGTAGAATTCTGTATTGTACCTATACTGCCGCAATAGCGTCAGTGCTTATCACTGTTGTGTTCCGGTTTGGAAGGTAAGGTAGCCGGTAAACTTATGAAGTGGCATTAGACCTCGCCTCAAGATAGCAACGCACCATTAACTTTGGTGTCTATAAACGATGGTTGACTCTTTCCATCAGGGATCCATCGGCTCGTTTGCTCCTTATGATATAAAAAAGGAACGTCGCGGAAATCAAAATGTGCTTTTTTATATCATAAGATAGCAAGCAAGCAGATGAGTCTCCAGATGAGACGGAAAGAGTCAACCATTATAGACACCAAAGGTGTTAATGGTGCGTTGCTATCTTGTGGCGATATCTAATGCCACGTGCATAAGTTTACCGGCTACCTTACCGTCCAAACCGGAATACGTCAGTGAAAAGCCCTGGCGCTTTGCGGCAGGAATAGTTAAGGCGGTGGTACCAGACCTGGGCGAGACAATGCAGAACTCTACCACCTAGTAGCCACGATGTTAGTGACTTGCATAGCCAATCGATCGCCTTTTACGACATGCCTGGCAGAACGGCAGTTGATCTATTCTTCAAAGGAGCCCCGAAACCAACTTCTAATTCTAATTGAATTCTAATTGGTCCACGTTTCTGTGAATCTTTAATTATAGTATTTATTCTATAAAGTATTTTCTCTTTAAATTATAATACATAGATGACACCACAGAACAAAAAAGACTAACAGAAAAAACACTAACAGAAACTAATAGACACGATGTTGAGCGTAAAATGCGCAGCCGCTCTAATGAGCAAATGTGTGTAAATGTAAGACGCTTGGAGATATAATATATCGTAAAAAATAGAAATATTGCCATGTCGTGCTATTTTATCGTGTCGAATAAAAAGCTAAAATTTAAGAAATACGTCAGGAGTGATTTTATATCATCGGTAAGTATTTTTCTGTTTAAATTAAAGCGACATTGACAACCTAAGAAATTGCCTTGAAAGGCATATCCAATATTTACTATTCATAATCATGTCTGAGCCGAGTATTCTTGTAGACAATCGTTCATTCTATTGCATCGGCTATTTTGTAACAATATCTGAGTATGAACTAAATAGACTACGAGCTTATTTAAGCAAACTATCAAAGAAGGAGGTTATAAATTCGGCGGTATTTTTTTTAGCGGGCAATTAGCTCACCTCTCATTCCCACCACTGTAACTTCTGTAAACCAGAATCAACATCGGCAGCCGTCCTGATAACCACTGAGTTGCGAGCTCAGGGTGCCCTGGGGAAAAGCTAAGCTGTCTTGGAACCCGCAACAAAATTAATCAGAACTATATATGAGGAGTAGGAAAATACATCCTGTTTCCTTCCCTTTTAAGCAGGAAACAGCAAAATATGAAAAGCATAAAAAGCACCCCAAGCAGTGCTATAACACAAAAATAATTAAGCATAAAAATGCTACGAAATGAGACGAAATTCGGCTGTATAATTTTTTAAATGTTTTTTACCTCAGAACTCCGTCATTTATGGACCAATTTGGAAAAAATCTTGTTTTGATTGCGAGGGTGTAATTCCCATGTGATCCCGTTTGTAATTTGGAGACCACCTGATGTAGGATTCCGGAGATATAGAAAATGGGAAATCGATTGCTGCAGTTTTACTGTATTAAAAATAATATTTATAAGACCACAAATATTTAATGTATTATATAATAGTGAACAAGTAATGCATGTCAAACATTGATATATAAAAACCCTAGATACACAATCAGTGTCTCAAAAACGTCCTCTAAGAATAAGAGTTTATCGATTTATTTTTGTCGTTTATATTACTAAATATAGGGTGTAATGTTTGATTTTCATTTTATTTGTCTTAAAAATGTACTCGACACTCCAAATATAATACGACAAAATTTCAATGGTCACTTTTTCAGTAAAAGAATAGTGCATTACAACCTCCTTTTAATTAGTCGAATAATACAAATTGATCCTGTTATTATTAGTGGAGTCGATTTTTTTTATTAATAAGTTATTTTTTTTTAATAAGATTAATTTTTTTCATTAACAATTTTGAGTACCTTTTATAGTTGTTAACCAACTGCCAAAAGAGAAGAGGACATCAATTTGACGATTTTAAAATGTTTGATTATATTGATTACTTATTTTGAGGACAAAGTTAGGTGATTCTTTTTATTTTATTTATAGAATATAAAATAACAATATATAATTGTGATTTTTACGATGAACTTTGGAGATATATTACGAAACTTTTAATATAACAATAGCAAATCATAAGTAGCATCGAATTTTGTTCTGTTTACACGTGTTGTTGATAACGATTTTTTAAGTGGAAGGCACAGGTTGCATTAAGAATGTTTATTATTTGATTTAATAATTTATTTTTAATAAAATGTTGTTTTTGATTGCGGATATGTTATACAATACATATTATAAATGTTAAAGTTTGTATGTTTGGATGTTTGATAATCAATCACGTAAAAAAGGCTGTACCAATTTGGATTTAGACTCGGATATAAGATGGATCTCTCGGAGACTCGGATAACCTGGAATAGCACATAGAATACTTTTATCCTAATGCAGAGATCTGCAGCTAGTCTCGTATAAATTGTAAGTGACTGTTTATATGTACGAGTTGTTTTATTTGCATACTAGCTGTTACCCGCGGCTTTGCTCGCGCATATTTACTTTAGAACTTATTTAACCTTTCTTTATTTTATTAAAAATCTCTACATTGCCGGGTGGGCCGCTAGTACGTTAAAAATAATATTTACATATTCACCTTAATTTTTTTTTATAGAAGAGGGGGCAAACGAGCAGGAGGTGCACCTGATGGTAAGTGATCACCGCCGCCCATGGACATCCACAATACCAGAGGTCTTGCAGTTGCGTTGCCGGCCTTTTAAGAATGAGTAAGCTCTTTTCTTGAAGGTCCCCAAGTCGTAACCGTTTGGAAACACCCCTGCCGGTAATTGGTTCCACAACAAAGTAGTGCGAGGCAAAAAGTGTCGAGAGAAACGCACAGTTGTGGATTTCCAGACATCGAGATGGTGAGGATGGAATTTCAAATTTTGACGCGATGTCCGATGATGGAATTCGGCGGCAGGAATTAATCCAAATAACTCGTCGGAACACTCTCCATGAAAGATACGATAGAAGACACAGAGTGAGCCAACATCTCTGCGCAATGCCAAAGAGTCGAGCCGTTTCGAAATAGCCAGGTCGGCAACGATTCGAACCGCTCTACGCTGAATGCGATCAAGAGGAAGGAGCTGGTACTGAGGAGCTCCGGCCCAGAGATGAGAACAGTACTCCATGTGGGGCCGAATTTGAGCCTTATAAAGTTGAAGGCGATGGGCCGGCAAGAAGTACTGCCTCACTCTGCTGATCACACCGAGCTTTTTGGAGGCTAGTTTAGCCTTACCTTCCAAATGACCGCGAAACTGAACGTAATTCGATATGTCGACTCCCAGAATCCCGATACTAGCCGAGGCTGTCAGGAGAGTATCCCCAAATCGAGGTGACACTACAAAGGGTGTCTTTTTAGCGGAAAACACGCAAAGCTGTGTCTTTTTGGGGTCAAAAGTGACCAGGTTTTGACGACCCCATTCCGAGACATCGGTTAGTCGATTCTCAACTTCGCACACAAGCTTGTTTCGGCTCTCTTCGACTTGTTCCCGAGAAATACCGCTTCGGCCGGAGTATGTAGCATCACCAGTACTGTCATCTGCATAGCAATGTATGTTGCGAATTCGCATCATGTCATTGATATGCAGAAGGAACAGTGTCGGTGATAGCACGCAGCCTTGTGGAACACCAGCATTGATAGATTTAAGGTCAGAGCACGCACCGTCAACTACGACCTTGATGCTCCAATCAGCCAAAAAACTGGTGATCCACTTGCATAATTTCTCGGGAAGCCCATAGGAAGGCAGCTTCGCCAGAAGCGCTTTGTGCCATACCCTATCAAAGGCCTTCGCTATGTCCAAACTAACTGCCAATGCAGCCTTGGACTTGGACTCAACTGCTTCCGCCCACCGATGTATTAAGTATACAAGAAGATCACCAGCTGAGCGGCCGCGACGGAAACCGTACTGGCGGTCGCTAATCAGCTGGTGCTCTTCTAAATACTTGAGGAGCTGCGAGTTGATGATTGTCTCCATAATTTTGGAGAACAAGGAGGTTATGGCTATCGGCCGATAGTTAGACGGATTAGAGCGATCTCCTTTTTTAGGGATGGGATGCACTAAAGCTGTCTTCCATGAAATCGGTACTACGCCGAGTGAGTAGGAGAGCCGGAATAGGCGTGTTAGTACCGGCGCCAGCTCTGGAGCACATGATTTAAGTACAATCGGAGGGATGCCATCCGGTCCACTCGACTTATGGACGTCCAAGGAAAAAAGTGCTTTGCGTACGAAAGACTGCAAGAATTTTAATTCCGTCATAGAACTATAGCACTGCGGGATGGTAGGCGGTGCATTTCCTTGGTCGTCCAGAGTCAAGTTGGCCGCAAAGAACGAGCCCAAAAGATCGGCCTTCTCCCTTGCGGTATGGGCCAGAGTGTCATCATCTCCGTGTAAGGGTGGAAGAGAGGGCTGTGAGAAATTCCCCAAGACAGCCTTGGCGAGAGACCAGAACGCACGAGTTCCCGAAGGAAGGCGAACTAATTTCTCACCAATTCTGCCAATGTGTTCAGATTTTGCCTTGGCGATAGCTCTTTTGAAGAACCTCGAAGCGGAATTGTACTCCTTACGTAACGCGCTGGTTTTTTCATCACGAAAAGTCGACGCTGCAGCCCAAGCCCGGTAGCATTCCTGCTTTCAGCGTGAAGCCGTTTTGCAGGAGCGACCAAACCAAGGCTGAGACTTACCACCAACCGGTACCGCAGAAAATGGAATGAAAAATTCCATGCCCTGCAGCACCACATCAGCGATAGAGTCAGCGATGACACTCGGATCATCCAGCGAAAAGCACATCCGCCCCCATGGGTAGGACGCAAAAAAAGACCGCATCCCGTCCCAATCTGCTGACCTATAGTGCCAAACGCGACGACAGCCTGCAAAAGGAGGCCGTGATAGGTGCGTAACCGGCACTTTACTCTGGATCAGGCAGTGGTCTGACGTACCAAGAGGGACGTCCACAGATACCTGATAATTGTCCGGATAGGAGGTCAGCAGAAGGTCCAGCAGTGAAGGCGTATGATCGTCCACATCGGGAATTCGCGTAGGCGTGGTTACCAATTGTGTTAGACCATATGCCAAGGCAAAATCGTGAACAGACCTCCCCGCATGATCGGTAGTGCGTGAACACAGCCATTCGGCGTGGTGGGCATTAAAATCGCCTAAGATCACGATCTCAGCGGAGGGGGTCTGTTGCAACACGGAATCTACAGCCGTTTGAAGGTGCTCAACGAGCCTGTCGACTTCAGCATTTCCGCTATGGGATCTGTAGAGGCACGCATAGATGCGGGGATGGTCGTCGCAGTCTACACGCAGCCAGAGGATGGATAGGTCCCTATAGCCTTCAATGCTGCTGAGACGTCGAGAGCAGATATCCTCTCTGACATAAGCACAAACTCCCGCCCGGGGTACAAATGAATGCTCGAATTTGTACCCCGGGTAGGAGAGATATGAGGTATCAGCCGGAGAAGATATCTGCGTCTCAGTTAAAAAGAACAGAGCCGGCTTAGCCGTCTCAAGGTGGTAGTGGATGGCATTTAGGTTTGAGTGAAGACCCCTTATATTAGTATAATCCACGTGGAGTGTGGTAGAGGGTGCCTTTCGATGTCTGTTCGATTTGCCCCGAGCAGCGAAGTTGGAGAGCGCAATTGTGCCCCCCCCCCCCCCCCCCCAGAGTACGCAGGGCAGCCTGGGCATCCATGATTAGGCTGATTACAAACCCCTGAACATGGATGTCCAGAGGGGGATTCTCCACCGCTTACGCTAGTGGTACCCCCTGGGGTAAACTACTACCTTTAAATTGCGCTTCCATAGTGTTAGGGGGAGGGGGGAAAGGGCCTCCGGGAACCTCACAGATCAAACGAAACGCAACAGCAAAGCTGTTACTTTACGTTGGTTTTAAGTGAGGTAGTGGTATCGCCCCGGTCGTGCCGACCCATTCAGCTAAGCATGGCACTACCACTTTTTTTTGACTCACTGCACCGGTGGAATAATCTCAAAAAAGTATATTATCCCTCCGGCGGGCGATGGGGTCGTCACTTCCCGACGACGGAAATTCATCTTAATTACTTATATACGACATTTTTATTATTAAAATGTAAGTAAAAAACGTAAAACCTGAACTTCCTATAACTTCTAAATTTTCTATACCTAATGTCATAACTAACTATACCTCAAACTGAAAATACCTATTAGTAATACACCTATCGAAAAAACTAACGTAATTATAAAAGAAATTTATAATTAATAGGAAATATCTAATCTAAAATTACCTTTGGCAATAATATTATATGTACTAAACTATACTCCAAACTAAATATACGTATCTATTAGGATTTCTGTGTATGTAACACACCTATGTAACCAACTAATGTAACTATATTAAAAAAATCTGTGAGCTGGTTGACCCTACAGGCCACCTGAAACTTCCCGATAAATTTAAGTATTTAACCTCAAAGAAAAAACTATGCCTAAACATAGACTATTGAATTAAAAAAGTTCAAAAATCCAAAGTTTTTTTTTAAAATGATACTTATTTATTCAATATTTGAAAAGATGTATATTTTTCCAAAATCATCAACGAGTTTGATCTTCCGAATAACATTGAACACAATTTTTTAGCTCTAAATTGTTTTATTGGATTTTTTTATACGAGGGTCAATAAAATTTTCAGAAGCCGACATCGCATTAGTAACTAATCTATTGTGTTTCAAATGTCTATAAGCAGTATTCACTCGTACGTCTGCAGATACTATAACTAAACAAATGTTCGTTTACATAATACTGCAAAAAAAAAAAAAACTGAAATCTAATTCAAAACGAGAATTCTAAGAAAAGCTAAACTTATTTCTAGGAAATTAATGCGTTTCCTTACTATGTTGTCAATACATTACATAATACGTCTGAAAAAAAATCGTGTCTGTTATCATGTAAGAATCTATGAACTTTATAACGTAGTCATAGTCACCATTGCAGTAAATTTCCTATTTCAGTATATTCTAAATCTATTATACTATGCAAACTAAATGTATCAATACAAGCATCAAATACTACATGGCTATAAACCCATAGTTTGCCTATATGTGTAGGTTCTGTGTAATAGAACCAATAACCTATAACGTTTGAAATATAAATAAATTATTTTAATGGTCATTATTTGTTTTATTGATATATAAATGTTCTACGCAAAAACAGATTTTCGACAAGATTTTTTTTATGTAAATTTTACAAACCCTTAAAATACTACCTCAATTCATAAAAATTATTATATTCGACTCCACATGTGCCTTGTCCTACCGGCTAACTTAAGTCAAAAATTTTATTGCTTTTTGTACATTGTTTTTTTAAAAATGACTTTAAATCTTGCGTTTAAGGTTGAATAGGCAAAAACACGTTTGTGCCAGAACTATAAACTTTTTAGACTGAATTAGTGACAGTTTTGAGTGTCAGTTTTGTTCGGAACTGTGTATCTTGGGTATTTTATATCAATGATGTCAAATAATATTTTTTGTAGCATTTTTTTTAATTATCTTAATCTATGAGTCGTACCTGCGTCATCGTTCCGAAGCAGTATGCGCCGAATCTTTAACACTAAAAATTATCACGATAAAAGCTGTGGTCATGTTTGCAGCAACGATATTTTGCATGAACTATCGTGCAATATTTCAAGATGGCTGAAATCATTTTCAAACGTTTATTATTATAGACGACGATTTCTTTACGTCTACATGTGTACCAACAATTAATTACAAAATTTTTTTTTGTGATTCACATTTTTTGGATCCCGTAACATTTCATCGTTCCACTCCATTTTACACAACCACCCGTATACGTCTGCACTGATCAAAAACAACGGCTGACCACGCAGCGCGATATGTTAGCGCCCTAAAACCCTTTGCCGTACTGTCAACCGTGCGATGATGCACACGCAGTCCGAATGTTTGCGATGATAGCCGATAATAGCCGGTCACATCTGCATACATCGTGTCATTGTGCGAAGCTTTCTGACGATAGACGCAAGTACGGCCACAGTATTACAATAATATTCCCTAAGAATCCATATTTTTAATAAAATACAATCACGGTATCCAGTAATATACCGGCTGACTGGTAAAAAATAGGTACTAAAGATGGGTACTCGATTCATTACGATACGATAGTATTCGATATCATAATAGAGCATAGATTACTCGAAGTTGATGTTTACAAACAGCAATATGCCATCGTAGTGCCAGGATAGAGTAGAGATTACAAAAAGTTGATTGTTTACAAATAGTGATTTGCCATCGTAGTGCCAGGATAGAGTACAGATTACCTGAAGTTGATTGTTTATAAACAGTAATATGGCATTGTAGTGCCAGGGTAGAGTAGAGATTATTAGAAGTTGATTGTTTACAAACAGTGATATGCCATTGTAGTGCCAGGATAGAGTACAGATTACTAGAAGTTGATTGTTTCTAAACTGCCTATGCCACCATAGTGTCAGAATAGAGTACAGATTACTCAAAGTTGATTGTTTACAAACAGTGATATGCCACCGTAGTGTCAGAATAGAGTACAGATTACTCAAAGTTGATTGTTTACAAACAGTGATATGCCACCGTAGTGCCTGAATAGAACACAGATTACTCGAAGTTGATGTTTACAAACTGATATGCCACCATTGTGCCAGAATAGCGTACAGATTACTCAAAGTTGATTGTTTACAAATAGTGATATGTCACGTGTCACGCGCCAGTCAATGCGAGCACCTGTGGTCGGTGCGGTGACCATATATTTTTTTTATATCATAAGATAGCAAACAAGCAGATGGATCTCCTGATGGAAAGAGTCAACCATCGCCTATAGACACCAAAGATGTTAATGGTGCGTTGCTATCTTGTGGTGAGGTCTAATGCCACATGCATAAGTTTACCGGCTACCTTACCTTCCAAACCGAAACACGACAGTGGCAAGCACTGACGAAATTGCGGCAGGAATAGGTAAGGCGGTGGTACCTGACCCCGGCGAGACAATGCAGAACTCTACCACCTAGTAGCCACGATGGTGTTGACTCGATAGCCAAACGGTCGCCTTTTACGACCTGCCTGGCAGAACGGCAGTTGGTTTATTCTTCAAAGGAGCCCAGGACCAACACGGCGGAGCTGGGACCAATTTTGAATTATTATTAATTATTTGAATTATATGTATACACTTATGTCCTTGAGGTTTACTACATAGTTAAGCAATAATCTCTTTTTATTATATTTTCTTTGGTTACATGTGACCGTGTGACGTGATTGATGTTCTTCAACATGTACAGTCTTTACCAGTCAAGCTATCCATATGGCAAGATGTTAATGCCACTTGCATAAGTTTACCGGCTACCTTACCCTCCAAACCGCAACACGACGGTGACAAGTAATAACGCTATGGCGGCAGAAATATGTGAGACAGTGGTACCAGACCCGAGCGAGACAATGCAAAACCCTACCACCTAGTAGAACTAGCCACAATGGAAGTGATACGTATATATAGTCGGTGGCCTCTTACGAGCTGCCTGGTAGAGCGTTAGACGGTCTATTCTTTAAAGAAGCCCGGACTAATACGGTATGAAAATATTGTTTTTAGGCTTAGCACAAGCTCACATAAATACATTAAAGACGAAAATTCTTGCATGATGCCAGAATAAAGACATTATGTTAAAACGAATAGCTCTTATTACTTTAATGAAACTTTCTCAAAAGTTACCAAACTCGGAGACGGTTTAACTGCATAGGAATGAGAGCTAACTCGTTTTAGTATCTTTATATTAACTACCTTCTCAGCGTATTGCTCGTAAAGACTCTTTTTACGGTTTCGAAGATATGTCAGTTTTATTCAACCGCGTAAACTTGGGTTATTAAAACTAAGTTTAAGTTAAAGTTGTCCTGATGACTGCAGATTGTCTGCTTCGAATAATTGTTCATTTATTAGTCTTCTAAATTGTATTGTATTTAAAAAACTATGGACTTTACTTCTGTTATGCATTCTTTTTTTTTGGTAATGTTACAATAAATACATACAAATAAGGTACTCATTTCAAATCCCAGTTTGAGTATTTCATAACGAAGGTCATCACCTCTGTGGTCTAGTAGTCCGGTATCGGTGTTGATCACATGAGATCTCAGTTCTATTCCCAAGTCAGGCAATTCAAAATTTGATTTTTCAGTTCTCTGATAAAAACAAGATTACCCTAAGTGATTGAATAAGTGCTCGGTTGGCGATAAGCTTGTCACCTATCATATTGTGGGACTAAAATTATGCAAGTGGCATTAGACCTCGCCACAAGATAGCAACGCACGATTAACATCTTTGGTGTCTATAGACGATGGTTGACTCTTTCCATCGGGAGACCCATCTGCTTGTTTGTTATGTTATGATATAAAAAAAAACTTCGGCTATTCGTGGATGCACTTTTTGTAACCTCTGCCTACCTCTTCGGGGATATGGATGTAAAGATACATAACGTAGGTTTCCTAACTTTTTAAAATTCATTTTTTATCTCTTAACAACTGTTCAAAATGTAGACGGCTTTAAATCCTATCATATTAGAGATTTTATAAAATGAATAATCCATTAGATGCATCTCAATAAATTCTTAATAGATAAGATTACACCAAGTTTTTTATATCATAAGATAACAAATAAGCAGATGGGTTTCCTTTAGACACCAAAGATAATAATGGTGCGTTGATACCTGCTCGAGTCGGTATGGCGAGGCTTAAATGCGATTGCATAATACATTTTATACTTTCCATCGTCGTCACTTGGTGAAATTCCATTATTGTTACACAATTGACTTTCACTTCACAACTTTATTTTTAGTATATCACTCAACCGCTTTCACCTTTTAAACATCTTCAGGATGTAATATACTTAACAAAGTATATTACATTCTTATACAAGTATATACGTATTATACATACTTAATTAAGTATACAAATATATTAAATACTTATGTATATTACATCCTGAAGAAGCTTAAAAAGTAAACCGGTTGAGTGATATACTTAAAATAAAGTTATAAAATTGAGATTAAAGTAGATGTGCTTAGTCAATTATAAAGTTGTTGCTTAAGTTTGCCAGCTACCTTACCTTTCATACTAGAACACGACAATGACAAATATTTACGCTATTGCGACAAGTATAGGTACGACGGTGGTACCAAATACCCGGGCGTTGACATTGCGGAATTCCACTACCTAGTAATCACGATGGTAAAAACAGGTATAAACAATTGTTCGCCTTTTACCAACTGCTTATAGAATGGCAGATGTTCTATTCTCCAAAGGGGGCCGGGACTAAGTGGTAATTTCAATAATGTGTCTTAAGGCCGGTTTCCGAAACGCACATTAATTTTAACAAGCAATTTATCTGTGTTTAACAGATCATTTGCTTGTAAAAATTATGTTAAATACATATTAATTGCTTGTTAAAGTTAATTTACGTTTCAGAAACCGGCCGTTAGTATCATAAATGAAATTGTATTTATTTTTTGCTCGTAATTAGTAAACAAATCAAAACTGAGATATATATTTTTTTGTATAAATACATCAAGATCAATTATTTCTTAATGGCATTATTTCATAGCTCCAACTTTCTCAAAATCACCAAACTTGGGGACGATTTAACTGCATACCAATAAGAGATAACTTTCTTTAGTGTCTTTTAAATAACTACCCTTTAGGATTATTGTTCATGAAGACTCACAAAGATAAGTTAGATTTACCCCAATGCATAAATTTGGGTAAAACGAAAATTTAAGCTCAACGTGTTTGGTCGCTATTTGATTTTAATAAGGTTAATATGTAAAGGTAATATAGGTATATTAATTTATCTTCTGTTATACAAAATAATAAATTGCGTATATATTAAACTATAACAACGTTCTATAATAGCCATATGACAGTTCAAAATATAACAAACAAGCAGACAGTACTCCGGTTGCTAAGCGGTAGCCGTCGCTTTTAGATACCGAAAATATGAGTATTATGTTCACATCTAAGATTGTAGTACTGAAGACTTCACCTGCTACTCTACCCTTCAAGCTGATCCTAAGTTTTGGAATTAAGAAGAGATGAGACGGTTCACAATCAAAGAGCTCTATCATTCAACAGTTACGAGTATCATACGAGTATAGTATCATCCAATAGTTATAGACTTCCGCCTTTTCAATTGGAAGCTTTTCGCCTTTACTCGTCTGATACAAGCTAGCATAAAAACACACCCTCATCCTCATCATATTAATACAAAATTAATTATAATCTTCTCTGTGGTCTACTGGTCCGATGTTCTCAGTACCAGCTCCTTCCCTTTGACCGCATTCAACGTAGAACGGCTCGAATCGTCGACGACAGGACTATTTCTGATCGGCTTGATTCTTGGCATT
Source organism: Apodemia mormo (assembly GCA_036924255.1). Lineage (NCBI taxonomy): Eukaryota > Metazoa > Arthropoda > Insecta > Lepidoptera > Riodinidae > Apodemia > Apodemia mormo. The sequence continues at coordinate 13,756,968 of JAUPFN010000014.1, read as the reverse complement.
ACGTAGAGATGTGGCTTCGCTCTGCATCTTCTGTCGGATCTATCATGTGGAATGTTCCGAGAAACTATTTAGATTAATTTTTACCGCAAAACTTCACCATCGGACATCGGGACAAAATTCAAAATATCATCCTTACCATCTCGATGGCTGGAAATCCACAAATTCTCAAGGCACTTTTTCCCCACACTACTCGTTGCCTTTATTTATTTGCCGGTATAGGTTTTTCCGAACGGAAATGACTTGAGAGCCTTTAAAAAAAGAGCCTATTCTTTTTTAAAAGGCTGGCAATGCAATTGCAAATCTTCTGCTAGTGTAGGTGTCCATGGGCGGCGGTAATCACTTACCATCAGGTGAGCCATCTGTCCGTTTTCCCCCTTTTTCTATAAAAAGTCAGATTTGACCATATGAGGTCCAGGGTTTGGTCCTGGGTCAAGCAACTTAAAATGTGTTTTTCAGTTTTATAATAACAATAAGGTTTCCCGAGAATACTAAGTGCCCGTTTGGTGATAGGCTTGCCACCTATCACGTTGTGGGACCAAGTATCTTCGGTAATCGTAGGTGCACTCGTGCTTCTGCCTACTTCTTCTGGGATACGGGCGTGAAGATACTTTACAATTAAGAATCTACAAGAAATGGGATCGTTCACGCTTATATTGAGAAATTTGAAACGCAAAACACTTTCTTCTTACAAGAAGCTACATTGTCGTTATCAGGAATCGTTTAATGTGTAAAATCTGCATAGGAAACGATGATATACCGCTGAAATAATTTTCCACATTGACCCAACTTCGGTATAAATCATAGATAGATAGGATTACCCTGACTGTATTTTACGTCGCAGCCATGAAAGGGCCTTGGATGTAAAATATGGTGTACTTAGTCTAAGTAAGGCGGGAACGATGAATTATTTATTATTTCTTCCTTGAGAATTGCGACGATTTAATGTGTTTGTTCGACGATTGCCTGTCTGTCAAGTAAACGAAGTTTTCATGGTTCTTTATATTCTTGGTTAATTTCATTTTTTATACATTTTTTCGGATGATGTTGAAAGAAAATCATGACAAAACATTACACGATTAAAGTGATTATGTAAATGCACTTATACTGTTTCACAAAACGCTTCATTTTGTTTATAGTAGGAGAGCCCAAGATACTAAATGGGTAGTTACTCGAGCGTCGCAGGAATCTATTGGATTTTGTAGATTAAATTACAAAAAACATAAAAGGTTATAAAATGTTTTTTATTTCAATGTTGTGAAATAAAAAAACATTATATAACCTTTGAAATCAATGAAAAAATCTACAGATAAAAGAATTGATTAAAAAACTGACTGTATGAGTACACTAAATCGCGTCAGATTAAGGTTGGCCGGTCGGTCACCGTGTTGGTCCCGGCCTCCTTTGAAAAATAGGCCAACTGCCGTTTTGCCAGGCAGGTCATAAAAGGCGACCGATTGGCTATCGAGTCACCACCATCGTGGCTACTAGGTGATAGAGTTCTGCATTGTCTCGCCCGGGTCTGGTACCACCGCCTTACCTATTCCTGCCGCAACAATGTCAGTGCTTGTCGCTGTCGTGTTCCGGTTTGGAGGGTAAGGTAGCCGGTAAACTTATGCATGAGGCATTAGACCTCGCCACAAGATAGCAACGCACCATTAACATCTTTGGTGTCTATAGGCGATGGTTGACTCCATCAGGAGACCCATCTGCTTGTTTGCTATCTTATGATATTAAAAAAAAGGTATGGTTAGTTGCCAACTTCTGAAAATCTGTCGATTCAAGTGTAGCGTAAGGGAGTAGGAGGGTCACAAAGTTGCAAAGAAAACGTTGTTTTGATATTCTTGAGCGCATCTGAATTTTCTTTTATTATATAGGAAATGATGTAAGAATAATAAAAAAAAATTTAATCTAACAACTACCACAAGCTGAAGTGATTGGAATTTTGTTTTTTTTTTGCCCTAGTTACCCAACTCTATATAAAGGACTTATATTTAGTGAAGAGCGTCAACAGTATGCGAGGTATCCCCTCTATTATATGTTAATCTGACGTGCTTGAGTAAATGCAAAAAACCCCTCTTGAGCTCCCCTACTATTATATCTTCACATAGTTTCGCTTTTTGTGACATCTCAGAGGTACGATACCATCTCTCCGTGTTGTTCCGAGCCCCTTTGAAGAAAATACCAGTTGCTGTTCTGCCAGGCCGGTCATAAAAGGCGATCAATTAAATATATTATGTGCCACCACCATCGTGACTGCTAGGTAATAGAGTTCCGCATTTTTTTATTGTTTTTTTTTTAGTTTGTAGCATATCAGCGAGTGGGATACTTGATGGAAAGCAGGCACCACTGTGCATGGACATTTATAATACAAAGGCTTAGTTGCCAATGCAATGCCAGCTTCTTAGCAATATGTTGATCCTCCTCTTAAAAATCCCCATACTAAAGCTACTCGAAAAACCGTGGGAGGCAGTCTGTTCCAAAGTTTGACTGTTCGCATAAAGAAGGTACGTGCAAATCGAAGTCATAGATGACCAATCGTCAAGATGGTATAGGTGGAATCCCTCACTGTGGCGTGTAGTGCGATGGAGAAACGTGGATACCGGTATAAATCGAAAAGCTCATCAATCAAGTTTGGCAATTCCCCGTTTGGTCCCGGGCTCTCATTGAAGAATAGGCCGAGTGCCGTTTTGCCAGGCAGGTCGTAAAAGGCGACCGATTGTCTATACGAGTCGCTACCATCGTGGTTACTTGTAGGTAGAGTTTCGCATTGTCTCGCCCGGGTCTGGTACCAATATTCCTGCCGCAATAGTGTCAGTGCTTGTCACTGTCGTGTTCCGGTTTAGAGGGTATGGTAGCCGGTAAACTTATGCCTGGGCATTAGACCTCGCCACAAGATAGCAACGCACCATTAACATCTTTAGTGTCTATAGGCGATGGTTGACTCTTTCCATCCGGAGACCCATCTGCTTGTTTACTATTTTATGTTATAAAAAAAATTCGAACAAATTGGCAAACTTGGGATTAAAATGTAGTAGTCTAGTCGAGAAATTAAAATCCTCCGAAAAATCATTCCAAGCCTCGGAAAATATGTGTGATAGCTCATTCGACGCGAAATATTATCCCAAAAAAATTTTTTTTTGTTTTTCAGTCTAGTAAAAATTATAATTATAATAAATAAAAGACAAAAAAACATTTTTTTTTGTTTGTAACTGAAAAACTTTAAGAGATAGTGACATTTTTTAATGTCATAAGATGGTAAAAAAGCAGATGAGTCTCTGATGGAAAGAGTCAACCATCGCCTATAGATTACCAAAGTTAATGGTGCGTTGCTATCTTGTGGCGAGGTCTAATGCCACATGCATAAGTTTACCGGCTACCTTACCCTCCAAACCAGAACACGAGCACTGACGCTATTGCGGCAGGGATAGGTAAGGCGGTGGTACCAGACCCGGGCGAGACAATGCAGAAATCTACCACACAATTGCAAAAGCGATCCAAAAAGAAAAGGAAATTTCTGATGAAAAAGAAAGAATTATAAAATTTTTAAAAATTAAGGTATTAATCTAAATACATTATCTTTATTCTTTTTTCGTGACTTATAAAAAATTTTCGCAGGCCTCAACTTCCCGACGAGACTATAGGACGCATGGTCAAAGTCATAATTTCAATTTTTGGTAGACCGTTGCACATGCTATATATAGAATGAGTTATGCTCGACTATACATAAAATAATGTAATAATTGTTCTAAGGTACTTTGTAATTGTAAGGCTTACGGATCAAATATCAAGACATTTGAAGCGAAGGATGCCCTACAAATACTTATTGCCAATTAATATAAATTTTCAGTTTAATAACTGAAAATTTATAATAATTGAGACTTAAAAATATAGTATATTAATTTAATAATTGAGAGTTAAAGATAAAGAAAATAAAAGTTTCTTTCTCTTTCCATTCCCACAAACCGACTTCTCTGAACTTTTTATTTACCTGTTATTTTTTAACTTCCCACTACATATGATAGGCAAGGAAGTTATTGATTTTGCCCTGATTTTCAAAATCGAGTTTTTACTAGATCTTCACGTTTTAAGGTTCTAGAAAACATTTTCGACTATTTTCGAGATGACGTCAGTATATCTGTATATATCTGTATATATGTATGTATGTATGTATGTATGTATACATACACATATTTGTATGTATGTGTGTGTATGTGTATGTTAACATCTTAAAACATTTAAACGGCTTGCCCGATTGCAACACGGTTGCAATCGGTCAAGCTGTTCGATTGGCAAGCATTCGATTGGATTACGCCCAACTTAGACTTCCTGAAAATTTAAAATAATTATGTCCAGAAGATTTTGAGAGATTTTGGAAAAACCTCAAAAAATTGGTCAATTTATTTGGAATTTATCAATAATGAAAATGTTTAAACATTTTTTTTCATATTACTTCGACATTTTTCAGCATATATATTATTGGTCTAAGAGTCGGTGGGAGATCGTCCTTCACCGATCTGATAACCAGATGAGACGTATATTTTATCAAATATTATTTATAAACAAATATGCCTATAATTACTTGCCTATCCAAAAGTGCTCATGGCAAATTTTTAGGTTGGCAATAGTACTTTGAGTACGATTTTTTGCAGGCAAGTATATGTGACTGATTTTGTAATAAAATAATCTAAAATTTGATATAACTTTCGATATATTATCAGATCAATGGAGTCACCTATATTGAATTACCTGTTCACACCTGCTTGCCAGGTAGCCATACACAGAAATGAGTAGGCAAGCCTTCCTAGGCATATTCTGTGTGTTAAAAATTATCAGTGAAATAAATTTCATTTGATTATCAAAAGTATGAAAGTGATGAAAAAAAAGATTAAAGTTAATTTAATTACATCCATACAAACCTACAATGAGGTTTAAGGGTGTTGAAAAAATTTGTAAGTTTATGTTAATTTTTTGATGAAATAAATAAATAAAATAAATAAAAATAATTAAAAATAGCCATGAACACTTTTGGATAGGCAATTAATTATAGGCATATTTATTTATAAATAATATTTGATAAAAAATACGTTTCATTTGGTTATCAGATCGGTAAAGAACGATCTCCCACTGTCTCCTCTACTATATGTAGTTTGAAAACATTTTAGAACTCACAAATTGCGTTGCATGCCATTTGAAAAGTCAAAATCGATCATCGTTTCTAAAATATACAGCTTTTCAAAAATGAAATTGCTGTCATTTATAACAAAATTAAGAATTTTGAACTCTGAAAACATCCATATCGGTATAGTTTTTGTTACTTAGAGCTTAAAATATCTGAATTCAGCGAGAAGTTTTAGGGAATGCCTGCAGGCCTGCGGCTTACAGATTTTTTAAATTGTTTTTTTCTTATGACTAGATCGTTTACTTAATAAGTTAGTATCATCACGCCTACTTTCAGTGCGGGGTAGGCAGAGTAAGCTGAACGTTCACCAAGGTTCACCGGCTTGTCTGTTAGTGAGATGTGTTGTGGTCTTTTACTATTAAAATTGATCACCCAGCTAGTTCAATTTGTTTGTGATTCATATCTATGTATATTTTCGGAAAATATACGATTTTCCGGGTCCCTTTCTGAGAATATAACAACGTTCTTACTGCTAGGCATCTCGTAAAAGGCGGAAAAAAGCTAATCTCATCTTGCTAGATGAGATTAGCATCTCGTCACAACTAACTCGATTATAGGTCTAGAGTTCTGTAATATTTCGCCCGGTTTTACCGTGTACCTTTTCTTGCCGCAAAGGTGTCGTTGCTTGTCGCTGTCATGTTCTGGTTTAAAGGGTAAGGTTGCTTTTATACTAAACTAAACTTATAGATTTGAATTCTTATTGCTGCCACGCGAATAGCACCATTAATATCTCTAGTTTCTCTATAGACGATGGTTTTCGCTTTCTACCAAGACAGCCATTAGCTTAATTGCTCTGTTATAATATAAAAAAATATTGAGCATAGTTGGTCGTTCAAGTACTATATAATAAAGAAGTGCTCTCGAAATGCAGCTATATCTGCTTTAGTAATGTATTTTATCATCTCGCTCCCAAATTTATTCATACATATATATATATATATGTACTTTATTTTATACCTACGATAAATTACAAAGTTTTCCTAGTGTAAAATTAAGTAAAATTAATTAAAAAAGTATTATTATTTTAAAAATAATATAACTGATTTTAGAAAAATAAGGAACATGAGAAAGTAGCCCAGTTAAGATATTAGAGGATAATTTAATACTGGGAAATAGAAAAATGAATTTTATAATAAAGACCGAACTTTCCGCACTGGATTTGTACAAGTCTTCATAATACAATATTCTAAAATGGCGACCCTCTTCACGTAAGCTACAAAAAGTTACTTAAGCAACTTTTGATTGCCTTCTTTATTTAGTTTGTTTACCTTTTTACCTAAAATGAAAATAATGAAACTTTTTTCGTTAAAGGCTCTGAGGTACAAAGAGGTTTATAAACTGTCGTCAGTCTTTTTAATTTATTGCTTTTATTAGTTTCGCAGTACTTTTTGATGCGTAAGTGGCAAAGTTGCTGGAATTTATCCAATTACACTTGACACTGTCATGAAAATAAAACTTTTGGACAAGGAACTCTTCGTTGCTTACTTTTGTTTAGATTTAACTTTTAAAATTTAAAAGGCCTTATAAGAAGCTGAGTTTAATAAACATAAGCTTAGGGTAGTTTTGCGAAAGCACAAAAAACTTTTTCGGAAGTGCGAATTTTGTAAATTGTAAAATACGCACTTCCAGAAATGTTTGATGAATGAATGAAATATTTTTAAAACGTGGTAACTGTATTGGATTTATTTGATTTATTTTGCGGAAATCTATAATTAAAAGTCAATATTAAGGTTTTTTTAAATGTCATGAGAAAAAAACAAACAGATAAATAAATAAACACACTTACCGATCTAACCCCAAAGATGGCGAATTATTTTCTTATGTTATAGGTGTTAGTCAACGATACAAATACATAAAAATACATATATAAATAGTGCAATATATTTAATAAACACCCAAACAAGGTAATACAAACATTTATGCTCATCAAACAAATGCTTGTCCCCGTCGGGGATCGTACCCGAGCCCCGTCGATTGCGTAGTCAGGGTTGCTAACCACTCGACAAAGGGGCGGTCAGAGTGCTAAGTGTGAGTTTTTCTTTTCGCATTCGATCGTGAGCGTGTTTGGAGTTTACTAGGAATTTGTATGTGATTTGTACAGCGCCACCTAGTGGTAAACTGGTTTCTCACATTTACCACTAGGTGGCGCTGTACAAATCGCATACAAATTCCTAGTAAACTCCAAACACGCTCACGATCGAATGCGAAAAGAAAAACTCACAATTAGCACTCTGATAGATTACTTGTTTAAAAGAGGAAATCATCGCCTACTAACTATCGCTTAGACACCAAAGGTGTTAACGGTGAGTTGCTATCTGTATAGCGAGATAAAAATGCCAATACATAAGTTTATCGGCTCCCTCACTTTCTAAAGCGAAACACAACAGTGACAAGCTCTGAAACTATTGCGGCAGGCACAGTTAAGGCGATAGTACCAAAACCTTTGCGAGGTGTTGCAGAACTCTACCACCTAGTATCACAATGTTAGTGACACGCATCTGTTCGCAATCGCAATTGTTCGCCTTTTACAAAAGACTGGCAGATCGTGGAAAAAAATGGCAGATGGTTCATTCTTCAAAAGGGGGTCCATACGGGAAGGTAATTTAATCTCATAATAGTTGACTTCTGCAATTATGCCACTGAAGTAAAAAAGTAGTGTAAGGAATAGAAATAATTTGCCGATGATCTAGAAATTAACATGGTACAACGCTATGGTCTAGGTACCTTAATTTTCAGACCTTCAATAAATTTGGTTCATTCCACTATGTATAAGGTTAAAAATTGTAAATTAAACAACCTTAATTTTCTCTTTAAAACGTGGTAATATATCACGTAAGTTTGTATCAAATGACGAAAATCTTAAAAAACCTTCAACCACATCAACGACAACAAAATATTTTAAAATCTTGTAGCTAGTCTTAAGGTACCCTTAAACGAACTAGATTTTTGACAATTTCTTTTTGCAATTGTACAGCCACCAAGTTGTTTCACATAGTGCAACAATTGGTGCAATTTCATAGTGTAAGTCGGCTGTCTAGCTGGCTACCTGCACGGACAAAATTCCTCAACATCCAGTTCCTTATATTAGTTGCAGAATCTTGCTGGGCTTATTGCAAATATATTAATTTAGCTATATTGGTCAACAAAATTGCCAAATAGATGAAACTTTTGCACCCCGTTTACAGATAGCTTTAGTTCTAGAGAATAGGACGTCTAAATTAAGTATATGTGACGTCATTTAGTAGCTCATCAGTCATGCGGGTAGGCTTAAAGAAGTGTTGACATAAATACCTTATAAATATTACCTTATAAATATTTTTTTCGGGTATATACGTCAACATTCATATCACTAAGACAAAAAACATTTACATTACTTAATTTACCACCAGAGGCATGAAGGATAACTTTTATGGACAAAATATTGTGTAAATATCACCAAAACATACAGAAAGTATTAATAACGACGCAAGTCACGTCACTGACGAAAACGTAGCTCCATTCCCTAATTTCTAGCCCGGGGCTGTATAACAATCTGGTAAAATACATGATTCAATTTTCCCCTGATAGCTAATTTATTTCCCCTCGCTAAATCGTGTTCAGTGTGATGCATAATTTCTTAATATTTAAAAGGTGATGCCCCTATACAATTAATAAACTAGCAAATGCAAACGTCTTCGCCCACATAGCAAGGACCAATGCTTTTAAAACTGTTGCATCAATGCTTGCTTGCGGTGTATTTTTTTATTTTTATCATAAGACAGTAAAGAAGCGTAGGTTACCGGATCGAAAGAGACTATCAAACAGAGACCAAAGAAGTTAATGGTGTGTTGCTATCTTGTAGCGAAGTCTAATACTATATGCACAAGTTTATCGGCTACCTCACCGTCAAAACCGAAACACGAGAGTGAAAAGCATTGACGCTATTGCAGCAGGATTAGGTTAGGTGGTGGTTACAGACCCGGGTGTAACAATGGAGAACTCTAACATCTAATAGCCACGATGGTATTGACTCGCATAACCAATCGGTCGCCTTTTATAACCTGTCTGGCAGAATAGCAGTTGGCCTATTCTTCAAAAGAACCCGGACTAACGGGGGGATTTAACAAATCTTTTCTTTTTAAATAGTAGGTAATTGTATAGATAAAATAATTATGCGTTTTTTATGCTGTTGAAGTCTCCAAAAGCAGCATCTTTGGATGAAGAGTATTGTTATGAATGTGGAAGAAGCAATTTTTTATAAAAAGCATTGAGTATTAAAATAAATCAAATTATACAAAAATAAAGTGGAAAATTCGTCAAAAAAATTTTTTTCCACACAATTTTCACACAAAATTTTCACATAAAAATTTTTTCACACAAAGAATGATGGTTTAAAGCTATGGTTTGGATTTTCGGTAGATCATCCCTTATACGCTGTATACAGATAGATATCCAGTTATCATTGTATATCCGGGTTTTATAGGTTTTTTAGTTGTATATCCCTTCGAAACCACAAACCGATTATGCGATACGTGAAACGGCCAGATCTACCCACAATTTATCCTGATAGAATATAAATAAATAATACTATACATTACATGTACTTAGAGAATAGAAGAATTGCGAAATAATTTAGTAAAATCTATATATATAAAAATCAATTGCTGTTCGTTAGTCTCATTAAAAGTCGAAAACGGCTAAACCGATTTGGTTCATTTTGGGTTTTGAATTAACTGTTGAAGTCCAGGGAAGGTTTAAAAGGTGTGAATATATAGAAAAATATAAGAGTAGTTAAAAGGCAGAACAACGTTTGCCGGGTCAGCTAGTTAAAAATAATAATATTCTTTTATTAATATATTTGTGTACACTTAACGCGTGAAGAACTATAGATATTTAACATGCACGGATATATCATTATGGTCATAACTTAGTGTATTATCATATTATGTACGGATGTAACTTAGTGTATTATCAATTAAACAAACAATTTGTGTATTACTAATCATAAAAATATGGTGATATGATAACAATTTTGTGTCTGAGTAGAATCAATCGTAGCGCCTATAAACATGCGCTACGATTATTTCTTATCAGCGTAGGAAGAGAAATAATTTTATTTTTTACTAGCTGTTGCCAGCGACTTCGTCCACGCGGACTTCGTTTACTCCGCACTGCTCCTCCCCCGTAGGTAATAGCGTGATAATATGTAGCCTATATGTTGACCCGACCTGTTAGTAATATTCATGCAAAATTTCAAACAAACAGTCAAACAGACAAAAATTCTAAAAACGATATTTTTGGCTTCGGTATCGATTGTAGATCATGTCCCAAGTATTCTTTTAAAAAAATATTCAATGTACAGTTTTGACTTTCCTACGATTTTATTATATGTATAGATATGCATGAAATGCGTAAATTTATAAATAGATATTAGCATTAAATAGATATAACTTGAACTGTTGCAGAACACTAAAAGTTAAGTGTTTGCAAACTTTTTGAACCTTATCAAATATTTTCACGTTAATGTCTCCTGAGAAAACTGTCGACGCCGACGACAAACCCAAGAGATAATAATTTAATCACTAAATCTAATACATTATGCTTGCCATAAACATAAATTTCATAAAACGAGATAGGCCTGTAATAAATAAGATAAATTATTAAAACGTACTCGGCACGTGGCAGAACAGGCTCGATGACAAATGCTCTCTAGGGCGCGTTTCTCCTAAAACTTGGGCTGAAATCTCGCAATGCCCACAAAGTTATTCCATTCGTAATGTTTCATTTGGGTCGGGAGTTTAATGAAAATGATAAAAATATTCAACATTATTGCGACCGTATTGTTGAATGTTTTTATAACTGTTTGAGCGTGCTCAGAATTTATGAGCAATTACTTTATGAGATGGTTGAAGAATGTTCAAGTGTAATTTATAAATGAGCACACGTATTGTACAGTCTGCGTGGATTTAAATTAAAATTTGTGTTGATTTGAAAACATAGAACTAATATAAATTTGAGTTAAAACTTTATTTTATCGTTTAATTCTTGCTAATTAATTGATTTACTTATTCTCTACATCATCGGCTCTTATAGGTCGATAAGGGATAAGGGTAATAAGTGACACCTAGTTGGTCCGGTGTTATTTGTTTCCTGTCAGCTGCTAAAGATATCATCATCCATATTTCATAATCTGATTGTTCTTGACTCTATTAGGGACTATGCGTTAAAAAACTTTCAGGTTTTATAAAATTACGATGGTCTGACCACCGCGGACTCTTATGATATGTCTGTGTATTCCCCGTATTGATCCGGGTTTCATTTAAAGAATAGATCATCTGCTCTTCAGCCAGGCAGTTCGTATTCGAGGGACAATTGGCTAAATGTATCACTACTATCGTGACTACTAAGTGGTTGAGGTTTACAACGTATTACCCGGATATGGTGCCCCCGTTTTATCTATTCCAGCTGCATTAGAGTCTGTGCTTGTCACCTATGTCTTCAGGTTCAGCAAGTAAAGTAGTCGACAAAATTATTCATGTGGCATTACCATCCCGCTACACAGATAGCAACGTACCATTAACATCTTTGATATCTATGGGCGATAGTTTCTCTTTCCATCAGGAGAGCCATTAGCTTGTTTGTTATCCTAAAAATCTTGTTATACTAAATAACAAAAATCTGTAAGCCGGTTAACCCTGCAGGCCGTCCTTGAAACTTCCCGCTATTTGCAGGTACTTTTAGCTCAAAGGAACAAAAACTATACCTAAGCATATAGTTTTGAATTCGAACAGTTCAAAAAACTAAAGTTTGTAAAAATGATGCTTTTTTTAAATTTATTGTTAGAAAATCTGTATATTTCTTTTAAAATGATGATCAATTTTGATCTTTTGAATGGCATTTAATGCAATTTTTGAGCTCTTAATTGTTTTATTAGCTACAAAATCAAAAGATTAAAAATGTCGAATATGTGTAAAAAAACTTTTTTTTTTAAAAATTGTTATTGATAAATCCCGAAAAAAATCAACCGATTTTAATTCAATTTACAGCCGATTTGACGTAGTTTTTTAATCAGGAGAGCTAATTAGATTTTTAAATAAAGCAGTATATTAGCCTGAAAGTTATTTTAAAAATAAGAAGTAAGTTTGCTCTAAATCACGTAATCTCAATACTAAACTTTTGACTTAGTAACTTTTGAAAGTTTGATTTGATTTTAATTTTTTAAACGACAAATGAAGTACTTTTTTAATTATTTTTATATCCTAGAATATAAAAAAACGATTGATTGCAAAATTTCAAAGTAATGTCAATGTCAAAACACTTTTTCGAAAATTATTCGTCAACGATACGCCGAACGGTTAAGGCGAGGCATCGGGACAAACGGAAATTTTTTTTGACGTTTTTTAAAAATTTCTCAAAATCCTAGGCAGATTAGGTTCGAATTTTCAGAAGGTCTAATTTGAGCGGAATCCAATCAAATGTTATCAACCGCTTTTCGATCCGTCAAGCCGTTCAAACGTTATGAGATGTTTACATACACATACATACGTAAAATACATACATTATTACTACATACACTACATACTCAAAAAATTCATTTTGGTCGAACAAAAGTTGGAGCTCTTGTATTGCAACAAACTCAATAAAGTCAACAATTTAAGACTTAAAAAATCTCAATCTAGAAATGGGAGTCACTTTTCGATTGCTATCGAGGCTTCAAATAAAGAGTTCCAGAAAATGTGTCCAATAGTCATAAGATAGTTTGACCAAGAAAAAGCTTTTCAAGTTAAATTAATGGATTTTGTGAGGATCCCTCAATCAAATCATCTCAAAAAAAATTTGTAAAAATTTGAAAATATTTTCTGCAGACAATGCATAAGATAATTATGATGTTCACAATTCCGTGTACCACAAAATTAATGAAAAATATTCTGACACCAAAATCATTAAAGCAAATTGCAATTATCACGTTCTTCACAACGCTGGGAGAAACACCATGTAAGCTTTATCATACGATGTGGAAAACTCGACTATGATGTTTATGCCGAATTTTCCAAGAATACAAAACTCACCAGAGAATTGTAAACATTTTTGAAGAGTTCCAAATTGAATACAGGAAAATTGTATGTAATGTGCCAATTAGATGGTTAAGTTTGGGAATAACTATTAACCGATTGATATGATCATGGCCTGCTATATCAGCGTATTTTAAAAACCATGGTCAAGCAGTATGTCATAAAATAATATGGGAAGTCGCAAAATAGTGCGGCGAATCCGATGATATAGATAGAAATTTATCTACGAAGGTCACATTATAGGAATGATATTTATATTTTATTCATCATTAGACAAGTATGTTTACAGAAGACATAATAAAGCTTGAAAAAAACACCGGAATAGAAAAGGTTGAAAGTAGATTGCAAGATGAGTTTACGGCACAAAGTAATGAAAAATATGAAGTTTTTGAGACCTTCTGAACAAAATCAATTAAAAACAGAAACCAATCGTAGACTCCGGATCATCGGAAATCGCTTCAAAATTTTAAGTTCCACCCTCTCAATGTCCGATCTCCCCACGGTTGTTGATTTCCAGACACCTATCTCGATGTCTGGAAATCCACAACCGTGCGGTCCCGGTATTTTTTGCTTCGCACTAATCTTTTGTGGAATCAGTCACCGGCAGGGGTCTTTCCGAACACATACGACTTGCGAACATTCAAAAAAAGAGCTAACTCGTTTGGTATCATCAAGAGATAACTCAAAAGGTTGGCAACGCAACTGAAAGACCTCTGGTATTGCGGATGTCCATGGGTGGTGATGATCACTTAACATCAGGTGCACCTCCTGTTCGTTTGCCCCTCTTCCATAAAAAAGCCAATTTACAGAATAACTCTTGAATATATATAGATATATTATATAGATGTATTATGTTTTTTAGGATTCTCTACCTAAAATCTTTTCCAAATTCAATGTAACTATTTCAGTAAGTTACAAAGAAAATGTGGAATAAGGTAGTCTTTATGACAAAACCCATAATTAAACCAAGAATTTCCTCGATTTGTACAATCCAACGATTTAACATTTTCTGTAGATTTACGGTAGGTTCAGCGATTTGAATTCGCCTCAACTTTTAACTGAGCTGCCAAAAATAATTGGAAAAAATGTTTTAGTCCCTATAAGCAATGCTTCCGTAGAACGCGTTTTTTCTTTAATGGGAGATTTGTGGACAGACGAGCAAAACTGCTTTTCAGTAGACATGGTGAAGGTAGAGTTAGTTGTAGAATAAAGAGTTATTTGTATTTTAGCACTCACCCCGTGCTTGGGAAAACTTGGAAAACTTTAAAAACAGTGGCTCAGTTGGTTAGAGCGTCCCGGCTGTAGGAAAGGTCACAGGTTCAAATCCTAGCGTGTTGAAATTTTCTTTGTTGTTTTTAAAGTTTTTCAAGTTTTCCTAAGTACGATGTGAGCGCTAAAGTACAAATAATATTTGTATTTTCTTTGCATTTATAATTATATTATAATTAGAAACAAGAAAGTACTCATCAAAATTATAAATGTGAATTTGATCTGTAACGATGAACTCATTTAATTAGTTTGTTGTTGTTCCACTATTTTCAACATTGCATATTATTTTCTTGCTACAAATATTGTATAACCTTCTCTAGCTCTTTTTTTTATTTATTATCGATAGGGAAGTGCTTGACCACGGTCTAAGCTTGTAACATAATAGTCGAATGGCTAACGACCCCGACTACATAATCGATGGGACTTGTGTTCGATCCCAGCAAAGACAAGTTTTTGTGTGATGAGCACAAACATTTGTATTTCTGGGTTGGGGTGTTTATTAAATTTATTTCAGCATTTATATAAGTTCTATATTTAGTACCTTTTTATATCATAAGACAGCAAACAAGCAGATGGCTCTTCTGATGGAAAACTAAAATATCGCCTATAGACACAAAATATGTTAATGGTGTGTTGCTATCTGCGTGGCAAAATGACAATGCCAGATGCATAAGTCTACCGGCTACCGTGCTCTCCAAAGCGGAACACGATAATGACAAGCATTGACGATATTGCGAGAGGAATAAATAAAGCGGTAATACCAAATACCCGGACAAGACGTTGCAGAACCCTACCACCTAGTAGTGACGATAGTACACGTTACACGTATGGCCAACCAGTCGCCTCTTACGATCTGCCTGACAGAAAAGCAGTTGGTCTATTCTTCTAAGGAGCCCGAAGCAACACGGGGGAATCGCTGAATAACACATATAACAAGCAAAATAATTTACTAACGTTAGGGCTACATCGATTTATCCAGTGTTTTTTTTTTTTTGTCCAGTGATGTTTATTATAATATTTTTAAACTTAATTAACAATATTCAGACCACCTAGTTCAACGTGTTATCGTATCATCAAGTCAATAAATGACTATAAAAAACTAATTGAAGGCAAGTGCAAATATTTCCAATACTAAATTAATTCATATTTGTTCTAAATGACTTATTACAGATGACTGCTAGTTTTAACTATGACACTGGATTTTTGGGAAGAGAAAAGTGCTCAGCCAGAGTTTAAGTCCAAATTTGGCTTAGTAATGCTCGCGCTAAAGGATGTCTCCTGCGAGACTGGCAATCAGCTTAGTGAGGCTTTTGGACTAAAAGTAGAGGGCGTAGTTATAGTATTTTCCCTGACGTAGCTGAATTCTGCCAACTATTGGAACAGATCACTACTATACATTATAGTAGTGATTCGTTTGTCATTTGAGTGTCTTTTACGAAACCAACTATTGGAACAGATCACTACTATACATCATAGTAGTGATTCGTTTGTCATTTGAGTGTCTTTTACGAAATTTATGGTATTCAGACAGACACATGGTATATTAATTAAAAGGCCTCAGACTATTACATGGAAATGTATATAGTTTATTTTTTTTTAATTATTAGACAGCAAACAAGCAGATGGCTCTCATGATAGAAAGAGAAACCGTCGCCTGCAGACACCAAATATGTTAATGGTGCGTTGCTGTCTGTGTGGCGGGATGGCAACGCATAAGTCTACTGGCTACCTTACCCTTAAAACCGAAACACGACAATGACAAGCGTTAACGTTTGTTACTCATCACACCAAAACTACAAAACGGATTTGGTTAAAATTTGGCTCACAGGTAGATGATGACCTGGAATAGCACATAGGCTACTTTTTATCCCAGAAAAATGAGTTGTTCCCGCGGGATTCACCAAAAACTTTTACAATGCAGCGAGCTGTACGCTGTAGCTAGTATTAAACTCAAAACCAGATATACGAACATTAAATAATTGTCTCTATTGGGAATCTAACTCAATCCTCTCGATTGCGTGTTCAGGGTCGCTATCTACTTGACTAACGGGACATGCAAGAAATACTATTTTACATATAGACTGGAAAGAAGTCCAACTAAGAAATAACAAATTACTTTCACGACATTATAATAGACCACTTCGTTATTCGTAAGCTGCTGTTGCCCACTCCATTTCACTAAAGACATTTCTCTTCATTGTTTACGTAATGGTTTTCGTTATAAAGTCAGACGCTCGAACTCTGAAGGTTATATTCTAGAATTAATTTCATGTAATTATTCTAGTTTTGAAACTAATTTTGGGGCGAGGTTTATTCTAACCTTATTAATAAACAAAGGACATTACACGATTTATTTAGTCCTTGATTTACCCGAAAAGTTATTTTAATACTACTAGGTATCCAGGTTAATAAATAACGACTTCCCTCTGAAATCCCTTACATAATGAATTTCATGAAAACGGTTAGAGCTGTTTTTGAAATTCAGATTATCTATTTATGAAATTTATGAGTGAAATATGAAATTTTATGAAATACAAGAATTGCTCGTTTAAAAATATTAAGTAAATAGATAGATTTATATATCGAGATTAAACGAAGCAAAACTTGGTACCACTTTTTAAAATAATTACGCGAATTGTAAAGTATGAAATTTGACACAATTAAAGATTACATTGCGGAGAATTGTAGAAACCTAATATTTATAAATAATATGCATTGAAAATACATTAAATTAATAAGAATAAACATACCGCACATAAAATTCATGTGACATACATGATATGTATGTATACATATGATATATATGTAAATATACATGTATACTATTTTCTTTACGGTCAAAGTCTGATGTCAAACTAAAAAGAGAACGTTAGTTAGTGACAAAGACGCTTTTCATAAAAAAACTTAACTTTCCTTAATATTATAACCTCATTTTGATTCATCTATATCGTCGTACTCAATACACTAAAGAAAATAAACAGTTCGCTATCACTAGTATTTTTGTTGGATTATGCAAAAATACATCAAAAAGGAATAAGATAAAAACTTTCCTTGGTTACCGCAGAAATCCATTTCCAAGTTAAACAGATCTTACTCCAGTTTTTTGCTCATTGAATCCGTACAAAGTTTTTGTGTCATATTTCAAAGGATCAGTCATGTTTTATACGAAGTTTTGTAATTAAGGCGAAAAAATATTTCTTCCTTTTTACTATTTGAAAAAATCTATGCGAAATAGGAACGGAATTAAAATAAACTATGCCTTCAATATCCGTTACGGACTAAAACTAGAAAATAAATCGCAATATAATGTTATTATATTTTGTCTGTCTGGCGTTACATACAATTGACAGACATAAGTGGGTAGATCAAATCCGTAAATATTGGATTAAATAAGATTTGTCTTTATATCATATAAACTTCGTTTGATCCCAATCCTTTTTAGAATCTACACTATTTTATTCTATTTTTTGACGCGAGCAAGAAGAATAATATATTTTTACAAAAAATCTTTTTATTTTAAATTTAAAATCGACGTGTGCTATATTTTTTGTACCATAGCAGACCGAAAACAACATACATCGACATGAAAACTTTTAAAAATAAAAAAAAAGATTGTGAAATTGATGAAATTATATACACCGTGTCACTCTCACAATTAAAATGAATATAATGACTCAAAAAACGTAATTCTCGTTATAATGCAGTCGGATAAAAGGTATCCGACTGCACCATGATGTTTGTCGAAGATGATATATTTTCGAAATCGTTTTTTTTTCAATGATTTATAATTTACAAACAAAGAAAAAAACGCTACGTAGCCTAGCGCTTCCCTATCGACAATAAAAAAATACAAATTTACGAGTATTTAATAGAATAAGCTATCCTTTTAAGTATTGACTGTGCAAGTATATTTTAAGCGAAGCGTAGCAATAGCGTAGGTTCGCTACGCTCGTAGCAATCGCGTTATACAATTCACCTCCGACAATAATGCAAACAGTTGGTTTCTAGCTTGGTCTACGTATCTAAATTGTAACCAAGCTTGATCGTGTTTCTAAACTAATAGTACAAGCGAGAACCGTTAAAAAGGGTGGGGATAGAGTATAAGAACAAAAATGGACTTATTGCTTTTTGGACATTAGCAAAACAATAATCGATCGGCCTGGATATCTTTAACTTGTCCATTTTTCTAGAATTACTCGTTTCTATTTTATTTTTTTTGTAAAAATGATGTGCAAGACTGTTAATAAATAAACTGTTTCATTATTTGAAGGTGTATTGATCAATAAAACATAAAAATTTAAGTCTGGTACTGCTATTCTTGAAAAAACTGTTACCAGACCACCCTCATAATATTTATTGCAATTCAAAATTTCCTATGTGAAGTGTATACATAAACTTAATTTAGACTGTAATGTCTGTGTACAGTTTAAGATGAGTGCAGAAGATATGTGAGGGAGAGTCAGTGTACGAGACAAACCCAATGAAATTCTTTCTAACACTGATTTATTATTAAAGTTACAACAAAAATGATGATTAAATAAAAGTGCAACCGTAACAATGTGTGCGTGTTTAACTTATTACGTTGTTTCTATGTAACCTAAATAAATTACATGTCATTGACTTTAAATATGTGCGGTAACCCGTACATCCTGCGGGCCCAAAAAGAAGACAAAGAACACAAGTTTAAAAAAATTAAAAATGTAAGAAAATGCTAAGTATGAAAGTAAAAAATATGTAAAGAATTTATACACACAAAGAATACAAAGGTTAAAAATAAAAATGTAAAATATGCATAATAATGAAAAATGTAAAAAATGTAAAATGTCTATTCACTGCACTTATAGCCCGAATGTCCAGTCGCACGTTACGTAGCTTGGTCGGGTTCTCACGGCTGCTGCAGCCTGGCCTCGTTTTATGATTTCCACCATCCTCCTTTCATGAGAGAGAAGGGGTACTCGTCTCTGCCATACTTCTTGTCTCTGAGATATTGTATTTATATAGGTGCACCTTGCGACAGTGATTATGATCAGTATGGAGTTGCTATGGCATCATATCATGAACATCGTGCACACTTAGTAGTATGTATATGTTCTCGTTGCTTGACATCTGTTTTCACGGGACGTCACTCACTTTCATGCTCTTATGATGCACAGGAACAGAAGAATTCAAAGATAAGCAGTAGAAATGTGACATGTCGAATTGATGTATCTGATATTGTTAGTGTCCTGTTTTTGATATTAGAGTGGTTCCAGTAGTTATTATGACGAAGTATAGAAAATGTGTCACTCTTTATTTATAAATAGTCAAGGTCAAGGTTGTGACCTATTTCTAGTGTGTTGTTCCTGGTCAGTGACTTAATTGTTATTGCAAATATGTGCACTATGCATTTCCCACAGCATGAGAATAGCCACTGTTATCGCAATGTAACTTGATCTTCCGCTCGTTATTGAAACTCAAGTTACGAATTGTTTGTGATAATTGTAATTTATTATTGTAAATCGGTTTATTTGCTCTGTAGAATAATACTTTGTTAATACGTAGATGGATCCAAATTTGTAGATGCTAAGTTTTATAATGTTTTATGAATACTGAGCAGGGGGTGAAGTGATACACACAGCCTAATTGCCATCATAAGTTTTTTGTAGGCTTCCCCGTCAAGCGCCTTGGTTGATATACACTTGCTTGCGAGACTAGACGGCGAGAGTGACGTCATCCCTTGTCAATGACTGTACGGCATTTGGTTAGTTTTGTGTGTATTCATCTCCCACCGGTAAAACAGATAATTTTAAAATTGGCCTCTTGATTACGCCATTTTTAGTTTTTACGGACACCACCCGGACGTATCCATCTTTCCCTGGATATACTTCGGTAACTCTGCCCATCAACCACTTGCCTGGAGGCAGGTTTTCGTCCTTTATTAAGACAATGTCGTCGACTTTTATGTTTCTAGACGGGGTTCTCCATTTAGTACGGACTTGTAACTGTTGTAAGTAGTCCGAGGACCACTTCTTCCAGAACTGCTTGTTCAAAGCCTGGATCATTTGCCATCTGTTGGTCAAACTCATATGCGCAGGTTCCGTTTGTGGTCTGGATACAAGTGAACCTCCAACTAGGAAATGACCTGGTGATAGATATTCATCATCTGGATTTTCGCTCAATTTTAGAAGAGGTCGAGAATTAAGGCAAGCCTCGACTTGGTGTAGTAATGTGATAAACTCTTCATATGTGAGCTTCTGTTCTCCTATCACACGTCGAAGATGATACTTTAAGCTCTTGACTGCACCTTCCCACAGACCCCCAGCGGAAGGGTAAGCCGGCGCATTAAAGTGCCATTGAATGTCGTAGTCGTCGATCTTGCTTAGTAGTTCAACGTCAAGCGTTTGAATAATGTCCTTGTATTCTTTCTTTAATACTTTGTTTGCTCCGATAAAATTTCTTCCTTGATCACTGTACACGTGTTTGGGAACAGATCTTCTCGCACAAAAACGTCGAAAAGCTGCTAAAAATCCAGGAGTACTTAGATCGGATACTAACTCCAAATGCACTGCCTTCGTAGATAGGCACACGAATACGGCAACGTATCCTTTTTGTGTACGTACTCCACGTCCCTTGTTTGCTTTGATGTCAAAATGGCCAGTAAAATCGATCCCGGTGTGCGTGAATGGACGCGAGGGGGTAACGCGAGGCTCTGGAAGATCTGCCATTATCTGCGTTCGTTTTTCTTCTTTAAAACGACGACATGTCACACATTTGCGCAGTTCTCTTTTTACTGTACGCAATCCACTTAGTATCCAATATTTTTCTCGGATATAAGACAGTGTTAAACTTGGTCCACCATGTAGCGTGGTACGGTGAGAATCTCGTATAATGAGTTCAGTGAGTCTACCGTAACTTGATAATATTATAGGATGTTTGGCGGATTGACTCAGTAACGAATTATTTAATCTCCCGCCAACCTTGAGTAGTCCGTCTCGGGAGTCAATATATGGGTTGAGGCTCAAAAGTCTACTGGTATTGCTCAACTTTCCACGTTTCTCTAATTGTTGAATTTCCTTTTCAAATTCCATAGATTGTGCTGTCTTTATTATTAAATTTAGTGCATTATTTCTTTCCGATGACGATAGGTAACTTTGCTGTGGCAATTGTTTATTACGTAACCATTGTGTGAAACGCGATAGCCAACCGATGATTGTTGTCATGCGCCGTGTCGAGCTACATTCGTGTAATAATTGTAAAACAAAATCATTTTTATAAGATAAAGCAGCGTTCACACTCGTTTTCTTGGCTTCTAATGTTGGTGATTGGTATGTCTTCTCTTTAATCATGTCCGAATCAAATGTAGACAACCATTGCGGACCCTGCCACCACAACCAATGTTCTGATAACTGTGATGATGATATTCCTCTTGTAGCACAATCAGCTGCGTTCTCCTCAGACCGTACATGTTGCCAGGATGAAGACGGGATGATGCTGAGTATTGTACGAACTCTGTTGGCTACAAACTGTTTCCATCTGTTTATGTCTCCATGCAGCCAACCTAGCACCACCATCGAGTCAGTCCAGGCATACACTGTTGCGGTTTTTGGTAGAGTTTCGATGACCTTTTTCATCAGTTTTGATAGTAAGAGTGCGCCACAGAGTTCAAGCTTCGGTAAAGATAATTTGTTCTTCAGAGGTGCTAATTTTGTTTTAGCGGCCACAAGTGTCGATGTGTACTCCCCTTTAGAATTCCGTGTACTGACGTATACAGCGCAAGCGAACGCCTTTTCAGATGCGTCGCAGAATCCATGCACTTTGTAGTGATTTTTATCTCCCATGTATCTATTTATCTTGAATTTTTCTATTTCTTGCAAGTCATGCTTTAATTTTATCCACTCGTTGTTAATGTTTTGAGACAAATGCGTGTCCCAATCAGCTGATTCTTCAGACCATGTTCTTTGAAAAAGTAGTTTTGCTCGTATTGTAAGTGGAGACAGCCACCCCAGGGGATCAAAGATCTTCGAGATGTTTGATAATAACTGTCTCTTAGTTATAATATCGTCGTTCTTGTCGTTTTTAAATATGTTTTTGAAAACGAATGTGTCTGAAGTAGGAATCCATCGTAAGCCTAAGGTCTTCCGGTTTTCCGAACCTTTGAAGTCGAGTGGTGTGTCCAATTGATCAGCTGACAGGTCTGCAATCAGTCCGCTGGAATTACTGGACCATTTACGGATATTCATTCCGGCGCCCTTTAGGATATCGATGATCTCTTGTCGTAGTTGTTTAACTTGTGAAATATGATCACAGCCTTCTAGCAGGTCATCCATGTAAAAAGAAGACGTTAGTGCAGCAGCAGCTCGAGGGAACTTGTGCCCGTCATCGATAGCTAACTGCTTTAACGTACGCATTGCGAGGTAGGGAGCCGCCTTTGTCCCGTAAGTAACAGTTGTAAGCTGATACTCCTTCAAGGGCTCTTCTGGTGTACTTCTCCAAATAATGCGTTGTAGGTGTTGATCAGACTCACGAACAACTATCATTCGAAACATTTTCTCGATGTCAGCGGTTATGACGTATTTGTGTTGACGCCATAATAATATGAGATGCTGTAAGTCCTTTTGTAGATTTGGACCACGTTCCATCAAATCATTCAGGCTGTTCCCAGTAGATGTTTTTGCTGACGCATTGAAGACGACTCGCATCTTTGTAGTAGTGGAGTCAACCTTGAAAACACCGTGATGTGGAAGGTAACACGATAAGTCATTGGGTCGTGTTGCCTGCGTCATGTGACCTTGTTGTTCGTATTCTCGCAAAAATTGTTTGTAGCTTTTAGAGAATTCTTTATTTTTTGACATCTTACTTTCTATGTTGTAAAACTGTGCAATCGCCTTTGATTTAGATTGACCCAAATCATGTTCGAATCCGGGTTTCATCGGGATAGCAACTTCGTATTTTCCGTTTGGTAGGCGTCTTGTGGTGGATTCATATAGTTGCTCGCAGTACTGTTCAGCCCTTGATAGATCAGTGGCCGAGTCACTGATCTCTTCATGTTCCCAATATTGTGATATCTCTGACAAGTCATTAGCTACAACGTAGCAATTGAACGTTTTTACGTTGCCTGAGAGTATCCAGCCCAGTCTCGTCTGCTGAGCGATAGGTGCCATGTTAGGCCCCTTGATGAGACCATTCATAATGATGTCTGAGTATACGCTTGCGTCGAGCAGCAGATCTATTGGTTTAGATACATTATACTCCGGATCGGCTAGCTGTACATTTTCCAGATGAGGCCATGACTGTTTTTTGAAAGAGTTGTTAGGCAGGTTGTTGATGACACGTTTGATTACCAATGCTCGAGTCGTAAACTTGTAATCTTGATATATGGATTGACATTCGAGCGTAACGACTCCCTTGCCATGTTGAGATCCAATTCCGATACCAGATACAGATGCATGATACCGTTCTCGAGATAAGCCCAGCATCTGGGCGGCATTTTCAGTTATGAGTGATATTTGAGATCCTTGGTCTAGAAGAGCTCTCAAGGTAACATAAGTGCCGTCAGCAGCCTTAACTTGAATTGAGAGTGTCGTCAGCAAAATCTCCTCATTATCAGAAGCGATGTGATTAGCGCTATGTTGTTTATTTTGATTTTCCGTTTGAATTTGAAATTGTTGCGTAGCTGGAATCGAACCCATAGTCGATGAAACGGCGGTCTCGGCTAGTCGGGTCGGTTTCGTAATTGAATCGGTATTTGCGTCATGCAACATCGTATTATGATTCTTTTGACAAACCTTGCATTTTTTCACTGACGTGCATTGTTTGTTACTGTGTGTGTAAAGACAATTATGACACAAGTTTAGTTTTATAACGGTCGTTAACCTCTCGTCGGGTGTAAATTTGACGAATTTACTGCACTTATAAATATGGTGATTTTCATTGCAAAGAGGACAATTTGACGAATATGTCGCACTGGCTTGAAATTCTCTGTTCGGAATTTTTCCATAGTGGTGACCACCAACATGTTGAAAATGAGGCTTGTAGGGCTTGTTGTTTACCATTTTATGCGTATGAGGCCGGTTCGATGACGGTGATACAACCTCCCTTTTGTTTAGGGGCTCTAGGGCCTGAAATTTGCTTTCTAAAAAGTTCATTAGTTCAGACAGCGATGGCAAGTCACGTGGCGATTTTCTGGCTTCTTTATAGTTAGCATATGTCTCAACATCCAGCTTTTTCGATATAATGTGAACCAACAATGGATCCCAAGTACTTGTATCGATACCTAGGTTCCGTATGGCGTGTATACATTCCATTGATATGTCATGGAGACGTCTAATTTCATATGCCGACTGTTTATGAGCTACGGGTTGATTTAAAAACATCTCAACATGTTTAGTAAACAACAGTTGCGGGTTGTTATATCTGTGCACTAGCAAGTCCCATGCGGTCTCGTAATTGTCAGCAGAGATGTGTAGATGTTGAATAAGTCGTTCCGCATCTCCACGCAATTTTCCTTTCAAGTGCTGCATTTTTTGTGTTTTGGTTAGTAGGTTATTGTTATGTATGCTCTCTACATAAAGATCATAGAATGTAGGCCATTGCGTGTATTTGCCAGTAAAAACAGGTATGTCGATTTGCGGAGTTGACTGTTGATAATGCACAGTCGATGCAAGCTTCAGATTTAAAGCCTTTTTGATATTTTTATATGAGTTCTCGTAGCCATAAAACTCATCATCATATTGCGTGTCCGAACCTTGTAGCAAGTGGTCGATTTGTAAATGCAAAGCGTCGATTGCACTCCAGCGTGACTGAATGCTACGTAGCTCGTCTTCCAACTCCCATTTATCTCGCAGCTCGTCAACTCGTAGGCTATTCACTTGTCGATGAAAAGCTCTAAAATTTGTTCGCTGTAGAGATACTAGTTCTGCTGCTTGCCCTTCACCCAACGGCGTAGCCATCGTTGCTGTTGACGTCGATGGTATTGCGAGGCGTTGTTGCAGCGGCGGTGGAGCCAATACGGTGGCTGGCTCGGGGGTTGAAGGTTTTGTTGTTTCACCCGTAGGAGGAAATGATGATATCTTGCTACGCACAGAATCAAAATATTTTCTTGCTTTTTGGAAATGATTTTCTATAAAATATGCTTCTTTGTCATTGATGTAATCGGACAGCTTGTGATCATTCATTTGAAACTCCGCCCATAACTTGTCAAGGGCATCAAGTCTTTCATTTAAGTACTTACGGGTTTTCCGGATGGCGGAATCCTTCCCGAAGTTGCGTTCTATTTCCTTGATTTCTTCAACAATGTCGTATTGCTGCTGAAGTAGACTTTCCATTTTGTAGGTAAATGTACGGTTTTTAAAGAACAATAATCACAATATGACACTCCAAGATAAAAAAAATACACTTGTAGTATTCACTGTATGATATATTATGATATTCAATTTCTCGAATGTCGACGAGAATTTTCTTGTTTGATTTCGATAGTTAGGGTAGAGCAGTAGTATGCTCCGGGCCACTCTATGCCTCGCGAACCTAGCTGGACCTTTTGCGCCTTCTCAATTAAGCTGGTGGAACCCGCTTCTGGGAAGCCAGTTAACCGATTCGCAGTCACAGTAAATCCACAAAAACACAGAGCGACCCTTTCTGAAGGACCAAAAAAACTGTAATGTCTGTGTACAGTTTAAGATGAGTGCAGAAGATATGTGAGGGAGAGTCAGTGTACGAGACAAACCCAATGAAATTCTTTCTAACACTGATTTATTATTAAAGTTACAACAAAAATGATGATTAAATAAAAGTGCAACCGTAACAATGTGTGCGTGTTTAACTTATTACGTTGTTTCTATGTAACCTAAATAAATTACATGTCATTGACTTTAAATATGTGCGGTAACCCGTACATAGACATAAAAGTATATTCACGCCCATATCCCCGAAAAGAATAAGAACAAGTGCACCCACGATAAGCAATTACTGTGGACCACTAGACCACAGATGCGACGATGTTAGACATGTGTGTATAATATCATGTATGTCACATGAATTTAGTCCGGTAATGTTTATTTTTATTAATATCATCTATGATTACATATTATTTAAAAATATTAGGTTTCTGCAGTCCTCCACAATATAAACATTGGCGGTGCAAAATGTCATACCTCACCGTACGCGCAACCGTTTGAATAAGAGGTCCAAAGGTTTTTCTTCGCGTTTTTACCTTTTTAGTCTTTCTAGTTAATTTAAACCTTTCATGCACATTATGATTGTGTTATTATTCTAATGACGTGGCCTTCAAACTATACATTTTAAATTAATATAATAGGAGTTATTTTAAAATAAAATCTTATGCGCTAAAAAATCAATTAAAACGACATCAGGTATGATATCGTTTTAATACTTCGAATATTGTTTGATTTAAATCTAATATACAAACTGCTTAACGAAACTAACTGATGAAACACTACGACAAAAAGAAGGCATATAATATTATGCTCTACTCTTCGTGCAAAGTCGGGGCGGGTTGTGAATGATATGTGATGTGATAAAAAAAAACAAATATAACAGCTGCAGCGTGCAGCCCGCTGCATGATAAAAATTTTGGACGAATCGCACGGGATCACCTAAATTTTAAAATAAAAAGTGGCTTATGTGCCATTTCAAGTTAACATCAACCCGTGTGTCAAATTTAATTCTAATCCGTTCAGTAATTTTTGCGTGATTAAGTAAAACACATCCATCCATCCAAACATCCAAACTTTCGCATTTATAATAATAATTAATATAGAGAATGGGAAATCTATTTCACACATTTAATATACACAGAAAGTCGTTGGTTATAGTTACTACTAAAAGTAATAATACTTCATATAATATACAGTAAATATTGCCTCATGAAAATGCCGCATGAAGATGCGATGTATCTATTGGATGGTATAAAGGAGCTAATATTAACATGATCCGATGCAACGGGGAATTGGAATTTGTACATTATACAAAGATCAGGCAATATAGTTTTAGGAAATTCATGTAGCTTGTAAAGCAAGTTTTAATAATAATACAGCTGTTCTATTGGGACGTATTTTATTAAAAAGAATTCAGTAGAAACCCATAGGAAGATAGTGGCATAGATTTTCTTTGTCTTCTTTGTCTCCTTGTGGATTAAGGCCGCCATTATAATTAATTTCTCCAGCAGCAACTTTATTAAAGATAAATATTTCACTGTGTGTTCCTTTTTAGGGTTTCAAAAGTAAAATAGGAATCCTTATAATTTCGCTATGTTTGTCGGTCCGTCCGCAAGATAGCTCAGTGATCGTTAGTACTAAAAAGCTGTAATTTGCCATGAATATACGGTAATATATGAATTAGTCACGGCAACAAAGTGGTAATATAAAACCTTCAAAAATATTTTTTAGGGAATCTCCTCTGCATATAAAGTGGAGATGTTATATTTTTTTCTCGTGTAGGTACCACCCATAGCGTGGGTTATCGTGGGAAAGGTTTATAAAAGATCTTGTAGATTTGTGAAAACTAGTTTTCTATTAACGGCTGAAATATTAAGATTTAAAGTGCTAATTTCTGTTAGTCAAATGCCCTACCCTCTGCTAGGATAACGGTTGGTTTTGGCGGTAAAATAAATTCTCGGTATTAGTAGCAAATGTAATGAAATTTTAAAAAAATCTCACAGCTATGAAGATTACAAGTTTTTGAGCAATAGTTGCCCAACTTATAAAATGTACTTGGAGAAGTTTTTATAGGCAGTGAACCTGTGGTGCGGATATATCCATCATTGAGGTTAATTGGATTAAATGTTCATAGTATGAAACAACAAAAGCCCTCTGCACGTGGCCCCATGCGCACTTTAACAATTCTTAATTTTAAAAATGGACCCGTTGCTTTAGTGGTGGGCGCATTCATCTTAAATTATGAGATGTCAGTAGAATGTTGTAAATAAAAATTTGACCGCCCTTTGGAGTAGCTAATGCCTCTGGCTACGTAGTTAATGGGTCTCGTGTTCTATTCCCAACAAGCGCAGGCGATAAAATAATTAGCAGAAATATTTTTATTCATATGTTAAGTGTTTATTAATTACTTCAGTAGTTATATAGTAAGTAACAAATCGAAATAAATATTATCTAAATATCAGAACGGGCAGTAAAGTGAGATAAAGATGGTTAAAATAATACACGATATACAAATTATTCCATCTATTGGGAATCGAAGTCAGGATGTAGTCAAGTATATTAATTAACAAGTTACCATATTTAACTTTTTATTAAGACTTAATAATTTAGTCAAAACTAGAAACTAACAATATTATATTAGCGATATAAAAAATGGCTCTGTTTTTGAAAATGTTAATGAAATTAATAAAAATATTGCTGGACAAATTACACAAATTGTATAACCCCAAATTCAGCAAATTACTTGCTTGCGTTATGGCTGTTAGTCAACTGTTAATACATAATAACAATCCTCTTACATACATAATAAACAACCAGACCCGGAAACACAAACATCTATGCTCATCACAGAAATGTTTGTCCCCGCCGGCAATCAAACCCAAGCCTCATCGATTCGTGGTTATGTTCGCTAGTCCCTCGATCAACGCTCGAGTGTTTAAAATTTAATCTTGTTCTTCGCATCAAGGATAAGATTTCATTAACCTGTGCTTGAGCAATGAACATAATTCAGTTGCACTGATAAGTTATAACTACTATAACATATAAACTATGTAATTAGACTAGCATTTGCCCTTTGGTCGAAATTCGACCATAGACTAAACAATAGTCGTTTTTAAGTTTGATAACATACTTTAGCCATAAACATAATAGTATACATTGTGTATATTATCATGTATCTCAAATGAACTTAGTTTTTATAACATTTATTTTTTTATTAATTTAATGTTTTTTAATGCATAATATTTAAAAATTTCACCTTTCACAATATAAACTTTAACTGTACCTAATTTCATACTCCAATATTAGCGTAATTTTCGTAAAAAGGGTTAAAACGTTTTGCTTTACGTATTAATAAATACTAGCGTTCACTCTTTGCCAAAATTCAACTATAAACTAAATATTTAAATCTCTTTTAAGTTTGATAACAATATAACCATAAAAAAATAGTATAATATATGTATGTATATTATAATATATGACACATGAATTTAGTTTAGTAATGATTATTTTTATCAATGTAATGTATTCCTAATGCATATTATTTAAAAATATTAGGTTTATGCGCTCCTTTTCAATGTAAACTGCCAAATTTCATTTTCCACCACCTAATTGTCATAAATAGTGCTTCGAAGTTTTTGCTTTATTAATATATAGATAGATAACTTTTTGTTTTAAGGTCAGTGATAAATTTTAATATTTTGGCACTGAATTTGAAAAGGGAAATTATCTGTCATCTCAATAATTTTGATGCCCTTAGAACATCCAAGTAATAGATGTTGAACGTCTTTACGATAACTGACAGTTTCGGGGCTTAAAATTTAAGGAGCTTAATAATTAGGGGAAAAGATTCAGAAACAGTTTTTACATAATTAAAAGTAAACTTAGTTAAGTGTAGGAACAGTGCTGACTAATTTGTAATCGGTCATAGAATCAGGTTTTTTTCAATCGGCTTTCCAAAAAGGAGAATGATATATAGAGGTTTAGGAAATTTGTCTGTATTTATTTTATATCTGTTATCTCAGATCTTGGTCTTTTATTAAACGATTTGGAACAATCTGGATTTTAATAATAAGATTCACTTTTAATTTGACATAACACTATATTTTAGGTTTATACAAAAACACACAGAATACATAATAGGTTTTTTTTTATACACGCGTATATATATTATAAGATAGCAAACAAGCAGATGGGTATCCTGATGGAAAGAGTCAACCTTCGCCCATAGACACCAAAGATGTTAATGGTGCGTTACTATGTCGTGGCGAGGTCTAATGCCACATGCATAAGTGTACCGGCTACCTTACCCTCCAAACCCGAACACGACAGTGACAAGCACTGACGCTATTGCGGCAAGAATAGGTAAGGCGGTGGTACCAGACCCGGGCGAGACAAATGCAGAACTCTACCACCGTATATTGAAAGACAAAAACCTGAATGCGACCCGATACAAAAAACACTCTCATAATTAACACAAATATTAACAACCTCTCAAACAAAAATCTAGCAAGTCGTATAACCTATAGAACACGCCAAAAAATACATACACATTCACTCGAAAAACATAACTCTGCTTCAATCGAAGTCGGTTAAAAAGGGTGTACTTACACAAACTGTTACATACACCGTTAAACTTACATATATAATGTAACATTTGTTCCTTGTTATTTACTAAAATATTGCAATTTTATTAACCGATTTGTCGAATCGTATCTAATTTTTCAACTCTCCTATAATGTAGAAGAATAAAGTTCCTTTGAAAGATATATTGAGTTTACTTGTATTAGAAGAAGTTGTTCAAAAGCTAAAGGCATCCGGCTGTGTTAAAAGTATCGGCTTTAAAACATATAACAAGAGCAATTTGTGTTGCTTCAAAACACATTTCTCAAACGACAGTGCTTCTGCTTTGAAAACTGTACGTTTGAATCGTATTCATCTCATGGATAAAAATTTTCATTTTTTTGATTTTTTGGTTACAAAGTCTTTATATTTACTTAGGTATTTTCAGTTGGTTTGTTTCAATTCCATAGGCTCAATATTTTTAAGTATTTAACTAAGTTCACAAACAAAATTCTCGTCTACAGTGTGTAAAAAACCCTACCCGATCATCATGCATTATTTGGTAGCTTAAAACAGTCGTGTGTGTATTATTATTTATGGATATTGGTAGATATATTTTCAAAATATTTGCTTAGTTTAAGGGGAAGTTCCCAAGTTTAGTACTAAAATGAGGCATTGACGATATTTTTTTTTATATAAAAAGTTTTTTTTATAATGTCATTGACCTACTTACATACCTCTTTCACCCCTCTCCCCCTCTCAAGTACCTCACCAAAATATCCAAGTAATTTGTATTGCAAAACAACTAGTGTATATATAAATAACGCACCATTAACATTTTTAATGTCTATAGGCGATGGTGGCTTCTTTTCATCAGGAGAGCCATCTGTTTGTTTGTTATCAGGCACCACATAGACCTACAATAACATTTCGCAATACTTTTATTGTGCAATGATATTGAATACCCCCTTTGACTCTAAACGTTCAATAAATTCACTCAATAAAATTGATAAACCAGTCTGATCAATGTTTTCGAGCGAGCAACATGGCTGATAACGAAGTTTTGGCGGCAACCATGCTGGTGATTTTGTAAAATAAATCTCTATACAATTCTATATACTGAAGTAAAAACTCCCGTTCTTTATTTTTATAGCATTCTTGCTTGCCATTTTGCTTAAATTTACGACACGACTATATATTAAACACCGTGATTGACCGAACGCGACCGCTCGAAACTCTGAAGGGAAAATATTGTGCAATATTAAGCCTACACAGTGCAAGAAAAAAATATTGCGCAATAAAAATTAGACCTGCTCAAACTTTCGTTCAATCTTCAATATTAACCCTAAACGGTCAATAATATTACACAATACGTAATATTGCGCAATATTATTGTAGGTCTATGGGGCATCTTATGATCTAAGAAAATATAGCAGCAAATAATTTAATCATTGGTATATCTTAATTGCGTGTCACGTTGTAAGTCCGCGATGGACTCCGAAAAAACTGAACCGATTTCAGTAAAATTTCCGAAACCAGAACAAGTATACACGACTAATACATATGAGTGTCGATGACATACGCAGAAGTATATTTGCGTTACGTATATCAACGCCCTTCTCCAGAAAACAGACTCAATGTTCATTTTTAACTAGAGTAGGTGCTTAATCTACAGGTACAAGTAGGTATTAAACATAAAAGGGATTAATTTCTACTGAATTAATATATTAACAGATTTTTGATGACTTTGGATGTGTGTGTGTATGTATGATGTGTACGAAATATGCAAAAATTGGAAATCGGTATATGTATAGTGTACGATTTGATAATTAAAAGATAGTTTTTATCTCAATTAATTCTCTTCCCCCCCTCCACCCCCCTTTAGTACTCAAGTACTTTTGTACGTTTTTTAGTTATATTTTTTTCTCTGTTAAATCTTAAAAGTTGTGTACAATAAAATATTAAATAAATAAAAATAAATAAGTTGTATGCCAAAACGACGTTTTCCGTGTTAGCTAGTACATTATTTAATCGATGGTTTTACTTTCAATTAGTTATATCGTATGTTTATTTGTTTGATATAAAAAATAATATGAGTAGGAAGACGAATTAATATGGAGTTTATAAACAGTATTATCTATATTTTATTTGTATAACTAAATATCAAATATTTTTTATTTTTTTTATAAAAGCCAGACGATTAAGGTAATCCCTCATTTAAATCCTCGTTTTTCTTACTTAATCTGGTCTTAATTAGAATATTTTTGGATGTTTTGTATTAATAGTAGTTCTTTGAAACAATAACCTATTGTTTAGTACACTTTTCTCCAATGAGGCTGTTTCTATTGTTTTTCTGTAAAAATACACGTTTTTAACCTTTTCTATAACAAAGGTAAACAACAATCAAAGTAATCATTTAATCGATTAGCTAAAATATTACTTGTACTGATTTTTTTTTAACCGAAATATCCCATTATTTAATATTTGCGACTTTTTTATTATATTTTTGCGTCAATGGTGCGTTGCTAACTTGTGGCAAGGTCTAATTCCACATGCATAAGTTCGACTACCTTACCATCCAAACCGGAATACGATAGTGACAAGCATTGACAATATTGTGGCAAGAATACGTTAGGCGGTGGTACCAGACCCGAGCGAGATAATGCAGAACTCTACCACCTAGTAACCACGATGGTAGTCGCATAGCCAGTCGGTCGGCTTTTCGACCTACCTGACAGAACGTCAGTTGGCCTGTTTCACAAAAGAGCTCGGGCCAACACGGAGTATGTGCGAGCCGATAATGTATCCTTAACTTATGAAATAAAATTCTATTCTATTCTAAAAAATAGACACCGTGATTTAACCCCAACAGTGTACTGCAACTTCCACAACAAAGCACCATATTCACTTCTACAGTTCCCTGAAAAACCTGTGAACCAAGATTGGTTACCTAGATAGATATCTATTCATATGATTTTATTAAACAAGACAGAGTGTAGACAAGTTAAAATTATTATTAGAATACTCGAAAGAGTTTAGCCGGGTTGACTTTTACGAAAAATATTTAAACTTTTAGATAAGTATCCAAGTCTCGATATACTGATTGCTGAAAATATGCAAGAACGAATCTTCACCCAGTTTGTGGATGCATGTTTGAATTTTGTACAAAGAAATCCTAGTTAGAGGACAAAAATAAATTTAAAGTAACTGCAATATGGCTCCTAGGTGGTAGAAATGATAATCTTATATATCTAGGAAAGATATCATATAGAACCTTACGGTTGCAAAAAGACTGTACACCTACTTTCTATACTACGAAATCATTAAAATCTTTTCTATATAGTAACAAACAAGAAATATTTAGAAGGAGTCAAGAAGTGGTGTGTATCAATTGGCATGTGAGAGTTGCAATGCGATATACATTGACCAAACCAGAAAGTCGTTTTCAACGAGGATTAAAGAACACCTTCGAAGTTGGGCAAGGGTGATTCTACCTTTGCGCAACACCTTATAACAGATGGACATACTTTTGATAGTATAAAAAACTTAAGAATACTACATTTTTGCAGCAAAGGTAGAAGGCTCAATGCCTTAGAAGCGCTGGAAATTAATCGACACAAAGGTGAACAAAGACTGTTAAATAACCAAACGGAGCTTAATGCTTTTCCTTTGTTAAACCTTTTTTAACATTAATATAGGCACAAATATGTTCTAAAAGTATAAAATAATTATTAATTATAAAGAGATTCAATTTAATCAATTTTTAATGCAATTTTAATTTTACATTTTTGATAATTATTGTGTTTTATTATTATTATTTTATTTTAAATATTTAAATTTGTATTATTAATTTGACATTTAAATTTTTTTTCTAAGTGATAATTATTTTTACTCATTTTTAACATCAATAACTGTGTAATAGGTAAATAGGTGTGATAATCTATTTTTATTTTGTTTTACTTGTCATCATTTATGTGACATAATTAATTACTTAATTGACATTTTAGTATCCATATTTATAGTTTAAATTAGTGTATGTAAATGACAAAATTTCCCACATCTTTGGGCAAAATTGTTTAGGCTGACAACACCTTTGAGCAATATTTAAACTTAGGCTTTTAAAATCAATACTTACGTTTGTTTATATCCCACGACAGTCAATAATAATCAGTTAAATATATTATTACATCCTGAAGATACTTTAA
The DNA here is from genome assembly GCA_036924255.1 of Apodemia mormo. Classification (NCBI taxonomy): domain Eukaryota; kingdom Metazoa; phylum Arthropoda; class Insecta; order Lepidoptera; family Riodinidae; genus Apodemia; species Apodemia mormo. The sequence continues at coordinate 13,722,053 of JAUPFN010000014.1, read as the reverse complement.
AAGCTACACCGATTAATATATTAAAATATATGTGTAAAAGTAAAATTTATGTACAAGTGCAATAATAAAAGTGTCTAATAACAATAGAATTTCACCAAGTGCCGACGATGGATAGTATAGAACATGCATTATAATAAACGCTTCTATTCGGTGGAAGTATTGTTACGTGAACAGGGTTCACAAGATATAATCGGAGCTTCAGCCGCCATTTTGTGTAATGTCAATCCGATGTCAGTTTTCCTTAGTAAAATTCTTAAATAGCAACTCTAAAAGACTTACTAGCGAAGCCGTCCACTAAACTAATAAGCTGGTGCCACTGTACTATTTTGTTTATGGTTAAATTCTGTTATCAAATTTAAAGGAAAACTTAATATAGCCGATAATCAAACTGCGTAATAACTCGTTTATTCTATACTACGAGTATCTAATTTGCGCAGCTTCTCCCGCGAGTATATTAACATGTCGTTGAAATAACTGTGTACATAAAATTTCTTCCTCATATGGTCTGTGGTTTCTTCCCCTATTTTAGCCTTTTAGGGGTTGCTTTTTGAAAAAAGTTAACCTATGTTTTACTTTAGATCTTCATCTATTTCAATTACAAATTTTATTAAAATCTGATGAATTTTGCATAAAGATAAAGATCTGCTAAAATTTATACTTTCCATCGTCGGCACTTGATAAAACTGCATCTTACTGATTTTATAATATAAACACTTTTACTGTTTCACAAATGTAGTCTAAATTTTATTTATTACACAATCACTTTTAAATTTACAGCCAACCGGTTTTGCCTATTAAAGCATCATCAGGGCTTTCACATATTGTTCATCTACCTTATGTACTCGCAATTTAGTTGTATTAAAGTCTTTGTGTATGTAAAATATTTAAGTTTTAAAATACTATAATGTAAAATTTAATGTGAAAGCCGTGATGAAGCTTTAATAGGCGAAACCGGTTGGCTGTAAATTAAAAGGTAAGGTATCTGACAAACTTGCACATGCACGTGGTTGCCTTTATTATTATTATTTTTTTTCATTTATTGAGACATTCATTAATTAAAAAAAGCATTGCGAAAAGCGTATCCCGGTTTGTCCGCAAGCTCGCTGTCTCGCATATTTTATACATATAACTTTATAACTTATAAAATAATCTATCTTTATATACTTGCTAAAATATTTCTTAATAATTTATAAGCAGAAATCTATAAACATCCATAAACTCTGACCAAAATTCTAGGTAGGTATAAACATTGTCTATCTACATTTTATAAACTAACGAAAACATCAAAACTATCTACATTCAATCTAAAACAATCTTCATTATTCTATTTAATTACTAGGTTAAACATAGCAAAATCGTATGTATGAACTTGCTAAAACATAGGAAAATAGTATCAGGAACCTATGGTCTTTGCATAGCTATTTATATTGGCGTAAACATATTTACATACTATAACTGAGTGCTAAGTGTGAGTTTTTCTTTTCGCATTCGATCATGAGCGCGTTTCGAGTTTACTAGGAATTTGTATGTGATTTGTACAGCGCCACCTAGTGGTAAACTGGTTTCTCACGTTTACCACTAGGTGGCGCTGTACAAATCATATACAAATTCCTAGTAAACTCCAAACGCGCTCACGATCGAATTTAAAAACTTAGCACTCTGATGACTGATAAGTCGTCGCTTGATCGCGCTGATACGAAACTAGTTTGTTGGCCAGTCCCTAGCGCATTAGTTTCTTGAGTGAATAACAATAACCATCACGCCACACGGATTAACATCTTTGGTGTCTATGTGCGATGGTTGTCTCTTTCCATCAAGAGAGCCATCTGTTTACCATCATGTATCATAAAAATGTGAAAGTTTCAGAATACTACGTTTTGAAAGAATGATAATAAACGTACACACGCAAATCGCTCATATTAGACAGTATTAAACAGTATATATATATATATATATACGCATTCACTCTCAGTTCAACTCAGCAATGTATAGGCGCATATAAACACACATACATATACTGTTTACTTGACGAGATTGGGGAGCATCTCATGAGGAGCCGAATAATATAAAACACTATTGTATATTTTGTATTATTTGCTTGCAGGATAAATGCCATAGATGTGTATTTTTCATCAAGTTTCAATTCACAACGATTCCAAAGAAGTTTTACTTCAAAAAAAAAGATATTAGGGTCCTCCTTCATTAATAAGATCATTTATATCCACAGCCTAGGAAGAAGTAATTTATTCCACCCAAAAATGTTTAAACATTGGGTTTACCAAAAGAAACCATATTTTTTCCTATCAAACGCTTTTGATTAATAATCGCGGTTCGTACACGCAGCCGTGTTTTTCCCACCATAAGTTGCAATTCATTCGTATATCTTAACGTGGATTTGGCACACGCAAAAATATAATACTTCCTATGGAACTAACTAATGGTATTGCGGAATATTTATCTCGTGAAAAAGTATTGGCAGTGTATCAGTATTTTTTGTGAGATTTATGAGAAGATATGACTGAAAAAAAATCATGTTCGTGTTTTCATGACCAGCTGACTCACGTATTATCCACCACTTTATAGTCAGTTGACTTTTTGTTTTCTTTAAGATATTGGAGAAGTTATAATTTGATAAATTACAATCGGGAGGAAATGACAAAATTTTTTTTTTCAACGAGCGTGAGAGGCTACCGATGCTTGGCCCACCTACAGAGCCGCAGCTGACGTTCACGGAGCTTCTTTATACGACTATCTGAATCATTTTAGAAGTTATCGCCCAAGGGGATATGATTAACCAAATTTGTACATTGGCTTGGGGACTATAAAGTCCATTTGTAAAAATATATTTAAATTATTTTGAAATTAGTTTTACTATGGTTGAATTCATTAAACAGTATTCAAATTGTTTGGTGCAAGCGTACCTAAGATTCACCAAAGAGAATATTGTATTTTCTTCATTAAAGGGAAAGTTTATTTTATTTTATTCAAATTATACTTTATGGGCACTTTGATGGATTAACTATTATATGGCTACTACTGGAATCGGAATGTGGCCCCACACTGAGAAGATCCGGCGGAAGAAACTCAGTGGTATTTTATATTCAATCACAATTGTTCATCAATTACAATATTTATAAGTTAATCACTGATACTAATCGTATAAAAATAAGAATCTTAAATTAGATACTTTATTTGACTCGACAATCGATCTCGATACCTCATAATATCAAATAGCATAACAATTAGACCAACAATAAAGAATATACAATATACATTTATTTAATTTAAAAAATAATCTATGACATAAAAAATACTTAGAGCAGTTCATATAGATATTAATCCACTCAGCAACTTTTGTTTCATACGTTAGGGTGTAATGCAAATGGAAATAGAGCTAACTTCCTACATTATCATGACAAACGAGGCGGGAGTGCGCTGACGACTGTACCACAGGATATGGTATTTGCATAATTTGTGTTAATATATTACTTTATTAATAGACATTTGTACCGCTAATCGCATTTCATTATATTCCGTCTATTGTAATGTACCTACGTATTTTGACAGTCTCGTTGGCTGAGTAGTTCGCATATACACCGAACAATGATGATCGAGTTTGATCCTCGTTAGGATTATTTTACGTTTACATTTTTAAATATTTTTTTGATTATATTAATTCTCGCATTACTTAACGGAAATCCACAATTAAAAGAAAGAAAGAAATTAATTAAATGAACTTTTTTATGAACTGTTTTGTTGTGACCTCTGCGATGCATCTAGCCGCATTTACACATTCGCAAATTGCGAGGCAAATAACGAACACATATATGTAAACAGTGCACTCGTTATTCACCTCGTGCCTCGCTTCTTGATTGGATCGCTCGTGTTGGGAGCGTTTTTCGGACGGGAATCAAAAGGCACGAAAGGCGAACACAAACTTACTGTTTAAAAATTCGCCTGTATTAGGTGACAGTTAGCGCCCGACATAACAGGACATGTAGTCAAAATGGAGTTAAGTGAAGTGCGAATTTTTCTCTCTCTCATTTGGAATCCAAAATATCGCATATCATAAAAATAGCCAAAATATAAACGCGCGATGCATGAAACCTTATTTCAACTAGTATGGGATTTTATGAGATTTACTTTTTTACGCAGGATATCTAAATAATTGTATAAACTCAATAGATAAGCGCGCATGCCGCCATTATTTTCACGTATTCCATGTTCATGTGAGAGTGTCAAAATAATCCTCCCCGCGATGATGTAAACACTGAACAGTAAGTTCGCTGCTTTTTGAGATTTGAATTTTAAAGCCAAGGTTTTATGCTTTTGTATCGTGCTCCAAGTAACAAGTTCATCGATGAGATGACTAAAAATATTCATAAGGCAAAAATTAGTATTTAAAACATTTTTGCACTTTTTAGGAAAGATTTTTAATTCTGCTATAATACTGTTTTTAAATTCCCGCTACGTATTTGGATAAGAAAGTTACTGATTTTGCTCATATTTTCGAAAATCTAGTTTTCACCAGATCTCCACATTTAGAGATTCTAGGAGACTATCCGACTATTTTCACGATGACGTCAGTACGTTTGTATTTATGTATGTGTGTGTATGTGTGTGTGTGTATGTAAACATCGCATAACTAGTTGACATACACACATCGCATAACTAGTTTACATACACATATACACACACACACATTGTGTATGTGGCTATGCGAGTCACTTTCTGGGTGGTAGAGTTCTGCATTGGCTCGCCCGGGTCTAGTACCATCGCCTTAGCTATTCCTATCACAACAGCGTCAGTACTAGTCACTGTCGTGTTCCGGTTTGGTGGGTAAAGTAGCCGATAAACTTATTCATGTGGCATTAGACCTCGCCACAAGATAGCAACGCACCATCAACAACTTTGGTGTCTATAGGCGATGGTTGACTCTTTCCATTGGGAGATCATCTCATCCCATCCCAACCCAACCCATCTGCTTCTTTGCTATTTTATGATAAAGAAACCTCTTATTTTTATGTTTATTTATAGTAAATAATAAATTCAAAACATACTGCACTGATTTTAGAAATTCTCGTTCCAGTAGAGTTTCATATTGGAGATTATCAATGTGCAAAATATATGAAGTTATCTTTCGTTTGGTACTTATTTTTTATGTTTGCGATTTATGGCATGTATGTAAGCGAACATCATACGAAATGGTGTGTATTGATACGAAACAAATACATGTCAACAGTCTTACTTTTACTTTACATTATAGAAACTTAACAAAACCCTGTAAGAATGTCAAAAGCATTGTTTGGTATCTTAATACGATCATATTTATGTAATTACTAGCTGACCCGGCAAACGTTGTTCTGCCTTTTTAACTACTCTTATTTTTTTCTATATTTTCTCACCTTTTAAACCTTCCCAGGACTTTATCAATTAATTCAAAACCAAAATTAGCCAAATCCTGATTAAAAAGACTTAAATGATACAAAATTTTCCTGATTAAAAAGACTTAAATGATATTTTGAAGTGAAAAATTATAAACGTTGTCATTTGAAAGTAAATGAAACGCCTCTGTGGTCTAGTGGTCTGGTGTCAATGTTGACCACATTATGTCCCAGGTTCGATTCCTGGGCCGGACATGAAAAGTGGTTTTTTCTTTCAGTTTTTTGATAAAAACAGCTTTGCCCAAGATTGGATCAGTGCCCGGTTGGCGATAGGCTTGCCACATATCACATTGTGTGGGACTAACTATGTTCGGCTAGTCGTGAGTTCACTTCGTGTACCTTTACCTACCTTTTTGGTGATATGCGTGAAGATACTTTTATATTCTATGAAATTTAACATTTTGTGAATCGACTTCTTTAGAATTACTACCGAGGCGAGCCAAGCAAAAGAAGTCCATAGAAAAAAATGAAATTGAATTTGATAATCGTTTCTATTTTTAAAGACGCATGGGTACCGTCTTCTTTATCTCTTTATTATATACTTAGTATAAAAAAGTCACTTTTGTTTTGTGTTCGCTTATGTAGATATTTTTAATCACGCAACGAATTTTAATGCGATTTTAATTCAACAGAGTGATTCAAGACGTTTCAAAAATGTGTTTTTTCAGTTTTCTGATAAAAATAACGTTGTCCGGGATTAGATAGGTCCAGTTAGCGATAGAATTGCCACCTATAAACATTGTGGGACTAACGGTCGATTTCCAAAACGCAAATTAAGTTTAACAAGCAGTTAATCTGTGTTTAATAGATCATTTGCTTTTTTATTGTGAGGCAATTGGCCCACCTCTCGTTCCCACAACTGTAACTTCTGTAAACCAAAATCAACAGCGACAACCGTCCTGATAACCTCTGAGTTGCGAGCTCAGGGTGCCCTGGGGAAAAGCTAAGCTGTCTTGGATCCTGCAACGAGATTACTCAGAAGGATATAGGAGGTGTAGGAAAATACATCCTGTTTCCCTCCCTTTTAAGCAGGAGACAGCAAAATATTAAAATCATAATAATGCTATGTATTGAGACTTTTACAATCGGTAGGCGTATCATCTAACGTTTGCAATTCGCCAGCGATCAGCGATGACTCTTAAACGTAATGAAAAAAATATCAAAAACGTCGCCAATTGCTTGCTGGTTACTAGATGCACTTTTTGCAATATCACAGCATCAAAACTAATCAAGCGGCAACGACTACCACTAATTTACAAGGCTGTTATGTGTCTTGCAATAACTAAACAATCACGATAATTTCGCATTACGAGTTACGTGATCACCCCGCCGGTTAAGCCTGATTGCTATTGCACCACGGAAGTTTGGAAATTAGGGACCTACCAAAATGGCCTACTTAATTTTGCTTCCAGTAGTACCTATGACGAAATCGCTTGAAGCACGGAAGTTTCACGTGTTGCCACAAGGTCGGAGTAATTTTTCATTCATTTATTCAAACCCGCTAAAACTTTTCATATTATCCTAAACTTTAAATAATTACCGAAATATCATCACACCGGCTTACGTGCCTTGCTTATTAGATACAATCAATAAAGTGTTATTACCTTTAATTCATGAGAAGTGATTCTGCTGGTTTAAAATATATACTTATATACTTAAATATCTAAAGAAATATATTAAACTAGCTGCAGCGTGCAGCCCGCTGCATTATAAGTTTTTGCCGCGGGATCACCTAATTTTTCCGGGATAAAAAATAGCCTATATGCTATTCCAGATCACCATCTACCTGTGTTCCAAGTTTCATTCAAATCCGTTCAGTAGCTTTTGCGTGGTTGAGTAACAAACATCCATCGAAACATCCATCCATACATCCAGACTTTCGCATTTATAATATTGCTATTCCAGATCATCATATACCTGTGTGCCAAGTTTCATTCAAATCCGTTCAGTAGTTTTTGCGTGATTGAGTAACAAACATCCATCCAAACATCCATCCATACATCCAAACTTTGCATCCAAACTTCACATCTATATTATTATTTTTCTACATTAATAATATTAATGTAGAAAAATAATAATATAGATGTGAAGCGATAGGTTTGCAGTAATATCGAGGTACAACTTTTTGTCGGCGACGTGTAAAAAATTCATAAATAGGAATTTTCACCATGATATTATTTTTATAATTGATTAGAATAAGATCCCAGAGCCGCCAGACATTACTTATTTTCCAAGTAACACAATTTACGGAATGGATACTCTTATATGCGTTTAATAGTGTGTGCGTACTTGCTAGCTCGTTCACAGATATAAGGTAAAAAAGGTAGATAGAAATAGAAATAGAAATAGAAATAGAAATAGAAATAGCTTACTTTTGTGAAATTTGAAATACTGATTTTTATATATTATCCGGAATATTATTAAAAATAAATATTTTATATTGCCAGACCTTTTCTGTGGGCGGTTATTTCCCCCAGACGCTTCAAATCTTATAAAAAAATAAGCAAGTTTTCTTATATTGCTTAACAAATTTATTGTTACGCCATCTATGCCTATCAAAGTAAGGCTCGTAAAAGTAAATTAATTAAAAAATGTCCCCAATATAAAATAAAACAATAAATAAAAACACCTGTAAAATTTTATTCAGGCACTAACGAAGTTTTTACTCGACGCTGACGTTATGTGATTTTCTTGGACCTTAAATAAAATTCCTGTATTGCTGCACGCCCTTGGCTCTTAAAGCCGTATAAGCTTTAATTTATTGTTAATTAAAAATATAAAATATGAAACTGTAGTACAAGCATCAACTATAAGCCATAAGATTATATGGGTAATAGATGTCTTGACCTAATTGCACTGGCAAGGCTCACAGCGCTGTCTTGACGTCCGGGTGGCTTAAAAGCCAAGGCACAAAGTACGAGGCAAGGACAATTTCCTAGCTTATTGTTTCACGACTAATTTTAATTACAAATTCTGGAAATAGTGCAACATTGTACTTAATGACACAACGTTCTGGAATTTTGTAAAAAAGTTACTTCTAAAGATCCGTATATGTATGTAATGCAGACTTCATTTTGTATATACCAATATATTGTATATTGTATATTGGTTATATGACCAAAGTTGTTTTAAAGATTCTTCGAAACAACAAATTTGACAAAATTTAAATAAAATATATTTAAGACTTAAGAGCCTGTTCCCTACAGAAGAGTTCACCAGTTTATTGACTGGAAAAGAAAAGTGATCCATATCGTTGCATTTCTCAACATGTTTACCACTGCGCTTCTTATTTGTGATAACCAGAGTCCGGGCTATTATCAAAAAGTAAATAGATACAGAAGTCAAACTTATGTATAACTGATTTACTTTTCATACCTACGCTCGGACGTCGCGCTATGTTTATCAACTTTAGCTTATCCACAAAAAAGTGATAGTGCCACTCGCATGTAGATGTTAAATTTATTATCAAAAATGAAAAAGGAAGAATGGAAATGTAAACCATTAATAAATAAAATATTTTAATGTTATTGTTCTACCTATGACAAATTTTCTGCTCAAAAAAGTTCACTTAAGCGTGTTCAAGCGAGTGGCACTCGCGCTTGCACTATTCTCAGCCCTTTCGAGATATCACGTTCATGAGAGGTGTCTATGTGTGCGTTGCTCAAGCGTCATTTGTAGGGATAGATCATTTAACAATTAACATATTAAATTTCGTACTACATTTTTTTAACAATTAACAACTGTTATTTATATTAGCAAATACTGTTAAAAATTGTCAATAACTTCATATATTCAATAATGTTATTATATAAAAAATAAAAGTTAATATGTATGTAATATAATAATGTAAATAGTATATAAAAAAATAAAATATAAAAAGTTATCTTATTGTAATATATAGCCTACCACTAATATAATATAACAAAAATAAATAACTGTTAAATATTAATTAATTTTAACAACATACCAGTTAACCTAATTTAACAATAATTTCCATGCCTAGTCATTTGTATGTAGATTGACTTCTGTACCTATTTGTTTTGTGCTGTTACTGAGATTTTTCAGAGAAAATACCTAATACAATATATCCAATCCAAAACTTCAAAGGGTCGGTTAGCTCTGTCTACTCCGCAACAAAAGCAGTGTCATAATGTTATCTTAATATACTTGACGTATCTATTTACTATGATAATGCAGTATTTTGATTATATTCAGATAATTTATTAGTCTTGTAAATATAAAATGTGTTTTACAAACTGTGAAACGCAGGACAGCGACTTTGTTTTGGATTCTTGCCAGAACTTGCCAGAAAGAACAATTTGGACAGATGGTTTTGTATACTTCGTGGCAAACCTTGCAACACGGCCTTTGTAGTCGCAGGAAAAGACAAGCCTAAACCGAAATAATTGTTTTTATTATAACTTTTCCAAAGATTTAATTTCACGTGCAAAATTTAAATAAAAGTCTATTTTTTTTCCATAAATTCGCCTTTTATAGAATTAATTGATTCGATTCGATTATGATTAATACATTATTAAATTTAAAATTACTTTCTAAAAGAAAGTTTCCAATTTGGATGTATTTTTGTGTTTTTGATATTTAGTTAATACTACATAGGCTTACAGATATGACATTTATTTAATTTTAGAGCTTTGTTTTTTAAAAGGCGATCCCTCATCGCGATCTACCATCGACCTATAGCAATTACCTCGTCATTATCTCCAAACTAATAGAGTCCATTATTATCTGCTAGCTTCTGAGTTATCTAGAGGAGTATCAGCTAATTAGTGATCATCAGTACAGTTGTCATCGCGGGCGCTTAGCTGGTGACCTTCTGGTTTACTTAACACGCCGGTGAGAGGAGGTAGTGGAGGATAAGTGGGAGGAAATTTCAGTTAGTTTGGACATAGTATCAGACCGGAGCATCAAGACCGTTGTTAATGACGAATGCTCTAACCGTTTATTACGTTCGTTCAATTTAAAAAGTTAACTTTATTTGGCGCGATATATTGATATTCAAATGCTACAGGAAGTGAAATTTTATGACACTATGGACATTCTTAATTATATGAGTTATCCTTGCATCTAATTAGATAGTAACATTCGTCTCTGTTCTACAGTTATTTATATCATAAGATAGCAAACAAGCTTATAGCTGATGAAATAGACTACCATCGCCTATACTATCACACAGAAACTAATTTTAATCGTGAGCGAAAAAGACCAACGTAGTCAAGAAATATTTAAAATCACCAAACAGAAGTGACTGCCAACAAAGAAAAGGATTAAACTAATTACCAAGTTACTCAAAACAAAACAGTATTACATTCTAAAGTAGATAGATTGCTTGTAATTTGAAACACGTTTCGCTTGTGCACTTGCAGCGAGTTTGTTCATTAGCATTTGGGAATAAGTCGCAAACTTTCGTTAACTTAATTATATCGTCGGGAGAAATTTACGTTTGCATCCGAAACATGACGGGCCGCTTTCGCCTTCTTTGTCACCAGGTTCTAATTAACCCCGTTTACAATGTCGTGAGGATTATGAAGCTAGGCTTTATATCTGCAGATGTCTTTACACATATATTAACAAAAACTTTATCTGACCTATAAGAACATATAGGGAGATCGATAATATTATCAAAAAAATTAAAATATCATATTTAAAACTTCGTATCAATCTTACAATTTTCCTAAAATTTCGGGAATATCTTATAATCGGACAATATTACGGCAACTTAGCGGCGCCTTTGATGTCAAACCCGTTTATGTCGACATGTTTTGACCCATATTTTATGTTGCGAAGTTAATAGTTTAACTGATTTTGTCAAACACTTGTACTATTTCACAAATATTTCACAACTAACATTTAATTATTGTGAAGCCAACCAGTTTCGCTTATTACAGCATCATCAGGGCTTTTGGTTTATTTATATATTATTTAAAATTATTTGAATAAATTGTTGTCTTTGCGTGTGTATTTGTAATGTTTAAATAATACATACATAAACTTAAAGCCCTGATGATGCTGTAATAGGCGTAACCGGTTGGCTTTACAATAATTAAATGTTAGTTGTGAAATATTTGTGAAATAGTACAAGTGTTTGATAAAATCAGTTAAACTATTACCTTCGCAACAAAAAATATAGGTCAAAACATGTCGACATAAGCGGGTTTGACATCAAAGGCACCGCTAAGTTGCCATAATATTGTCCAATTATAAGATATTCCCTAAATTTTAGGAAAATTGTAAAATTGACACGAAATTTTAAATATGATATTTTAATTTTTTTGATAAATAAACTTAAAGCCCCGATGATGCTGTAATAGGCGTAACCGGTTGGCTTTACAATAATTAAATGTTAGTTGTGAAATATTTGTGAAATAGTACAAGTGTTTGATAAAATCACTATGATGCAGTTTCACCAAGTGCCGACGATAAAAAGTATAAATTATGTAATAGTTCAAAATATCATTTAAGATTTTTTTATTATTATTAGATAGCAAACAAGCAGACGGCTCTTCTGACAGAAAGAGAAACCATCGCCTATTATTTACCAAATACATTAATGACTATTGCTATCCATGTGGCGGAATGGTACTGTAACATGCATAAGTGTTAGGGCTACCTTACCCTTCAAAACGGAATACGACAATGAAAAGCACTGACACTATAGCGATAAGAATAAGCAATTGGAAGTGGTACCAAACACCCGGGCGAGACATTACGAAACTCTACCAGCGATTTTGATACGAGAAAATTTATCCATCTATATCCACAAAATAACAGCATATATTATAAGTTAAGCTATCAAACAATGCCTTTCATGATCGGACAGAGTTTTTGTTAATTACTGTATAGAGCAGAGAATATCGAATATCAATGAATATCGAATGCTTCATTTACCTGCTTTGTAGGTGTTGAGATACGATTCGACCTTATATCAAACTAGCTGCCTCGTGCAGCCCACTGCGTTATAAAACTTTCTGGTAAATCCCACATGTACAAATAATTCCGGGATAAAAGTAACCTATGTGCAATTCAATCTACCTGCATGCTAAATTGCATCCAAAAGTTCAGTAGTTTTTGCGTGATTGAGTAACATACATCCATCCGTACATCGAAATATCCAAACTTTTACATTAATTATAATATTAATTTAGATATAGATTCTGTCAATGTGTTAATCAAATTAGAACCGCTTTACTTTGCAGGGCACAATGACTCACACAATTTAAAAATCGTAACACTAATGTCAAAAAGGCTTATTATATTAACCTAAAAAGTTAATGTACAAACAAACGAGTGGTATAGTTTAACCCTTAACCTGGTTTGAAAAAATTATAACTATGAAGTAAAAAAGAAAACAAAAAGTACAAATAATTATTTTTTAACCAATGATTTTTGATATTAACTATCAAGATCCTTTTAAGAGTATCATACGCCGCTTACTTTGCTGGATATAGTACGCGAACTGAACATCTTGACGTTTTGGTTTACCAGGATTTCACGTTCTAGTTCACCAGGTTTTTGATTGGAGAGGTAAGTAATAACTCCTTTCGCCGCATTTTATCGATCTGATGACTCTTTTTTTATCGATAACCGGGACTGTCACCTTTACGTTTTTATCAGAAGCACGAGGTTGTTATAAAATCACCACTAGACTCCAAGCTACCACTGAAACTTAGATTTTCGAGAAAAATCTCAAAAATAATTCAATACCACTTTTGCCTGACGTGGGGTCGAACCCAGTTAAGTAAATACTCATTTTCTAAAATTATTTAAAATAAATTAACACTGGCTGATTTTATTTATTTATTTATTTATTCATTATTATTATATCATTAGTTCAATAATTTGTGACAGCTAACAAAGCAATGGAAAGAAGTTAATTATTTAGAAGCTCAATACAAAGCAAGAATTGTCTTGAAAGACATTTGTAAAGTAAGATGCTGTCTGATGCGTAACGAGAAAAGTATATTTCCAGATGAAGCTTGTCAAGAACCATATATTATGTATAATGTGTGAAACATACCTACATAATCAACCATAATAGAGGAAGAAGTTGTGACATTACGTTTCATGTTGAGGACGGGGCGAATAAGATGTATTTAGGGAATATAGTATTTGTAATGAAAATTTGTCATTGGGATCTGATGCAAGTACATGACGGGGCCTGGCGGCTTACAATAATAAAATGTGATCTCACACGCAGTAGAAGTGAAACTTTGTATTCTGGCGAATGAGATAAATTGAAAGAGTTGAGGTTGAGAAAGTAAAGTTAAAAGTTTTTCATATTTTAGAAGTAAAAATTTTGAGTAAAATCTCTGTTTGTATCCGGGTGGTTTTTGAGCCATTAAATAGAAAATGTTTTGAACATGAAATACTGTTTAATGTAAAATTAATACTAAACATTCTCTTGACGGCTATTTATCCTATACATTTATGTGTTTATTTGTTTATCATGACACATTTTCATTTCATCGAGATTCAAACTGATTTTAAGAAGGTATACTTCAGACCATAAAGGTAGTAGTCGCTCTATTTATTTAATGACCATTATTCTTGCTACAAATGGTACTTCATAAAATAAATACGTTCGAAATACAACAAGTAATAAATCGACTTTATTATTTAAACAAATTTTAAAAGCCTTATCAATAAATCGACTTTATTATTTAAATAAATTTTAAAAGTCTTATCAACATCTGCACATGCGTTCAAATGTAACATCGTCACGATATTATTTAATAACCGGTGCTAAGATTAGTCGTGTCGTTTTAGTGTAAACGAGGGTGCGATAATTAAATTTCAGATTAAGTCTACAGTTTGTTTATTAAATGTTATCTACAACCGACAGTCGTGACTTTAAATGTACTGACTCATTTATTAACTGTCTCTGTAGCTGAAAATTAGTTCGCAATATCAGCAATCATTAATCTTTATTTTACTTTATATAACGAGTAGGTAAATCTAGAATTAGACTTCGATTTTTTTGTCTCGATTTTGTTACTTAACATGTTTTAGTATTTACAAAAATCACCATGTTATTAGGCAGCTTCTGACGAATAACCCATCTGCCTTCCTACTAGGCAATTAGTCAAAATTTTTGTTATTAATGCTCGTGGTCTAGGCGTAAACCTATTCGGCTCAGGCCATGAGGTCCCGGGCGCGATCTCCAAATAGGGCGAATGTGCTATTAAAGTTTGGTCGAGATTATTCTCAAAAAGGTAGGAGTGTGTTACTATCCCTGTGCTTCGGATGAGCACGTAAAGCTTGTTCGCGGTTATCGCTAGAAAAAGGCGATAATCGTTATCAGGTGAGTGAAATGCGGTAATGGAGATCCCCACTCATCCCGCTAAACGAGAAACCAATGAATCGTGGTAAACTAGAAAATCTATTTAAACGTTCGGTTCTCTCTGCCTACCCCGCAAGAGAACTAGCGTGATGATACTTTTTATAATTGAAATTTTATAATTTTGGCATGTATTACCAAAAGTCAAGAGAGCGAAAGAAATCTCGCAATATATTTACTGAGTAAATATTAAAGTATAATAGTCCGATTACTTTCTATTATACTGGAACGCAGATGGCGCTTGTTACCTATCGTTCGGATAACTTGTATTATTCCTACTAAAGTGCATTTCCCTCGCTCCAGTGTTTCCGTAATAGAATAAAATGATTATAACTTCACCGGCCTGAATTCAACTTAGTGGAGTACGAGTATTTTTAAAAGTCGTTTCCTTGTTATATTACGTTTTTCATAATATGAAACTAAATATAATTTTCAGTAAAGTTACATTGAGATATTATTACACGGAACTTTTTAAGATTACTTCTAACTAATATAATATACAGTAACTATTAACACATAGCATCAGTTCTTTAACATCATCATATTAGACATTTTTGTTCTATCTTGGCATCGTTATTTTATCTTTATATCTATACTACTTCCATTTCTTTATTTTCTTGATGACAGTTCTAATTTGATAATTGTAGTGTTGGGACATATATTTTTTTGAGGTGGGATTACTCAATGGCCCAGCACCATTTTGTGTTTATTTAAATCTGTCACTCACACACGCAACACTTAACAACACGGTCGTGCTAGTCACTACATTTCTGTTCGCTGAGTTTTTTCACATTATCCATACGTTACGTTGTGTATTTTGTGTTCCTCCGTGTTGATTGCTGCCCAGCTGTCAAATATCAAAATGCTGAAATGATCTGTTCTAAAAAGGCAGGCGAGAGAACTGGTGATCAAGGTTCGTAATTACTTTGAAGCAGAGTATCAAAATGGTGATCCGCTTTTACCACTGTTGCAAGTGCAAGAGCTTGTTGCAGCCGCATTAGGAATTAGTGGACTTACTGTTTCAAAAATTAATACCGAAGCTTACGGTATAAGCGGCATGCAGGAAAATAAGCTTCGTACGCAGATGAAAAAACACCAACCACATCATGTGACACCGGTTGCCAACTTCGACGCTGATGCTATTCTATTACTTGCGCAAAGAAATTCCAACACTTAAAAAACTTGTTATTTCTTTACGTGAATGTGGTTTGTTTCATGGCAAAAATCGTCATTAAACTCAGTTTTGATGAAATTGGATTTTCTTATAGAAAATCGGACAAACGTAAAATATTGATGGTTGCTATGGCTCGCTGCGAATTTTGGAACAAAGCCAACGTGATATCAGATTGATCAAATGTTAATTTTACTGACAAGACTTGGTTAAATGCAAACCACACAATATCTAAGAACTGGACTGATGACACCACCGCTTCCACTAGTTCAGTACCAATGGAAAAAGGTGAACGCATTATCATATGCCATACAGGATCTATATGTAGATTCGTGCGAGATGCTTTACTGGCCTTTAAAATCAAGAAAACAGTGGACTATAACGAAGTAATGAATGCAGAGACTTACGATGGATGGATTAAAGAAATGGTGCGATCTCTGGAAGAGCCGTCCATAATTATTATGGACAATGCTACATATCAATCCAGAAAAACAAGAAAAAATTGACTGGCTCCAACATTATGGCAAAAATGTGGATAGTACTTTATTACAGGTACAATTAGTGGATATTTTAAAATCGAAAAAAGCCGCTCTAAAAGATATGTTATCTATGAAATAGCTGCCGAATGTGGTCATTGGGCTCTTCGACTTCCGCAGTATCATTGTCAGTACAATGCTATGACCTCATATGGGCACAAATCAAAGGACACGCTGCTCGAAACAATACCCATCCCCTTTTGCGGCAAACAAAATGTTAAATTTATTAAAAAAATGCTTGTGCAAACTGACGAAAACTGGGAAAAAGTTGTGAAAAGAACCCAAAACATTATAGCATCAAATTGGGAAATTTATGTGGTATTCGATAATATACAAAAACAGGAACTTATAATAAATGAGCTCATCGAGTGACAGTGGCAATTCATCAGATTTTGATTAAAATAAATAAAGATTACCTGTTGTTATAATTATTTCATTTCATTGATGAGTACCTACCTATACCTACTTATTTTACAACAGCTTCGAAAATTTTAAAGAAGTAGGATTTATCGATCAAAAATTTATACGTGTAACATCTTGTAATGAAATATAATATTATACTTATAAATAACATAATATTATAGTTCATAAAGAGCTTCGGCAAACTCTCATACATCACAATATCTATTACTATATGTAAATATATAATAAAATACAGCATCTATTTTTGAGCATTGATAAACAAAGGCTTTCTTCCTAGATTCCCAGAACATTAAGAATTTTTATTTTAAATGTCTGAGATTGCCTTGTGTGACGGTATTAATATGACAATTTAAGTACTTATTTCCAAAACAGGGTATCTGTGAATAATATTAACAAACGTATTGCAGCTTACGAACAAAATCTGCGTGGATTTTACATTCATTGCAATTGAAACACTATATAAATCCAAAAAGCAGCAGAAATTAAGCAAATTAGGTAACAATTTTAAACGATGTCTACGCCGCGTGTCTACAAAATACTTTATAATATTATCGAAACGAGTGTCTTAACGTCGTACGTTACAAATCAGTGTCGCCAGCATGGATTTTTTAAAATACTAAGTCAGTCTAATTGATTTGTAGAGAATCGGTAGAAAATTCATAAGATGTTAAAAAATATACATATATCATTTTAGTGTTTTAAACATCATTGTTTATTGAATTTATACAAAAGTAAACACCAGCGGGGTAAAATACGAATGTTCTGTTCCCTTACGCCAATTTTACCCTTTATAATAAGAAATATTTTAAATATAATTTTCTTAATATTGCTAGTACATTTTTTAAAAACATTCTACCAATACATACTTAGAATACAAAAATATTCTACCAATCTTAGCGAAAATATAGAATGGCAACATTTCATTTACTACATAAAACAGAATATTGTTTGATTGTAGTCAGTTTACTTCCCTTTATAATAATATTTTAATCTAGGAGATAAGGTTACAGTTTTTAATTTTAAAATATGAAACATAAAAATAATCGCATTAATATAATTTATATTTCAAACGATACTGAAAAAAAAAATACATTTTTGCCGACCTTCTTTGTACCAAAGTATCCGGCAGTAGTTTCGTTTGTTACATTTTGTAAAAAAAACGTGTCTGTTATCTTGTTACGTTTATCAATATAGCTCCTATAGTAATCATTATGTGTAGTACATCATTACCCGTCCATGAAGTAACAGTATTATTTGTGAGACATTTTAACGTAAGCAACACAAAATTACATGAGCGTCGATCTGTCATCGAGAAAATAAAGAAACGGAAATAGTATGGTTACTATAAATAAAGGCTTGACGTATTACAATTGACAACATTTCATTTTTAACGCCCTTATATTTTTACCTGCAACTGGATTAAAAAATAAGATACTTGTATTTTTTATTTCCTTAAAACTCATGCATTTTGATATTTATTTTAACTTTGAAAATTCTTTCTGTTCTAAATAGACGTAAGTGCCAAACGACGTCATTTATACGGCTGAATGATACTACAACGCCTTTGCTTTTTGTGACCCGACCTAAAAGCATATGTCATTTATGACATTTATCAAATCAATATCAAGTGTTGTAAATCATGAAACTTGTATATTATTCATCCGAGTTGTAAATCATTAAACCGTTGTTTACATTTGATCATATTCTATAAAGTGTTCTATTTTGCGGTAATATTATTGCGAAATATCAAATAAATTCAAGTGTTGATTACAAATAGAACAGAGTGAAGTTGCTGAAACAGGTCTTTGATAATTTTGTAACAAATAAATAATACGAAATATTTGACATTATCGTATGATGATTGATGACATTCCCATTGTACTTTTTAAAATATGTTTAAGTAAAGCAAAGTAATCAAAGTCATAACACGTTTTTTCAATATAATTTATTTTCTCCAGTATAGAGTAACAAAAAATTTAAAAAATTTATATTATGGTATTTTTATTTTGTTGACTTTATAGTTTTGAAATGTTATCAATTGTTCGTTAAATGTGTTGAATTTTAAAATATGTGTATCATCAGACGAGATTACTATACTACTATAGTATATTGCCAATGCTGCTGCTGCATAGTAATTTGATTCCTTAAAAGTTTTTAATTTTTTTTTTATTTAGAAATTTTGAAGATAGTCTTCTTAAAAAATCAAGCTCTAGAGTTAACCAAGTTACAGTACTCTCTGATATAAAATCTAATAAAATGTAAATTTAATATCAATGATTTTAAATGCACTTTCTAAAAATCAGTATTTTGGTCTTCGATAAGAAGTTTTTTTAAATTTTTATTCACATGCATTGAAATGATTGTATAAATCGAACAAATCAACTGTGCTATTTTACATAGGGTTTCGTTTAAATGATCGAAAATTGTGAAGCGTTGATAGACGTTCGAACCAAATAGCAGTAACCAAATAAATTCAAACACATGCAAGCAAATTGGTTGGAAATTCCAACGGTTCATTGGGAAACTACAAATGGAACTTTTTACGCATGAAACATAAACCCGAATAGGTTTGTTATACAAACATAATCGTATTTCTTTTGTTGCGGAAATAAATTTTTGCTACATTGAAATACTACCGATGGAACGTGTTCAAATAAATGTTTGGTAAATTTATAGTATAACATAGAAGCATTATATGAGTGATTTACTTTTAAGGGTCCGTTTGACAAAATTTTCTGAGTGTCAAAATTTTGTGATACACAATTATGAGTATTAAAATATTCAGTTTAATTTATTGTATTTTTTAAAGGGCAATGGGCCTACCTCTCGTTCCCACCACTGTAATTTTTGTAAACCAGAATCAACAGCAGCAACCTTCCTGATAAGCATTGAGTTGCGAGCTCAGGGCGCCCTGGGGGAAAAGTTAAGCTGTCTTGGAACCCGCATCGAATTTAATCAGAAGAGTATAGGAGGAATAGGAAAATACATCCAGTTTCCCTCCCTTTACAGCAGGTGACAGCGTAAAGATAAAGCAAAAAAAAACTGCTAGGTAACGAGACGTTTACAATCAGGTTAAGCCTGATTGCCATTGCACCAAGATAATTTAGGTATTTAAGGATCTATGAAAATGGCCTGTTTAATTCTGCTTCCTTACCATGTACTTATGACGAAATCGCTTGAAGACAAACAAGGTCGTAATAGTAGATTACTCCGGATATACTATCAAGCATTTGGCTACATTCGTTTTGCCAGAGATTATACTCCCAAACAATATGATGTGCAGTTTGTTCATATTTACAATTTATGGTGGAGCATTCACCATATTTTAGGGAAAACACCTTCCGCAATGCAACGATTTATTACTTTTAGAATAGAGTCTGGGGCTGCTATACACGCTTGTTTTATCATATAGTTTGAGATTTTATCCTCTCCTGGCGCTTCTTTCAATGGTAAATTGTTAACGGTGTTTCACAGTTCATCTAAGGATACCAGACTCAACATAGGAGACACAGGTGTCACGTCAACTTGTGATCTAATTTCACGATGGTATTCGTTATCGTGCTCTAGATTATCGTCTGGAATTAGCGTCTCCAAAAGAGCGTTTGTTGTTTTTTCTAAACTAAGCGTATACGTATCGTTAAATTTTATGTTATTATAAAAAGGAAAATATTTCTCGTACGATTTTTAATTTTGTGATACAAAGAAGACCAAGGGCCTTCTTTTTCTCATCCATCCGTTATTTTTTTGCAGAAATTTTTCTCTTTGCTAACGCAGTACCGGCTCGATAGTCGCCTTCTGAATAACGTTTTCGTCGCCTTCTGAACGACGGCGCTTAATTTTATTAAGATGGCGCCTAGCTTTCCAGAAGTCTTGTCATTTTTTAACTAAACAATCATTCCGTCACTCACATTTTTGAGATTTTATTTTTGAATGTCGACCTATAGCAATATCTGCGCAGTATGTAAAAGCATCAGACATCATTTCTGACTGTTCTGACACTGTTAAAGAATGGCGAGTGAAATCTTTGGCACATGCAGCAAATAAGTATAGGAAAAGATTCCAGTTAGCGAATTTAGCGTCGTATATATAATCAATAGTACTAGATTCCGATCTCCCAGGCAATAGCGAATCATACTCGAACACAATCAAACGATGTTCACTACAAGACGCATCTGGAATTACGCGCCACTTACTTAAACGAACGTACGCACTTGAAAGTGTGACGTCAATAGATGATTCACCCGTCGGGCTACTGTATGTAGGCGTTGCGTCGGGGGTGTTATGGATGGTGAGATTTAGTTCAGCAATGAACTCTTCTACTGCAGATCTACATTCCCTGCCATTGGACCGTATTTTACCGTACCAAAGGGGGATGAGGCATTAGCGTCAACGCCAATACAAATCTTTTGTCCGACAAGAGATCGTAGGACGTATCGGAGGTGATGCAAGTGAGGAAATAACAGCTAATTAGGTAAATTCTTAATTTTGAACAGGACACCTCCGTTACGGCACAATGTTGAGAAGTGTTGTCAATATTTTACACACTCGTATTTAAAATGAGTATATGCGGCCATCAATTTCTAAACTGTTATGTCAAGATAAAGATAAAGTGTTAATTTTTACTTATTATTAAAATATCTAATGGAATATTAAGATTTGTTAATTATTTAACATATTTAAAATTAATATGATTTTTGAGCTGAAATTAAGTCAACTATTTGATTAAGGTAATAATTAAGTAAATAAACTATTAGAACAAAATATTATAAAAGGCCTGACAGATATGTTTTCCAGGCATTCGTTTTTGTGAAACTGAGAAGTGAAGTGTCGTAACATACAATAAAGTGTCATCAGACGTGTATTTTGTATTTAATATTTAATAATTAATTAATATAATTCAATATTCCGTCAGTTGTTGTTTAAATTGATAAATCTTTTACCCTTTTACCAAGTGGAGCGAACAGAAGAAAGATTCGCAATAGTCGTTACTGTATAAACAGAGCGCGTCCCAAGCAGCAATCAAGCATGTTTAATACCCATAAAGCAGCTCATATAGAACTTAAAGTTATATTGCAGCCGTACAATGGTGTAAAAAGATGCTTTTATCGGTATAAGAGACCTTTATGAGTTTATATACAGCCTAATGCTGTACAAGGCCTTTCTTAGAGTTCCGCGTAAGCTTTAGGCGTTATATCTGAATATTAATACACTACTGTACAGCTTTAAGCAATTTGTAACTCATTAGGCTGATTTTAATCCTTAAAGCTGTACATTAGCTGTATTTTGTTTAGCACGGGAATTTATTACAGCTTTAAGTGTTATTATAGTATCACTCAACGCTTGTTTCTGTAAAATGGGATATGCAATCACCGTTCAACAGCTAATATTTATGGCGTAATTGTAGACTGTTATGCAGCCAATGGTGTTAAAAAATCTGCATATACAGCTATAGTACAGCTCAAGGCTGTATTACTGAGAAAATTGTTGTTTGCTGTTTTTATATCTGCATAGTTGATATCATGTGGAAAAAATCAAGAGGAATATTGAAAAGGAATATTTAAATATTATAAATTACCAACCAAGTACTCGTGATGAAGATAAAGCTGAAAAATTACTAATTCAGGTAAACCTACAATCGTCATTTTTATTAATGTTCAAGGAAAAGGGTTCCGTAACAAAAACATTAAAAAGTGATTGTAGGTTATCTGATTTATTATTTTTTAGGCTTATCTTCTTCATTAAGGTTACTTGGTTGGTAATTTACAATAACTGATTTTTTTTAATGTCATAAGATAGCAAACAAGCAGATCGGTCTCCTGATGAAAAGAATCAACCATCGCCTACAGACAGCAAAAATGTTAATGGTGCGTTGCTCTCTTGTGACAAGGTCTAATGCCCAATGCATAAGTTTACCGGCCACCTTACCCTCCAAACCGGAACATGACAGTGACTAGCACTGACGCTTTGCAGCAGGAATAGATAAGGCGGTGGTACCAGACCCGGTCGAGCTAATGCAGAGCTCTATCACCTAGTAACCACGATGGAAGTGACTCGCATAGCCCATCGGTTGTCTTTTACGACCTGCCTGGCAGAAAGGCAATCAGTCTATTCTTCAAAGAATATATAAAAAAGAGTTAAAAAGAGAAATAAAAATCATTACACTGAGAAAATATGTATTTTTTTATTTTTAACTTGCTACTATACGGAGTTTTACAAAAGCGGTATAGTAAGTCGAAAGGGGGTGATTCAGAGGGTCATTTTGAACAACTTTTGTTCAACGATTTGTGAAAATTCCCGAAAAACAATTTTGTTTTTCCATTGTGAAAAGTCACGTGACCAACAAAGTTTCTATGGAGAATCAATATTTTTTTCGCGAATTTCCAAAAGTCGTTAAACAAAAGTTGTTAAGAATGACCCCCTGAGCCACCCCCTTGCGGCTTACTGTACCACTTTTGCAACACCCTGTATATATGTATACTTACAATCGTTTTAAAAATATTATATACTTAGATACAATTACAGGCAAAAGAGTATGTGTTTCTCTTTGAAGAACTAATAATATTAAATCACAAGCACGAAATAACGTATTCTTCTTAAAAATATTTTTGTGATAGACCAATATTTAAAGGGCTTGATTTTTCGTTCTTGATCAACTTAGTTATATCAAGTTGTTTTCTTGGTCATTATAATTCACCTTTATCCTCGCACAAACTGGGTATGATACAAATACGGTTTTGGCTTCTCTCAATTGTTTTTATTATTTTATAAGGCATATTTCCCTGAAAAATAAAGTAAAACATGATTGAAATACATGTCCCATAAGTTATAGTTAACAATAAGTTGGTTTAGTTGTAAAGTCAAACGACCGACATCAATACAACACAATAGCGAAATCAAGTGACAAACATATATTTTGTATTTAGGGATCTTAAATTTTTGTACGCATCTCTAATCATAAGTTAAGTGATTAAAAGCCAATTACTGTACAATAGATTTATATAGGGACTTAGTACAGCCTAAAGTGTATTTGGACGGTAAATAAAAGCCAATAGCCGTATAATAGAACAAAAAAGAGATTCAGTACAGCTATTTGCAGTATATCACCCTCCAAATACACTTTAGGCTGTATAACAAAACGCCGCCATTATTGTGTATTAAAAACAACATTAAAGAAATATATTGTTAAATAAAAGATATATTTAGCAATAGCTAAAACTATATCTTGACAAGCAACTTACATTATGATCATTATGCTTTTATATACAATATTGTACCATAAATACTTGTATATTCTAACCTTAAACACAAACACTTACCGTATTTTGCTATGATTTTATTTGTGTTATCGTGATTATTTCGTTGGCGCGTGAATATTTTGAGGAAAAACATACACGACTTCACAGTCATTTATAATTTGCACTTTGAATACACGATGAATACTGCTCCAAGTCCAAGAATTTATCGTTTATTAATATATTTTTAATTATGGCGTCTGCAGATATAATGTTATACAATATCAAAAACAGATTAGTTACTTTTTATCATTTTCAAACACCTATTAAGAACATTTAGCTGCACAAGAGAGTATCTTAAGTATTATAGTTTCTTTATACACCGAATAACAGCCTTTGTACAGCCTATACCAGCTTGTACAGCTATTGTGCAGCCTATTTAACTCTTAGCTGTACAAGACAGTTACAAGAGAGTATCTTTAGTGTTATAGTTTCTTTATACACCGAATAACAGCCTTTGTACAGCCTATACCAGCTTGTACAGCTATTGTGCAGCCTATTTAACTCTTAGCTGTACAAGACAGTTACAAGAGAGTATCTTTAGTGTTATAGTTTCTTTATACACCAAATAAAAGCCATTGTACAGTTTATAACAGCTTGTATAGCTATTGTGCAGCCTACATAACGCAATAAGCTGTATAACTTGGGGCCCTTTTTGGTGTTATATCGGCTGTAGAAGCGCTTCTACAGCCTTTGTACGGCTTCGTATACAGCTTTAAGTTTAAAAATGAACCTAAATGCAGCCTATATACAGCTTAACGTGCTACTTGGGCGTGACGTATATACCTGCGCGAGCTTTTGTGTTGTGTTGTAGTACGTTATTACGAAGTTGGGTACTTTGGTATTGTTCTTGAATCAGCACTACATCAATTTTGTATTCAGTAATGAGTCTATTCAGCTCCGACGTAGCTGTGTTATTGTTGTGGAGATTTAATTGTCCTATTACCAACCTATCCATAATTAGTTGTTAAAATCGGCTGCTCCATCTTTGACTAAAAAGTTCTGCAGTCAGGCGAGCCAGTCACGTGATCACTGGGTTTTTTATAGCGTTTGCAACTGCCGCAGGTCGGTGTAAAGTCACTGCGGTCTTTGTTTTGACAGTCCCTAGTTTGATGTGTGCCGGCACAATGTGCGCAACAAGGAATTTTCTCGTGACAGAACTTATAGACATGACCGTATTGTTGACACTGAGTGCACCGAATTAACTCCATGTCATCGACAAACCTACAGGTAGCCCAATCGACACATAATTTTTCTTTGGATTAAATAAATGTTTACGAATAGCAGGCTCTAATTCAATACCTATCCACTTACAATTATTTTGATCAAAATTACGACGCCTTACTATTTTGACTTGAGGAATTGATCTTCTGATATATTCATTTCTTCCTTAATATTTTGCCTATATAAACAGATTAAAAACGCTTCGTCGGATAAGTTTTGGGGAACATCTTTGACCAAAATATGCGGATTACGACCGGTCGAAGTTTCTAAACGTAGCCCTGCCGTTTTTATTGCATTAACGGATTTTAAGTTTTGAACCTGGCGTTCATTGTTACCCTAAGTACAACACCAGACTTTTTTTTATATATCATAAGATAGCAAACAAGCAGATGGGTCTTCTGAAGGAAATAGTCAACCATCGCCTATAGACACCAAAGATGTTAATGGTGCGTTGCTATCTTGTGGCGAGGTCTAATGCCACATGCATAAGTTTACCGTCTCCCCTACGCTCTAAACCGGGACACGGCAGTGACAAGCACTGACGCTATTGCGGCAGGAATAGACAAGGCGGTAGTACCAGACCCGGGCGAGGCAATGCAGAACTCTACCAGCTAGTAGCCACGACGGTAGTGACTCGCATAGCCAATCGGTCGCCTTTTACGATCTGCCTGGCAGAAAGGTACTTGGTCTATTCTCCAAAGGAGCCCGGAACTAACACGAGGTGAAAGGTAATAGTTTTCATTAACACCTCTTTGGTTTCATTTGAGGTTTTTTAACGTTTGAGTTTTCCTCCGTCGGGTAAGCACTAACGCAAGGTAGTGGAGCGCGCGTTTGAACCGGCGGGATAGTTTTTGATAGTTTTAAATGTACGGCATCAGAATATAAAGACGGGGCGTTATTATCTTTTTTATACGTAACAACATCTTGTTCTGCTAGGGTCAGTTTGGTCTCAAGCGATGATGACAGCAAAGCTAAAAACGTGTCAATAGCGGTAACTCGTTGGTTCATGTCCATAACACCGGATTTATTAGCGACATTCATACGCGATCCTTGTTCGATAGATATGAATACGCTTCTAATTCTATTCACAGTAATTTGGCTCCACTTGCAAAGAAGAAATGTTGAAAATGGTGGTATTATTGTCCTACACATTGTCGACACAACTACGTTTGCCGTCAGGTGTTAAATGAGATGGTGAAATATCACTAATGCACCGTTTGTTTGAGACATTGTGGGGGATCGCGGAGTCATCTGACTTTTAGCGAACGGATTTTTATCGCATTTCGCCGGAATATTATCCTGATTTGACATTTTGCCTAAGTAAAAAGCGAACTATAACGAAATAGCAATACAACCCGACCGCAGGCCGCGGCGGCTGGTAACGTGGGGGCTTAAAAAATAAATAAATAAAAGTTGTACTTATCGAACAAGATGAAACAATCAATTTAATTATTTACTGCGTAATTTATGCGATAAAAACTTTAGAGTTGAGATGGCCTATAGCTTTATTAAAACTTTTATACACACACAACACTAAAACTACGCACTTAAACAATTAAACTTAATATAAAACTGTTAGTAATTAATTGCAGAAGTTGGGTCTCTCAATCTGACGAGTTTACTATCGCCTGAAAATATTACATACTAGGTAACCCACGCTATAGTTTGCCACATAATATGTCATTGCCTATTTCAGCCTCTTACGGGATGTTTTTTCAAAGAAAAGTTAGTCTATATTGGACCCCGGACTTTTAACCATATTTACGCCAAATTTTATCAAAATCGGTTTAATGGTTTAGCCTTTAAAGTGTAACAGACAGACAGACATTTATAATATTAACGTATGGATGTTTTATAGTGCATCGATATTCTTGCAGTATAGATGCAATTCTACATGCAAAATTACTTTTTTTATCTTCAAAACCAAAACATGACGGTAAAGAACCGACTTTGTAGTAAAAAAGTTGTAGTTGTAGTAGATAATGAATATTCACTAAATTATATAAATATAAAATGTTTTTATGAACTGTGAAATAAGGAACAGCCACACTGCTCTGGATTCTTGCCAAAACAATTTAGACAGATAGTTCTTTATTCGTTGATGCAAACCTTGCAACACGGCCTTTGTAGTCACAAGCAAAGACAAGACCAAACTGAAATAACTGTATTTTTAATGTACATTTTCCAGAAAATTGTTTAAGACTTTTTTAAGTCTCATTAATCTGCTCTAATTTTTTTTTTCAATTTTAGTTTTAATTTGCAGGTTGAGTTGAGTAAAACGGTGGTCAATCAACACCCCTATGACGTGAGCAAAGAAGGAGTCGTTAAATTATCACATAATGTTATTATAGCGGATTGTTTTCTGATCCTAGAATGGGTCCTAGAAACATTATTTTTGGACATTGTCGTTGCACCACGAATACGTAATATTTCTTTAACACTAAGAAGTGAATAAGCATCCAAGTCTTAACTAGGTCACTAAACTGGGCCGGTAGACTTGTGGCATTTAGACCACAGTACAAGGATAGCAACGCCACATCTTTGGTGTATATAGGCGAAGTTTGTCTCTTTCCATCAGAAGAGCCATCGGCTTGTTTGCTATCTTCACTACATAGTATAAAACAAAGTCGCTTTCTCTGTCTATCCCTATGTCCCTATGTATGCTTAAATCTTTAAAACTACGCAACGGATTTTGATGCGGTTTTTTTAACAGATAATTTGATTCTTGAGGAAGGTTTTTGTATATAAACCTTTCCGATATTCCCACGGGAACAAAAGCTACGCGGGTGAAACCGCGGGCAGGTCGCTAGTATAATATAAAAAAATCACGGGATTAGGAGACGACATCTAAGCTAGAGGTTCTCGGTTACCATGCAATGAACGGTTACATTAAAATTTTATGGATTTAGGTGTTACTTTAAAAAAATCTACAACTTAAATAAGAAATTAAGACAATTTAATTTGCAATATTTCGTGCTATTTCATGCATGATCGTTGCAATAGCTATTAAAACGAAAAAATTCAATCGAATCAATCGAAAATTAATATCGAAACCAAAAATATAGTTTTTAGATTTTTTTGCCGTTTTTTGCCGTCCGTCCGTCCGTCCGTCCGTCCGTCTGTCCGTCCGTCCGTCCGTCCGTCCGTCCGTATGTCTGTCTGTCTGTCTGTCTGTCAAACTCAAACAACTCAAAAAACTCAAAAAGTACTGCATGGATTTACTTTAAATTTTGCATGAATATTACTAACAGGTCGGGTCAACAGATAGGCTACATATTATCACGCTGTCACCTATGGGGGAGGTGCTGTGCGGATTAAACGAAGTCCGCGCGGACGAAGTCACCAGCAACAGCTAGTAATACATATTACTTTACGACTACACGTTGGTGTGGTATGCCTACTTTGAGTAAATTTTTGACCCGGATATCGGGTTTGCACTCCAAAACTGCGCCATACGGCATGTATGTTTTTTTTTTATTTTTTAAGCAAAATTGTAGATAGTGACGGAGCACGATTAAAGCCTTAGGCGGGGGCATTACCTTATGGCTACGCGGAGCTGTGCTTAGTTAGTACTACCATTGTCCCGCCTACTTGCTACTTCGATTTGATATCTTTTCTATGGCTATACTCTTATACTTCGCACAGAACGAATACTCATACCATCTATGTCAACATATCATCGATTTGAAACCAAGAAATAAGTTTTAAAGACAGACTAAAAAGTAAAAAATTACTAGTATAAATAAGCTTTTATTAAAAAATAAACGTTAAGTAAAAAAATTAAGTAAACATTTTAACAATACCCTATATTTATCATGTTCATATAGACAGACAGATATAATAAAATAACTATTTGAATAGTATGAGTATATTACTACATCATCAGAATTCGGCCTAAGTAAATAGAATCGTTCTACACAAATGTTACCATCATAGATTTGTTTTTAATTATAAAATATGTATCTACGTTTGAATATAAAAGCTTGAGGCGCTACACAATCGATTACTGTGAGTCTCTACCTGTACCGTGTTGCCGTTTCGCCGTGTTGGTTCCGGCCTCCTTTGTAGAATAGGCCAACTGCCGTTCTGCCAGGCAGGTCGTAAAAGGCGACCGATTGGCTATTGAGTCACTACCATCGTGGCTACTAGGTGGTAGAGTTCTGCATTGTCTCGCCCGGGTCTGGTACCACCGCCTTACCTATTCCTGCCGCAATAGCGTCAGTGCTTGTCGCTGTCGTGTTCCGGTTTGGAGGGTAAGGTAGCCGGTAAACTTATGCATGTGGCATTAGACCTCGCCACAAGATAGCAACGCACCTTAACATCTTTGGTGTCTATAGGCGATGGTTGACTCTTTCCATCAGGAGACCCATCTGCTTGTTTGCTATCTTATGATATAAAAAAAAAACCTACTACGTATATGAGAAATTAAACATTTATTTTTTAATTTCAAGAATATTTTAATATAAGTATTCTAGTAAAAATATTTTTTAACTTCCCACTACGTATTTATATATTGAAAGTTACTGCTTTTACCCCGATTTTCGAAAATCGAGTATTCACCAGATGTCAACGATTTGAGGTCCTAGGAACCTTTTCCGACTATTTTTACGATGACGTTAGTATGTCTGTATGTGTGTGTGTGTGTGTACTAGTAATATGTAATATTCTGAAGATATTGTAACTGCAATTTGGGGACCGCTGTTTTCACCAATCTTCTCTTTGGAGTATTGTCAAATATATCGAATTTATCGAACATATTTTAAAATTTCTAGTAAAATTCTTCTCTTCTTTCTTACGCGACTATGGATATTTGCACAGCGAAATGGATCAGTCGGAAATCTTTAAATACAATATATATATATATATATATATATATATATATATATATATATATATATATATATATATATATATATATATATATATATATATATATATTTTTTATAACCACTCCATGCATTTGTTGTTTCAGAACAACCGATATTTATTGAGATTGTTGGTTATTGGATCGTAAATATTAGCTAAAATATGAAATATTTGTTCAAAAATAATGTAAAGCAGTTGGAAATAGAAACTAGCATTTACTTATCGGAAGAAAGACACTCCTTCTGAAATCTTACTGTTACGTTGGGTATTTCTGCAGTTTTTAAAAGCAAACTGAGGCATTGTGACATGTGCGTGCGTTGTCAGTGGCTAGACATACTAAATTCAAATAAGACCACAAATTTATTTGTGCTCTTATTTTATTAACACATTTGATACCGCGATCTTGAATCTTGTACATTTCTGATCAAAGGTCTTATCAGTCTTACTGGTAAATGACGACTAACGTGAAATTGTTTTTATTTTTACGTTTTGTTTCTCTTTTAATTGGCACACTTTTAGAGCGCCGACCCGATGTCCATTTTTTATTAAGTCAATATTTTAACTCTTTTGAGCTTAAAATACATTAATTAGTGGGAAGTTTTAGGGATGGCCCGTAGGGTCGACCGTTTTCACATTTTTTACTTTTAATTTATAGTATACAGTATAGTATATGTATGTTTAGGTATTTAATTATATGTATGTATATAAATATTATAATATGGATGTATATGTCCTATAATATAAATATATATATATATATATATATTTATATATATATATATATATATATATATATATATATATATATATATATATATATATATATATATATATATATATATTAATTTCATGTAATCTAAGTTGCTCAGTGGCACCTTCATAGCTACACTTCATAGCACTGTTGGCCCAAAGGTTAACTGGTGGATAATGCCAACAGGCATTAAGTTCGCCCTTTGGTCGAAAATGTATATTTTTGGTGAACAATAAAGTTTAAATAAATAAATAAATTTGTTTTTATGACTTATTTTTCTACTTGTTTGCACAAGATCTGAACATAATATTTTCCTTTATGTAAATTAAGATGTAAAATTACTAGGTGTAATATCAACTGATACTGTTATATTTTAATTGTATAATGTAGGTTTCTCATTCCTCGTGGTAAATTATTATAATTTTTAACACACAATAGGTATATCTACAGATCTTATTTATTTATTTATTTATTTAAATACTTTGTTGCACAAATTAGTACAAAAGGCGTAACTTAATGCTATTAAGCATTTTCTCACAGTCTTAGATATTTACTTTTACTTTTAATTATAGGATGTGTCAGCGACATGTTAATTTACACTAGGGCGAAGCTGCGCGGGCTACCTAGTCATAGATAGGTACCAACTACGCTAATGCTAATGGCATATTACTGTCTTTGTGAAAAAGATTAATTCCAAACTGGAACCTTTTTTCCTCCGTATTGGCCCCGGGCTCGGAGCATGACTGAAATGAGAGCGCTTCGTAAACCGTGGAATTTTGGGTCACGCACTGTGCGGACGAAAATCGGGTGTGACAAACATTAAAGAAAAAAATGAAACTTCTATAAACCGGTTTATTGATTCAAAACCCATAAAATTTTGCTCCATGAGAAACCCCTCTGTGTTGGTCCCGGGCTCCTTTGAAGAATAGGCCAACTGCCGTTCTGTCAGGTAGGTTGTAAAAGGCAACCGATTGGCTATGCGAGTCACTACCATCGTGGCTACTAGGCGGTAGAGTTCTGCATTGTCTCGCCCGGGTCTAGTACCATTGGTATTCTTGGCGTAATAGCGTCAGCGCTTGTCACTGTTGTGTTTCGGTTTAAAGGTTAAGGTACCCGGTAAATTTATGAATGTGGCATTAAAACTCGTCACAAGATAGTGACGCACCGTTAACATATTTGGTGTCAATAAGCAATTGTTGACTCTTTCCATCAAGAGAATCGTCTGCTTGTTTGCTATCTTTAATTTAGAAAAAAATAGGTATTTTTAAGATTAAGGTAGGGCCAAACCTTAAGAAAACGTCCGTTATGTACTTACGCTGATTTAGGTTTGAAAACTAAAATGTTAATAAGCCATGGTTGAGGGTTTTTTTATCAATGGTACAGTTACATAAATGGAATGAAATGGAGTGTAAGTTAAGTATATTATATTAATAAAATATTATATTATATTAATAAATAAAGATTACAAGATACTGTAGGAATTATATTAGACACTCGCACACACTTTTTCTGATCTTTGAAAATTTAACTAACGGTCGGTAAAATTTTCTTAAAATATTATACGGCTTTTCTTATAATTAAGTTGATATAATTTTTTATATTATAAGGTGACGAATCAATATACGCAAAAGCATCGTTATGTGGATTGACAAGCGTGTAAAGCAGTAGAAATAATTAATGAATACTTGAAGGGGAGTTTGAAATGCTTAGTAGTGATAGGGTCCTGCATTACTCCCCAGAGAAATTTATCCTATCTGCATCATTTACATTACGACGGTACATTTTAATTCGGGACGACATATTGCATTACTTACTACTACGGACATATTATATTTCTAATTAACATTAATGTAAGCCATGGGTTATGTCATATATAATTTTACGAGTAGGCTACTATTGAAACAATATACAAGAAATAAAAAAGAAAGTGATTATCATTTTTGAGAAAAATTAGTAAGTACATCTTTTAAGACATTTTAATCACGATGAGATATTTACATGTGTTATTTTATTCACGACTTTGATAAAATGATGCTTTTCTTTTTCATCACTATTTTATAAGCAAGATGCTAGGAATAATAACAAAACGTGGAAATTGACACAGGCCGTATTGATCCGTTCCGTTCTTTTAAGAAAAGACTTCTGTCATTCTAGTCAGTAGGTACTTAATAGGCGAACGCTTGGCTAAACATAATATTATGTTTATTATAAATATAATATGTGATATTATCACTGACATTATTTTACGAGTACTAGATGGTAGAATTCTACACACCATTAACATTTTTCCTGTGTATAGGGAATAGTTGTCTCTTTACATGAGAAAAGCCATATGCTTGATTGCTCTCCTGTAATATAAAAATACAGTGGTAGTTAGAACAGTACGAAATGTTTTGTATTAAAAATTAGCTACAAAGAAATTTAGAGCAATAATAGTTACATGTGTATACAAATATACATGGCTTGCGAGTCATTCCAGTTAAAATCATCTTAAAAAACCGACTTACTTTAGATTTCGCCATATTATTGAGGGACTAGTCTTTAGGGTCCCAAAGAATGAAATTTACACGAATCTAATTATTATGAGCGCCCGCTTCCACATATCATAATAAAACTTTAAACATTCGCTATTTTAATTATTTTTTAAGGAATATATTTAAAATAGGTTTTATTGTTATTTTAAAAAAACTAAGTTATTTATTGCTATAAACAAAACCACTTGCGCGTGCACTAAATATTAAAATAACAAAACGAATGATTCAGACATTTGAAGTTGAATGTAAAAACTGAAGACTGACTTTTTTTTATTTTGCAGTCAACACATTCAATTTATGGCCTAAATAATGCGATTTTGAAAAGTTTCACAAGCAAAGTTTTCTATTTATTGGAGGTAATAATTAAGCATATTTCCAATGCTTACATTGAAATTGCTATTCTTATCTTATATTCTTAGCTTCAAAATTTAGCCTCAAACGAGTAGATGTCTCGACAAGAAAAAAAATTTAGACTTAAACTTGACAAAGCATAACAAATACGAATTTTTAAAGTTTTATTTTGAATATGCGGAAACGAGCGCTCATATAAATTTAATTTATGTAATTTTCGTTCATTGGGACCCTAAAAGAATAAGCCTTCCAAGAATACAGCAAAATCTAAAATGAGTCGGTGTCGATTTTATTATTTTTACATGATTTTATTTCGAATGACTCTTGCTTCGCCGCTGCTTATATATTGTGACATGATTTGTAGATGTTCTTGTTACACACCGTAATACATTAAATCTTTGCTTATATATATGGTACCCCACCATCATTAATAGTCATTCAGTTAACACATTTCTTTTATTTATATTATAGAAGTCAGAAATCAGAAGAACTTTTTTCAATAAAACATTTCACAAGTTATTTTGACACGTCAACATTTTTTAAAACTACTATCGGATCGGAAACGCGGCCACACACTGAGAAGATCCAGCAGAAGAAACTCAGCGGGCTTGTCTTTTCTCATATATTTTTTTCACAATATTACAATATATTATAAAAAATATAGGATAGGAGGAGCAATTAATGGCAGGATTGTTCGTCTTCTAAATAATCTGAGATTTTATAATACCCTTTTTTACAAAATTTTGTTTTAACACATTTTTTAGAACACACAACACATACTTTAGTACTGTACTCGGCATTTGATAAAACTGCATGTTAACGTGTATTTATATAACGTTACTTAAATTTGTATTGATTTGTTGCCCTGCTGATGCTTTAAAACGTGAAACCGGTATTAATAAATTTAAACATAGTTAACAAGTAGAAGCACTTGTACTGTACAAGTGCTTCTAACTTTATATAAAATACAGAATTTAAAAAAAAGTAAGTGTGTATATCAATGTTCAGTAAATAAATAAATGTAGTTTAGATAGTAAGAACAATTTTAGAACGATTTTAATTACATTAATATTTTTAGTAAAGCATTTTTAGCGTTTTAGTGCTTAAGTATTTTCATTATTCCAATAATTTAAATTGATTTAGAGCGAGAGAATTGTAATTGACTCAAATACAACCAACTGACAACAAAGTAAAATACAAAACTAATTATCAAGTTACTTAGCACGGAACCGAATTACATTTTAAAGTAGATAGATCGCTTGTAATTTGAAATACGTTTCGCTTGTGAACTTGTTACGTGTGTCTAAATTTGGTAATAAGTCGCAAACTTTCGTTAGTTATATCGTCGGTTGAAATTAACGCTTGCACCTAAAACATGGCGGTTCATTTTCGACTAAGCACTTGAGGATAGGCCCGGTTACACTTTGGTTAGTGCGAATGTTTCATGCATATGCTTAGTATTGAGCAAAAAACATATGTAGACAACCGTCGATTAGTGCGAGTTATTAGTAACCAGCGTAGTGAAAGTGAATAGACACTGATGAGTAATCACTCGCACTAATCGACGGTTGTCTACACGCTTAATACTAAGCACCTGCATTAAACACTTGCACTCGCACTAATCAATGTGTAACCGGGGCCACAAACACTGCCACTGTGTCCACGTAACACTGTACAGTATTGAAACTGAAAATTAATGATTTTTTTTATAATAGTCGATATCTTATTTTTTTTAATTTTATTTTTGTACAAAAAATAATTATTGTAAATTATTAATAAAAAATTTAATTGCAGCTATCTCCATAAACGACAATTTTGTAAACAAAATTAACTTTAAATATTTTCCTCTAAGGTTTCCTTTTTAGGGTTCCAAAGTAGTTTACTTTATACCCTTATAGTTTCGCTATGTCCTTCCGTCCGTCCGTCCTTCCGTCCGCACGATAGCTCAGAGATCCTTATTACTGGAAAGCTGTAATTTGGCACAAATAAATATACATATTAGTCACGTCACCAAGTGGAAACATAAAATCTTGAAAAATACATTTTTTTCAGGGTAGCTCCCCCTCCATGTAAAGTAGGGGTATTAATTTTTTTCTCACGTAGGTGCTCGATTTTGTAGGGTATCGTTGGAAAGGTTTTTAAAAAATATTTTTTTAAAAACCTTTCCAACGTTGGAAAGGTTGGAAATGTTTTTAAATATAAGGACTCGTTTCTAAAATATTAGAGTCCTCTCAACCCCCCCCCCCCTTCTGCAGGCTAAACGTAAATATAATGAAATTAAAAGGAAAACTATCACGGCTTAGAAGGCTTTACAAGTTTTTGTGTAATAATCGACCAATCTGTAAAACATACTTAGAAAAGTTTTTACAGACGCGAACTTATGGTGTGGATATATATTTGTCATTGACATTGAACAGCTTAACTGTTCGTAGTATAAAACTATTAAGACCGTCTTTTTAGTCCGCGTTATTGTGATGGGCAACTTCGAAAGCCTACATTGCGCGTGGCCCAAAACGCACTTAACCAATTTAATAATTTCGATGTTTTAGGGATAGTCTATTTTATAGGACTTTAAACTCGTTCACAGCATCGTGAGGATATTAGTTTAGGGTTTTGATATGTCAAAGATTATCGTATCGTGTTTATAACCATCTCGTTATTCGTTGCCAATTTAAAAAATATACCTGATGTTATGTCATCTTCTCTTTTAGGATTCCGAAGTAAACTAGGAACCCTTACAGTTTCGCTATGTCCATTCGTCTGGCCATCCGCAGTCTAGCTCAAAGATCCTAGAAAGCTGTTATTTAGCATTAATATATGTACATACTAGCTACAGCGTGCAGCCCGCTGCATTATAAGTTTTTGGCGAATTCCGCGGGATCACCTAATTTTTCCGGAATAAAAAATAGCCTATGTGCTATTCCAGATCATCATCTACTTGTGTACCAAATTTCATTCAAATCTGTTCAGTAGTTTTTGCGTGATTGAGTAACAAACATCCATCCAAACATCCAAACTTTCGCATTTATAATATTAATATAGAATATAGATTAGTCAGCAACAAAGTGGTAACATACAATCTTGAAAAATATTTTTGATGTAGTACACGTAAAGTTGGGATGTTAATTTTTTTTCCGCTTACCCCATAGTGTGGGTATTGTTGGATAGGTTTTTTCAAAAATATTGTAGGTTTGTCATAACAATTTTTCGACCAAAGGACTCGTTCTTGAAATATTAAGCTTTAAAGTACTAATTTTTGTTAGGGCCAAATCCCCCCTCCCCCTTCCCCTGCCAGCTAAATAGTTGGTTTTGGGTATGAGAAAAAAATTCACGGTAGTAGTAAATATAATTAAGTAAAAAGGATACTTATAACGGCTTAGATTATAACAGCTTTAGAAATTTTCGGGTAATAATCGACCAGCTTATGCAATGTACTTCGGAATTTTTATAGGCGTTGAACCTGTGGTGTGAAAATATCCATCATTGGCGGTAAATAAATTAAATATTCATAGTATGAAACCATAAAAGCTCCTTCTTAGTCCGCATTATTTTAATGGGCAACTTCAAAACACTACATTATGCGCAGCCTAACACGCACTTTACCAATTTATTTATATCATTAGACATCAAACAAGCAGATTTCTCTCCTACAGTACTCCTACTATATCATTAGATATCAAACAAGTGGATCCCTCTCCTACAGTACTCCTACTATATCATTAAATATTAAACAAGCGGATTCCTCTCCTACAGTACTCCTACTATATCATTAGATATTAAACAAGCAGATTCCTCTCCTACAGTACTCCTACTATATCATTAGATATCAAACAAGCAGATTCCTCTCCTACAGTATTCCTACTATATCATTAGATATCAAACAAGTGGATCCCTCTCCTACAGTACTCCTACTATATCATTAAATATTAAACAAGCGGATTCCTCTCCTACAGTACTCCTACTATATCATTAGATATTAAACAAGCGGATTCTTCTCCTACAGTACTCCTACTATATCATTAGATATCAAACAAGCAGATTCCTCTCCTACAGTACTCCTACTATATGTTTAGATATCAAACAAGCGGATTCCTCTCCTATAGTACTCCTATACTATATCATTAGATATCAAACAAGCGGATTCCTCTCCTACAGTACACCTACTATATCATTAGATATCAAACAAGCGGATTCCTCTCCTACAGTACTCCTACTATATCATTAGATATCAAACAAGCGGATTCCTCTCTTACAATACTCCTACTATATCATTAGATATTAAACAAGCGGATTCCTCTCCTACAGTACTCTTACTATATCATTAGATATTAAACAAGCGGATTCCTCTCCTACAGTACTCCTAATATATCATTAGATATTAAACAAGCGGATTCCTCTCCTACAGTACTCCTGCTATATCATTAGATATTAAACAAGCGGATTCCTCTTCTATAGTACTCCTACTATATCATTAGATATCAAACAAGCGGATTCCTCTTCTATAGTACTCCTACTATATCATTAGATATCAAACAAGCGGATTCCTATCCTATAGTACTCCTACTATATCATTAGATATCAAACAAGCGGATTCCTCTCCTACAGTACTCCTACTATATCATTAGATATCAAACAAGCTGATTCCTCTCCTACAGTACTCCTACTATATCATTAGATATCAAACAAGCAGATTCCTCTCCTATAGTACTCCTACTATATCATTAGATATCAAACAAGCGGATTCCTCTCCTACAGTACACCTACTATATCATTAGATATCAAACAAGCGGATTCCTCTCCTACGTTACTCCTACTATATCATTAGATATTAAACAAGCGGATTCCTCTTCTATAGTACTCCTACTATATCATTAGATATCAAACAAGCGGATTCCTCTCCTATAGTACTCCTACTATATCACTAGATATTAAACAAGCGGATTCCTCTTCTATAGTACTCCTACTATATCATTAGATATTAAACAAGCAGATTCCTCTTCTATAGTACTCCTACTATATCATTAGATATCAAACAAGCGGATTCCTCTCCTATGGTACTCCTACTATATCATTAGATGATGTAACACCTTTATGGTGTTACGTACAAACTGGCAGCTTTGTCTGCTTTCAAATGTAGAATGCATTTGTTTAGAAAAAACTATACGATAGAATAAGAGTGTTCTTGATGAGTTGACAAGGGATAGACATCCCCGAGAAATAAACGAAGATATATTATGAAAGTCTATTATTAAAGAATCCTGAAAAATCTTGCTTATCTTCGGTACCTCGAGCAGCCAAGCGAGTATAAAGGAAGATTCCCTAATAAAAAAAGGGATATTATTGGTGGAGTAACACGTCCGGCAGAAAGGACGCCTGGGCGGTGTTACAAGTTGGTGGAGGCGCCGGGTAGTCGCTGTGTGCAGTCGCTGTGTGAAGTCGCTGTGTGAAGTCGCTGTGTGAAGTCGCTGTGGGAAGTCACTACGTTCAGGCGCTACGTGCAATCACTACGCTGAAAAAAAAACCAGGAGAGCTAAGTATTGTGGTCAGAGGGTAAGAGTCAAGATGGAGGCCATCAAGCGCTTCAACGGAACGCAGAATTTGGCGTTCGCAGAATTTATTAAAGACTTTAAAACGGTCGCGGCAATAAATAAATGGGACATAGAGAGCTTACCTTTACTTCTGGGATTATATCTTGATGGTCCGGCGTTAGCATTTTATAGAATGATATATACCGACACGGCCAATTTCAATGAATTATGTATAAAAATTGAAAACGAATTCCCTATTTCGATAAATTATATGGAGCGATTTTATGTATCCAAACAGGGCCGCGATGAGGAACTACTAACATATTTTTATAGACTCAGCGACAGTGCAGCCAAAGCTGAGATATTACCCTCGATTAAGGAAAAGTTTGGGTTGCAATTATATAAGTCACGAGAGGAGCTGCGTGACACGATAAGGCAGTATAACGAGTTATTTGGAGGAAAACCGCATTCCACGGTTGACCTTCCATTGCAGCCACCAGTTGGGTTGCCACTGAAATACTTGTATAGGGAGGAAACAGACGCCCTTCCCTGTGCACCTGTGTGTTCACAGCAAGAACATCAGAAACCGACAGAAGTTTTTCGTACGCCTCGATATAATAAAACAGCCTTATGTACACAAAGTTCTTTCAGAAGCAGTCCGAAGTCACAACAACACACGGATGGCGTGGACCATCGCATCAACATGTGCGAAGCAATTACGCCCACACCACTTCAAGCCAAACAAGAGGAAAAAATATCAGGTGTAAAAAATCCATGTATTCGCTTATGTGTTAGGGGACAGGAATATCTCGCTTTAATAGACACGGGGGCAAGTGTCTCATGTATGTCCGCGAGTTTAGCAAAAAAATTAAATCTGCCGTATGGAGCCAGTGTTCCATATAGCAGAGATAAAATTCAATCTGTTACAGGGTCCACACTAAAAGTCGTTGGTGAGGCGAGAGTAAATCTCCTCATTAATGCAAGGGTCTTCCCCAACGACATGGTGATTGTAAATAATATTGGTTACGAAATGATCCTGGGGCAGGATTTCCTTAATAAATATGATGTAGCTATTCACTGTAAAAAGGGTTATTTGTGTATAGATAAAAAGTTTTTTGTAAATTTTAATTTAAATCGTTTTAGACAGTTTGCAAATAATAAAGATAGTTGCCATAACAACATGCGCAATATATGTAATATTAAAAAACGAGCTGACATAAAGTCTTCGTATTCATTGACTGCGATGCCAAAAATAAATACGAAGGAAAATATAAAAACTAACATATTTAATTTCAGAAAAAATAAGAATTATCGCAATAATTCATACGAATTATGTAGAAGTAAAAATGAGATGAAAAAGGGGTGCGCGGACAAGCGTAAGAATAGAAAGGTTGTTAAAAAATG
Organism: Apodemia mormo; assembly: GCA_036924255.1. Taxonomy (NCBI): domain Eukaryota; kingdom Metazoa; phylum Arthropoda; class Insecta; order Lepidoptera; family Riodinidae; genus Apodemia; species Apodemia mormo. The sequence continues at coordinate 13,681,174 of JAUPFN010000014.1, read as the reverse complement.
TGATGAAGTGTGTAAGAAACGTGTGGTAGTTAGACCCAGTGAAAAATCAGTCATTAGATCAGTAGCGGGTAGAAGTTATGAGAATGTGAATGGATGGCAAGGGCATTTGCACACAAGATGTATTGGCAATGTGCAAGATAGGAAAGGTTGTGAAAAGGGGGCTAATAAGAAAAAGTCAATCAGCTTGAAAAGGCAATCATCGATATTGTATACGCCGAAACGTATAAATAATATAAATGTATATAAATTACACAAAAGGCCTTATACAGATATAACATAAATATATATTTAGGGTTCAGTGTTATTATGTAAATAGGTTGTAAGTTTTTGTATGAATAAGAGAATAGTTAGGTAGTCATTCATTGTAGTAAATAATTGTTACATGTTAGACCATTACTTTTGTTTGGGCTCGTATATGAGAATACTAATATTTGTATTTGTTTCATGTAATATGACGGGGCTCAACCAATGCTGTGATGATGGACCGAAGCTAAAAAGAAAAAAGATGACCAAAAGAATATTAAATGAAGAAATGTCATATTTCCAATAGCAATGTATTCCTCTCAAGTTCTTCCGTTCAATAATGAAGTCTTATGGGGGTATAATGTATACTAGGGACAGAGCCGCCTTAGTATGAAGTCGAAAGAGTCAGTATAAGTTAAGGGCTGAAAGTCTTTTGAAGGGGAGTTCAACTTTGTAGTACGACATAGTCGACACAAAGGATATCTGTATAGGATATACATGAACTCGGATAGTTATGGGAGACATTATAATGATGGTATTAGTATGGTTCAGAGTAAGGAATATTTATGATCGTGATCTATATATTGGGGCGAGCTCGATGTTGAGAGGAAGTAATACTGCAATCTTTTTTCTTTTGGTCCACCAGAGAAAAGAAGTTTGAATTGTTATGCCTTTCCATCTCTTATTATCTCTTATACAGCTAGAGCCCTTCAGGCTAAAGTGTAATAAAATAATAAATGTTTGCGGTAGGATAGGTTAGGTGACGGGACTGTGGTCTGTCTTTTAGAGGGGTTTTGGGAGACCAAAGTTTGTGCCATGGTGTGGTGGCAATGGTCAGAACCACACATGGGGCAAACTATCTTTTAGGAAAAGACAGTCCCACCAAAATGTACCTTCCCCTCGTAGGTAGGGCAATCAGGATAGGGATAGGTAGGCCATATGAAGGAAGACAAATGCCCCACCAGTTTCAGCTGCTCCCACCTTGGGGGGTAGCTGATGTAACACCTTTATGGTGTTACGTACAAACTGGCAGCTTTGTCTGCTTTCAAATGTAGAATGCATTTGTTTAGAAAAAACTATACGATAGAATAAGAGTGTTCTTGATGAGTTGACAAGCGATAAATATCCCCGAGAAATAAACGAAGATATATTATGAAAGTGTATTATTAAAAAATCCTGAAAAATCTTGCTTATCTTCGGTACCTCGAGCAGCCAAGCGAGTATAAAGGAAGATTCCCTAATAAAAAAAGGGATATTATTGGTGGAGTAACACGTCCGGCAGAAAGGACGCCTGGGCGGTGTTACAATATCAAACAAGCGGATTCCTCTCCTACAGTACTCCTACTATATCATTAGATATCAAACAAGCGGATTCCTCTCCTATAGTACTCCTACTATATCATTAGATATCAAACAAGCGGATTCCTCTCCTACAGTACACCTACTATATCATTAGATATCAAACAAGCGGATTCCTCTCCTACGTTACTCCTACTATATCATTAGATATTAAACAAGCGGATTCCTCTTCTATAGTACTCCTACTATATCAATAGATATTAAACAAGCGGATTCCTCTTCTGTAGTACTCCTACTATATCATTAGATATCAAACAAGCGGATTCCTCTCCTATAGTACTCCTACTATATCACTAGATATTAAACAAGCGGATTCCTCTTCTATAGTACTCCTACTATATCATTAGATATTAAACAAGCGGATTCCTCTTCTATAGTACTCCTACTATATCATTAGATATCAAACAAGCGGATTCCTCTCCTATAGTACTCCTACTATATCATTAGATATCAAACAAGCGGATTCCTCTCCTACAGTACTCCTACTATATCATTAGATATCAAACAAGCGGATTCCTCTCCTATAGTACTCCTACTATATCATTAGATATCAAACAAGCGGATTCCTCTCTTACAGTACACCTACTATATCATTAGATATCAAACAAGCGGATTCCTCTCCTACGTTACTCCTACTATATCATTAGATATTAAACAAGCGGATTCCCCTTCTATAGTACTCCTACTATATCATTAGATATTAAACAAGCGGATTCCTCTTCTATAGTACTCCTACTATATCATTAGATATCAAACAAGCGGATTCCTCTCCTATAGTACTCCTACTATATCATTAGATATTAAACAAGTGGATTCCTCTTCTATAGTACTCCTACTATATCATTAGATATTAAACAAGCGGATTCCTCTTCTATAGTACTCCTACTATATCATTAGATATCAAACAAGCGAATTCCTCTCCTATAGTACTCCTACTATATCATTAGATATCAAACAAGCGGATTTCTCTCCTACAGTACTCCTACTATATCATTAGATATCAAACAAGCGGATTCCTCTCCTATAGTACTCCTACTATATCATTAGATATTAAACAAGCGGATTCCTCTCCTATAGTACTCCCACTATATCATTAGATATCAAACAAGCGGATTCCTCTTCTACAGTACTCCCACTATATCATTAGATATCAAACAAGCGGATTCCTCTCCTACAGGAAAGAGACAACTGTCGCTTGATGTCGCTTAACCCAACATGATAACGGTGCTAGCTGTGCTCCCTGTGGCAGACAATGATACCACTGGCATAAGTTTACAATTATAGTAAAGAGCACTGACGTCATTGCGGCAGTTATAGACAAAGCGGTGGTACCAGACCCGCGGGAAAGGAACTCTACCACCTGGCAAATACGATGTCAGTAACACGTCCAGTCCAAGTTTACCTTAGGCGATACCTTTTAACTAGCTGGTAGAACAGTATTCTTCCTACTCTTCAAAAGGGGCCCAGAACACCAGGTTTCCACAAGGTTAGAGAAAAATAAGTATTTTCGACGATCTGTACTCCAATATTTTATTATTTTATATATTGTATTTTATTGTATAATATTTACACCTTTACCACCACATTAGCTACCCCAAAAATTCCATGTCATATGGGCAATAAATTTTCCGCATGCAGAGGGCAAAGGGCGCTCCCTCCCCCTCTTGCCCTTCATATTTCATAAGGCGTCACAGTTCACACAGTAATAAAATGAAATGAAAAATATTTGCAAGAATATGGGAGTTACAAGTCAGTAAAATAATCAAAGTAACAAACACTTTTATTTTTTTACTATCCAGTGCAAGTGGATTAGTTTAGATAAGAAAGGAGCCCGGACTAACGCAGGAGAAATCCAGTCCTAAATACTTATTTACGTTCTATTTATTAAATTCATACAAGTTCAGAAAGAAAAGTTTATTTATTTTGTGAACTTATATCGCTTTTATCTTTAGTTACCTATGAAAAAAGACAAGTTTGCGAAATTTATTGAGTAATTTCGCAGACTTGTCTTTCTCAATGTGGTCGCGTTTCGATCCGATGCTCGTTATAATTCTAAAAATGACGTCTTGTCAAAAGCATAAAAGTTTATGTGAGTAAAACATATGGAATGGTTGAGAAGTGTGAAGTTTAGATGGGAAAAAATGTGGGAGTAACAAATAGTGATGATGGATAGGTTCCGGCAATACATCTATGCTGGGGTATCGGTACAGATTCTGGCAATACATCTATGCTGGGGTTGACCAAAGTTGGCCGCGACGCGAAGAGCGAAAAGCGAAGAGATGTCACGCTCTTTTACAGATGAGTTTCTGTTATTGTAAGAATAAAAATATGATGGTATTTTAAAATGCTCGTATTGATCTTTTGATTTCCCTTAAATTAAGTAAATATTTCGGATTGAACACTTCCCGTCCTTCCGGGGAATCACGCCTTGATTCTTTGAAATCGTAGCCGCTTCAATACAGCTTTTCACTATGATGAGAACTAAGAGGTAATTAAATGGAAACAATGAGTGTCCATACAAAGTTCACGTACAATCCAACGCATTTTACGATATGTAAATTATGTCTCAGACACTTTTTTGAATACTCTCATCGTAAAATTATTTGTTTTTTAAAGTTCATTACTGAAAATAATAAACAAAGCAAAATATGCCACTCACAAAATAATTATATGGTTTTTGTTTTTTTTTTATATACATACTAGCGGCCTGCCCCGGCTTCGCACGGGAGAAAATGATTAAAATCGATCCAGTAGTTTTGATTTATTCATTACTTCCCGTAGCCCGCACGCGTTAAATTTGGAGTAAAACGATTCCCCTTTCCCTATGAAGATTTCCTGCTATCTTTGGAATATCTAAATTCATATAAGTACTACATTTTTAGTTTTTACATTTTTACCTTTTTCTTTTATTTTTACAATTAATATATTATGGAATGTCTTTATATACAACGTTCACAGCTTTCTTGCCATTAGACAATACAATTATGTTTTCTTTAGAGGTTAGTCTTGAAAGAGCGATATATAGTTGGCCATGTGAAAAGCAGTCAACGCTCAAATCTAAGCCTGCAACGTTAAAGGCTTGACCCTGCGATTTATTAAAGCGAGGCATCAGGACAAACGGGAAAAAAATGTGTAAATGGTTGACCCTACGGGCCATCCCTGAAACTTCTCACTAAATTAAGGTATTTTAAGCTCAAGAGTAAAAAATATAAGCATAGATTTTTCAGTTCAAACATCTATTTTGTTAAAAATGACAGTATTATTAATTTTTGAAAAGCTGTATATTTGAAAACGATGATGGCATTCAACTTAATTTTTGAGATCTAAAATATTGTTTTACCTAAATAATCGATAGGTTGAAAAATTTGGATGCTATGTCAAAAAATATTTAATTTTTAATTTTCTTCATTGATAAATCCCAAACAAATTGACCGATTTTGATTAAATTAATGGAACAAAAGCTGATAATATTTTTAAGTTAATCGGTAAATTAACTTGAAAGTTATTTAAAAAAACTTAAGTAAGTTTGCTAAAAATAACGTATGAAAAGCTATAAGTTTGAGAATTAAATTCGATTTTGATTTTTGAAACGGCATTTGACGTAGTTTTTTAAGTACTAAAATATCGTAGAACACCAAAAAATGATTGGTTGAAAAATTTCGAAGCATAGCTTCGAAATTTTTCATTCATTTCAAATGCAATTTATTTATTAGACATAGTTTTTTGACGAATAGAGCTGATTAGTTTTTCTACTCAATCGGTACATAAATCTGGAAGTTATATTAAAAAAATACTGTTTCGTCAAAATTTTTTTGGTGTTTTTTCAAAAATTTCTCAAAATCTCCTGGACCGAATCGATTCAAATTTTCAGGAAATCTAAGTTGAGCAGAATCCAACCGCGTATCGATCGGTCTAGCCGTTCAAAAGTTATGAGATGTTTATATACACACCTACACACACACACACATACATACATACATACATACATACATACATACATACATACATACATACATGCAGACATACTGACGTCATCATGAAAATAGTCGGAAAAGATTCCTAGGACCTCTAAACGTGGACACCTGATAAAAACTCGATTTTCGAAAATCGGGGTAAAATCAGTAACTTCCTTATCTACATACGTAGTCGGAAGTTTTTTTTTTTTCAAATAGCCTATGTCACTCAGTAAAAAAAAAAGTAAAATGAAAAGTAAGTCAGTAAAGTAGTAAAAAACTGATTTGCTAAATCACGTTTTTTTACATTGATTGTTAAATAACAATTTTAAAAAAGTTATACGATTGCTAACTTATTACATGATAGAATGTACTTTACTTGATCATATAAAATTCCGAAAACAGGAAAAATAATTTGTTAATACTGTTTCTAATCATCCACATGATTTTTATATGGTGATATTTAGTTAAAAAAAGGAATATACTAAATTTTGGTATTCAGCTAAGTCCTATATTTATTTATCCGAAAATTAACACGTTTCCCAGCGGTTTCAGAACACACTGCGCGCGCGCCGCCTGACCGCCTGGTAACCCCGCAACCGCTATGCCCCTGCATTTTAAATCTGTAATATCTTCGAAAATATTCATTTAAATTACATGCCGTAAACGGTCATATTGATCTATTTTAAATCAACAATATATTAAAGGTATTTAATTGGATAAGGATTAGTGCTGTATTGCTTAAAATTGCTTTGAAAAAAAGCCATTATTTCTCGTAAAAAGTAAATGACAAAAATATGCTATTGTGGGTTATCCATAAGAGTTAGACATATACCATCGCGGACTTTTCTATAGACATTTTCAAGGTGTACAAATACTTAGTACATTATTTTGATAAATCTCGTAGAGTTTAGCCTGCGTTTGCAATATAAGCGGAAAAAAATATAATTATTTACGACATGACATCATAAAACTCAAAAATTGCAGTATTTCTCTACAATATATTGAATGTTATTATACACATAAACCTTCCTCTTTAATCACTCTATCTATAAAAAATCGCATCATAATCCGTTGCGTAGTTTTAAAGATTTAAGCATACATAGGGACATAGGGACATAGGGACATAGGGACATAGGGACATAGGGACATAGGGACATAGGGACATAGGGACAGACAGAGAAAGCGACTTTGTTTTATACTATGTAATGATATAAGTTTACAGCCTTGTATTATAAATTTCGACTATTTATAATAAATAGGCACTTTCCTTTTTCTTACATTTTATAAAATACTTTGTAAAAACATTTTGCGTCCTACATACATTTTTTTTCTATCTTATTCCATTTGTCATAAATGAAAAAAAATTGTAAAAAGGTTGACCCTACAGGTCATTCTGCAAACTTCCTGCTAAATTGATATATTTAAGCCCCACGCAACAAAAATTAATGCTTATAGATTTTAAAATTACAGTAATTTAATTTTTGCAAAGCTGTATATTTTAAAAACGATGATCGATTTTAATCTTTCGAATGGCATTCAATGCAATTTTGAGCTAAAAATATATTTTAGGTTGAAAAATTTCGAAGTAAAGTCAAAAAACCTTTTTTTTTAACTTTTCATCATTAACAAATCCTAATCAAATCGACCGATTTTGATCCAATTTACAGTATTTAACGCAAGTTTTTAGAAAGAAAAGCTGATTCGATTTTTAAATAAATCGGTACATTATCCTAAAAGTTATTTTAAAACTATTAAGTAAATTTGCTGTAAACAACAAAATATTAAAATCGATTATCGATCAATGTTTTCAAAAGTTAAAGCTGTTGAAAGCTTTTACTTTTGAAAACATTAATCGATTTTCAGTTTTAAAACTGCGTTTGACGTAGTTATTTAACTACTAAAATATTGTAGAAGGTCAAAAAATTATTGGCTAAAAACCTCGAAGTTATGTCGAAAAACTACTTTTTTTTTAAATTTTTCGTTAATGATTTCTTCCGAACGTATAAACGAATTTCGTTGCAATTTATATATTAAACGGAGTTTTTTTCGAGTTTTGAGTTTTCGAGAATGCCATCAATCGCGTTCCGATCGGTCAAGCCGTTCAAAATTTATAAGATGTTTACATACACACACACACATACACATACACGTACATACATACATACAGACATACTGATCTTATCATCGTGAAAATTGTCGGAAAAATTTCCTAGAACGTCAAAACGAGGAAATCTTGTGAAATCTCGATTTTCGAAAATCAGGGCAAAATCAGTAATTTCCTTATCTACATAAGTAGCGGGAAATTAAAAAAGTGTTAACTTTATGGCAGAAAAAAAAGATCTTTGCTTATTTAAAAAAAAAGATCTTTGCTTATTTTAAAAAACAGATCTTTGCTTATTTTAAAAGTAAGAAAATGTATACGAGTATTAAGAGTTTTGACTTCCGTTGAGTATTATCTACTTTTTAAAACGTAGCTGCTAATAAAAAGTTACCGTTCAATTCTAATATACTATGCTTATTGTACATTAAATTAATCTGATAATTTTAGTTGAGATTACATTCTTGCGTGACGTTTAAGCCGACTTCATCCTTCTCCTTTTAGATTAAGATGATAGATATGTAGCTACTATTAAAGCTTTTTACAATAGGTTCCATCTCTTACAATTATTTACATACAGTAAGCAGAGAGAACCGATACTACGATCCCATCAGCAAGGGCGGATCCAGCCAGTCTTCGGTTAGGGGGGGTCACATATTTGAGGTTCAGTAATGATAGGCTCTAAGCCTTATCTAATTCTAATAAATCCATACCTAGACCCTAACCAGGGAGGGGATCATGACCCCCATGACCTCCCCCCCTCTGGATCCACCCTTGACCTTCAGATAGGCTTCGCTCTCTTCACATCCACGAATCTTTTCATACAAACTCGTCAGTTGTTACAAGTCTAGAATTACGAAATATATTTTAATATAGATGGATTGCTTATAATTTGTAACACGTTTTGTTTGTATACCTACAGCAAGTTTGTTCATTAGCATTCGGGTATAACTCGCAAAGTTTCGTTAAGTTAATTATATCGGTAAGTCAAATTAACGTTTACACCTGAAATATGGTGAATTACTTTCTTCTTCTTACTAATATTCTAGTTACCTCGTTAACGATGTCGTAAAAATTTTAAATCTAAGTCAATGGTACGCATCTTTATGCGAAACCCCTTCATAATATCTCGGTTAAAAGATCAAAATTACAAAATAGATATATTTTTATTTATTTAATATTTTATTGTACACAACAATAAATAATATAACAATTACAAACGAAGAAAAAACGTACAAAAGGTAAACTTATTTCTACAGTAGAAAGATTTCTTCCAGCCTACCCAGTTTATGAAGCTATTAAGTAGAAGCAGCAAACATTGTGTACAAAAATAAAAGTAAATCACAACATACAACACTTTAAAACACGATAATCAAAACTTAAAACACGTATAGGGAAATAGTGAAAAGATTCCTTACTTGGGCTATGATTCACGAACTATGACTAATAAATTAAAAATAATTACAAATAACTAAAACTTATTTTAACGAAATAGTAATTTCTTAGACTTCTTTTAAACACTGGCAGAGACCAGGCTGTTACGAATGGTGAACGGAAGAGAGTTCCATAGTTTAACGGCCTGAACCGTAAATGAGTGAGAATAAGCTTGAGAATGAGACTCGGGAAACTTTAATAAAGAAAGCAGAGATTTTCGACAGGGAGAATCAAGAAAACGTAGAATTAATGTGAAACGCTCGCGCAGGTGTAAAGGAGCTGCAGAATTAAACAAAATGTATACCTGTAAACCTGCAAAGCTGAATAGGTAGTAACTTAAGCTGGGCTCTGAAGTTCGACACATGGTCATATTTGCGCAAGCCAATCACAAAACGAATACATAAGTTTAAGAGTCTTTCAAGTTTGTTAACAAGCTCGTCAGTACCATCTAGAAAGCAAGAATCGGCGTAATTTAAAATAGGCAAAATTACAGTATGAATGAGAGGAATTTTAGTCTTGAGCGGGAGAAAGTTTTTTAAAGTATTTAAAGAATGAAAGTATATTTTTTACACAAATTATTAACATGGGCTTCCCATGGCAATTCGGGGCTAAACATGACACCTAAATTTGTAACCTGTTTGGAATAAGAGATAATATAATTATTGTATACTACATTACATTACATAATTTTACCGGCTACCTTACCCTCGAAACTGGAACACGACAGTGACGCTATTGCGGCAGGGATAGGTAAGGCGGTGGTACCAGGCCATCAATGCAGAAATCTTCCACCTAGTATCCACGATGGTAGTGATTCACATAGTCAATCGATCGCTTTTTGCGATCTGCCTGGCAGAACGACAGTTGGTCTATTCTTCAAAGGAGCCCGGGACCAACATGGGGATAAGAACAATGTCAAACAATGATAGTGTTATATCATAAAAGTACAAATATATCGTTTTTTGCTATTTTATTGTACCGAGTAAGAAGCCACAGCTTAAAAAATTCCCCTGGAGTGATTTTATTGGTAAGTACTGTAATACTGTATTTCTGGGTGCAAATGCAAGGTATATTAGCGACTTAAGAAATCGCTTTAAAAGGTGTATCCAATTTAATCCATGATCAGGATTTATATATGAGATTATATTTTAAGTGATATTAAGAGACTAGCGTACTCTTATCGAAGTAGGTGACGAGTGCAGCGGTGGCAATCCCTATTACTATTATAAATGCGAACGTAAGTTTGTTAAGCTTTCACGCGAAAACTACTTAACCAATTATCGTGAAACATTGCACACATATTCTTGGAGGTATTAAAAGTAAAATAAAATACTTTTTATTGAAAAAAAATAAGCGAGCGAAGGCGCGGGTAAAAGCTAGTGTAAAATATTTTATTCAAGTACTTATCAGCTACTGACAAAAAGTTGCTTTTTCTCTATTAAGATTCAGTAGTAATTATATTTCCCTGTTCGAAGAATAGATTAACTAGACATATAGTAAAATGCAAGAAAAGACATAGATGTCAATTACATCGTGACTACTAAGTTGTAAAGTTCTATAACGTCACGTCCGTGTTTTGGTGTCACTCACAGACCATATGATTCTCCGTGGTGTCACTCTTACCTGTTCCTGCCGCAATAGCGTCTGTGTTTGTCACTATTCCGGTTTAGAGGGTAAAAACTCGCACTTGGCATTCCATCCCATTCACACGGATAGCAGCTATGCTACAATTAGGGTTGCCACCCGTACTTTATAATAAAGTATTGTACTTTATTTTGAATAAACGTATTTTATACTTTCTGAATAATGGCAATAAAGTACGTGTAAATACTCTATCATTCCACTTAAAATTGTCAACTTAAAGGGACAAAAACTTAATCAATTTTTGTTTGTAACAAAAATGATACTGACCACTTTTAAACATCATCTAAAACGTATTTTTTGTATCATTTCATTTTACTTGATTTTTTTTTTCTAATCTATTTTGCTTTATTTTAATCTTTTGATTTGATTGAATATATATATATATATATATATATATATATATATATATATATATATATATATATATATATATATATATATATATATATATTTATATATATATATATATATATATATTATACATATATATATATATATATATATATATATATATATATATATATATATATATATAACATACATAAGAAGCACCCAAACCTAGAAGTACAAACATCTACACCAATGTGTGTTACTTTCATCATTTTATATATATATATATATATATATATATATATATATATATATATATATTCAATCAAATCAGAAGATCAAAATAACAAACTAACTTAAATTTAATACACTTATATACATACATATTACACATTAATTACACATATTTTAATTAATTACACATATATACATACTACATACATATATACATAAAATACATACATATACATAATATATACATACATATATATATATATATATATATATATATATATATATATATATATATATATATATATATATATATATAACATACATAAGAAGCACCCAAACCTAGAAGTACAAACATCTACACCAATGTGTGTTACTTTCATCATTTGATATATATATATATATATATATATATATATATATATATATATATATATATATATATATATATATTCAATCAAATCAGAAGATCAAAATAACAAACTAACTTAAATTTAATACACTTATATACATACATATTACACATTAATTACACATATATACATACTACATACATATATACATAAAATACATACATATACATAATATATACATACATATATATATATATATATATATATATATATATATAAACTTTGTAGTTTCATTTATAGTTTTTTCTTTAAGTTGCATTCAGTGACGGTACGAAACTAATTGGTGAAAATCATTGTTAGATACTGCTAGAAGCAACAAAAAATATGTATGATAAACGAAGAGCACAGCTAATAAATAACTTTATTTTTCAATCTTGTACTTTATTATTTAACCTTAAAAAGAAAATGTACTGTATTTTTTCAATTAAAAGGTGGCAACAATATAAAGACCATTGAAAATATTAACACCTGAATTCTATTCTTCTTTTTGAGAAATTGATTGAAAAACCCACGGGTTTGTTGATGAAAACTGTATCATTATTGAACTGAAGACACGAATGTAAGAAAGATATTTAGCTATAGAATTTATTTTGAAATTCCATTTCGTATTTGAATAGAAACAGATCCACGTAGCAAGTTTGGAAACAAGTACGTTTGGAAGTTAGGGTGGCGTGCAACGAAAAACTCCAAAGCTTAACATCTGCTGGCTATCGTTAAACTTTTATAACTTATTTCTCAGATATCTCGTGCTAGGGGCATTATTAAAAACCAGTCGTTGGTGTCTTAAAGCAATGCAGTGTGGGCAGACGTACAATAATTATTGTACATGTACCATGATTATTTCGATATTTTCAATCTTCAATCCCAAGCGTACAATCCTTTGAAAAATACAATTACAGGTTAAAACTTCATTGTTTACAAGCTTTGATGATTTTCTATTCTAACTTTATGGTAAATTTGTAATAATATGACCATATAAACTAAATTTTCAATAAATAAAGTTTTACAATAGAAATTAAATATAATTTTATAACGTATAATAATTTTGTTAAAAGTACTATAATTTTACGGCTCTGGTACAATAATAATTTTCCACGTGTCTGCCAACACTGAGGCAATGGTTGTATATTTCCAATAGGAGAGGCATCTCTTTGTTTGCTTACTTATAATAAAAGAAAACTTCATGAAACATCCGCCGTGTTGGTCCCGGCCTCCTTTGTAGAATATGCCAACTGCCGTTCTGCCAGGCAGGTCGTAAAAGGCGACCGATTGGCTATCGAGTCACTACCATCGTGGCTACTAGATGGTAGAGTTCTGCATTGTCTCGCCCGGGTCTGGTACCACCGCCTTACCTATTCCTGCCGCAATAGCGTCAGTGCTTGTCGCTGTCGTGTTCCGGTTTGGAGGGTAAGGTAGCCGGTAAAACTTATGCATGTGGCATTAGATCTCGCCACAAGATAGCAACGCACCATTAAAATCTTTGGTGTCTATAGGCGATGGTTGACTCTTTCCATCAGGAGACCCATCTGCTTGTTTGCTATCTTATGATATAAAAAAAAAAAAACTTTATTTTTCGGCACTTATTCAACTAAAACCACTTTAATTGTACAAAATTACAATCCTTCGTCCGCGTAATTTTTATACAGAGGTTACAAAGTTTTCGCTTCACTTATTAATATATAGATACATATACTATATTGCAAATGGCTCTTGTTACGTATATCGTTTAGAATTTAGATAACAAGGTATCATTGCCACTGAAGTGCTTCAGTGTTTCCGTAATAGAATAAAATTATTATAACTTCACCAACCGAAATTCAGCTCAACAGGCTATTTTAAAAAGCATTTTCCTTGTGATATTACGTTTTTATGACTATTTTTATAGAATTTTCTTCAATGTTGTTTGTTTTTAAATGAAGACATAATTATATTAAATTTTTGAACAGCACTTGTATATTATCAAACAAATTTTCCTTAACAATTTTTCTCGCTTAGTATAATTTAGGCAGTAATTTATTGTTATTGAGGATTTACTATTAGCAAAATTATAAAATAGGATTAAACCATAGAGGCATACATAGTTTGGGTGAAACAAAATGTAATGAAAAATATTTATTTGCAATAATATGGGCGCATTAGCAACTTCGCATAACAAGTACTAGCCGGCCAGGTGTGGCACACCTGTGTAATTTATGCACCTGTTGTTGTGAGATAATGACGTCGTTATTAACAACAATGGACAAATATAAATAAGGATATTAAAAATAGGCGGGTATAAGATATTTTCGAGTCATTATAATTCTATCGTTTCTTGGGGGCGTTACACTGCCCAAAAATTATACTGTGCGTGTGAATGTGATATGTATTTTATTCGGCCAAACTGTTTCTCGGATACAGGTGTCACGAAGTATTAAAATTTAATTAAATACTACCAACCTATTCTACTATAATATGGTGTGCAAATTTAAAAAAAATATTATATTATAGTCATCACCTCTGTGGTCTACTGGTCTGGTGTCGGCGTTGACCACATGAGGTCCCGAATTCGATTCCTGGGCCGGGTATTTACAAGAAAAGTGTTTTTTCAGTTTTCTGATAAGTACAGCGTTGCCCGGGATTGGATCAGTGCCCGGTTGGCGATAGGTTTGCCACATTACATTGTGTGGGACTAAGTATGTTCAGCTAGTCGTGAGTTCACTTGTTGTACCTTTACCTACCTCTTTGGTGATATTCGTGAAGATACTTTTATATTCTATGAAATTTAACATTTTGTGAGTCGACTTCTTTAGAATTACTACCGGATCGAAACGCGGCCACACCACCAAGGTGAGCCAAGCAAAAAGGCTCCCCATCCATAGAAAGAAAAGAAATTGAATTTGATAATCGTTTCTATTTTTAAAGGCGCATGGGCACTATCTTCTTTTTCTTTATTATATACATAGCATATAAAAGTCGCATTTGTTTTGTGTTCGCTTATGCAGATCTTTTAAATTACGCAACAGATTTCAGTGCGGTTTTAATCAATAGACAGAGTGATTCAAGAAGATTAAATGTATAATACATGCATAATATAGTAAAGAACAGTCGAGAAATTCAAAAAATATGTCGGAAGGAACATATTTTTGAGTGCTTACTTACATTGCAAACGTTGACTAAACTTTACAAAATAGACTAAAATAATGTAGTACGAAATTGTAAATCTTAAGAAGATCTACAAAAAAGTACAATGTGCTACATGGCTAGGTATCTCGTAAGGATAATCCACAGTAACCATTTTTATCTATTATATATTACAAAAAAAAATGAGATATTTACGAACCTATTCCTAACAATACAGTATTACTCCTTATTCAATTAAATACCTCGGATACGTAGTACATTTAATGTAGATTTAAATTGCCCATTACAGCATATCATTAAATATGTCGGAAAGAACATATTTTTGAGTGCTTACATTGCAAACGTTGACTAAACTTTACAAAAAAGACCAAAATAATGTATGTAGTACAAAATTGTAAATCTTAAGAAGATCTACAAAAAAGTACAATGTGCTACATGGCTAGGTATATCGTAAGGATAATCTACAGTAACCATTTTTATCTATTATATATTACAAAAAAAATGAGATATTTACGAACCTATTCCTAACAGTACAGTATTACTCCTTATTCAATTAAATACCTCGGATACGTAGTACATTTAATGTAGATTTAAATTGCCCATTACAGCATATCATTAAATATGTCGGAAAGAACATATTTTTGAGTGCTTACATTGCAAACGTTGACTAAACTTTACAAAATAGACCAAAATAATGTATGTAGTACAAAATTGTAAATCTTAAGAAGATCTACAAAAAAGTACAATGTGCTACATGGCTAGGTATCTCGTAAGGATAATCTACAGTAACCATTTTTATCTATCATATATTACAAAAAAAAATGAGATATTTACGAACCTATTCCTAACAATACAGTATTACTCCTTATTCAATTAAATACCTCGGATACGTAGTACATTTAATGTAGATTTAATTTTCCCATTACAGCATATCATTAAAACAAATATCTTGGGATATATTAAAGATGTAAAATGCAGAGGCACTAAAATCGGGTGGTAACGTCCGTACCCTGACGTCTGAGGTACAGCGCGGCGGCGGCGGTATGACGGGCGGGCCTATGATATACTTCATACTTCAGGATATTACATCAAATAATAATCTTATTAAGCACTCCACACTGACACCACATACCATAGATAGTTCGCAGGCAAATTCTATAATTCGTCAGTACACAAATGACGTCGTCAGATTTTAAACATAAATGCCTACGTATTAGAAAATGCCTTACGCCGAATATAAAATGTCGTCATTACATAACATGCTTGACCGCCGCAGTTAACAAATTGCCGAAAGAACTAAATCCCTATCAGGCTTCTTCTCCGTCGATCGTCGGCGACGTTCCGACGTTGTTTATAGTTGATATTGCCACATTTTATGCCATTAAGAAATAAATGACATCCGTCCCGCACCATTTGTATAACGACAAACCATACAAATGCCTGCGACAGATACATATAATAAAAAAACCGGCCAAGTGCGAGTCGGACTCGTGCACAAAGGGTTCCGTACCATCAACTATAAAAACGGCAAAAATCACGTTTATTGTATGGAGCCCATAGCCCTTGAATGTTCATTTTATTTTAATTTAATTATTTATTTTTAAAGTGAATATTTGTTTATTTATTTATTTATCTATCTATTGGAACGAAGTTCCTTACGGCAGGCTTGGAGGGGATAGGGATTTTGCTGCGCGACCGAACTGAAAAAAATGTGATAGTAAAACCGTAAGAAAAATGCGTGGAATAAAGCGTTAAATGAGACGTGCGCAGGCGCGACAGTCGCGTACACAAGCGAGTAGTGCCGTTTAGCCGAAGGAAGTTCGTTCCTACTTGGTGTCCCGCGACACCACATCATTTTTTATTTATATTTATGTACAAACAGTAGTAATCGATGCGGGTCCGTTTTCTTATGTATGTTACAGTATATATATATATATATATATATATATATATATATATATATATATATATATATATATATATATATATATATATATATATATATATATATATATATATATATATATATATATATATATATATATATATCTGTGGACATATGTGGATGGATATGGATAAGACAATGACGTGTATAATATTATATACACGTCATTGCGTTAATATTTTAAGTAGTATGCAAGTAAATAAGTTTTTAGTAGAATACTCGTTAATCCACAACTATAAGTTTCTAATGGAAAATACAATTAAATAAAGCACAACAACTTTATGCCGTATGCAAGAACCTAATTTTAGAATATTAAATGATCCATGATTTTAAGCTATACGAGATTTGTACGCAAAGCCTATTTCGCAAATCGAGTGCATTTTCCTGAGTGCACTTCTATTAGTTAGTCAATTGATTTTATCTACCATTCTATGCTGGCTTTCAATGTTCAATCTTCATTCGTCTACGTTAAACAACTTCAGGAATACTTTATCTCCTTTAGTTTTAGTGCTGTAAGTTACATCACGTTAGTATATGTCGCGAAATAATCACAAATTAACCGCTGGCCGATTTGTTACAGAAATATTTATACAAAACCTAAATCTAAGAATTCTACTTCATATGAAGTAGGTTTCTTAGGTTTCGGTTCCACGCCTAAAACTAGAACTGTACCAATATTGATATCCATTGCACAACAGAACACTGGTCATCAGACCAGAGTCAGCCCGCACCAACACCGTTTTGGTCCGGACTCCTGTGAAGAATAGACCAACCGTCGTTCTGCCAGGCAAGTCTTTAGAGGCAATCGATTGGCTATATTTGTCACTATTATCGTGACTACCAGGTAGTAGAGTTCTGCAACGTCTCGCCCGGATATTTGGTACCACCACCTTATCTATCTATTCCTGACATTGTCGTATCGCCTCTCTCTTTGGAGGTAAAACTCGCCGGTTCGGAGGATAAGAAGATAACCGATAAACTTATATGTATATGTAGCATTGCCATCCCGCCATATGGATAGCAAAGCACCATTAACATCTTTGGTGTTTATAGGCGATTTTCTCCCTTTCCGATAGGAGAGCCATCTACTGTTTTACTATCACATGATATAAAAACATGCAAAATACATCGTTAACGATTTGTCAACTTATTCACACTAAATGGATATAATAATCTAATTTAATATACTACTACAATTTTAGCAAGTATATTATGCAACAGAATAAGGCATCTGCAATTTACGTTGGATGTTCCCAAATATGATCCAATTTTCTCGTGTGCTTCGTACATATTAACGAGCTTAAGCAATGAACCAATTTCATACACCTAATTGTAATAAAATTGGATGATAGAATTACGTGAGGGTAGAGTTCACATTTCGCCTATGCAATAAAAGTTGACGTCAGTCTTCATAACCATCCTGGAAACTAATTCCATTTTATTGCTAAATACGTCCCTGCACTGCGGGCAACGAGCATAAGCGTTTCTATTACGCTGTACATCAAAATGTTCGCCTCTGTGGGTATTATTTGAAAACATTTAGTAATTTATGAAGGCTTATGCCGTAGTTTGATAATATATAGATGGAATTTAAATATTTTTGCAATCGAAGTATTTGTTAGTACCGATTTTGAAATAAATATGGAAATAGCAATTGTTAGATTTCTACCGTACTCGTTGGTACCACTAAATCACTAAGACCTCTAACGATGCATCAACACGGACGCTTGAAGTCTTAATTTGAATCTTGGGTCGAACAGTGCGTTCTCAATAAATTCTTCAGTTTTTTCTGAAAAACTTAATTTTGGATATGTAGTCACAGATTAAGTCTTGGGTAAATCAAGTTTTTTTTTCTCAATAGGTTGACAATCTGTCATATCATAGGATTTATGAGACTTAGCTAATCTTGATTACATTGTACCTCTGTCTTCGTCTTTGGGGCTGTGAGCACAAAGGTTTTGATATATTTATAGACTAGCTGTTGCCTGCGACTTCGTCCCCCGTAGGTGATTGCGTGATAATATGTAGCCTATATGTTGACCCGACCAGTTAGTAATATTCATGCAAAATTTGAAGTAAATCCATGCAGTTTTTTGAGTTTACCCCGGACATACATACAGACAAACAGACATACAGACATACAGACAAACAGACAAAAATTCTAAAAACTATATTTTTGGCTTCGATATCGATTATAGATCACGTCCCAAGTATTTTTAAAAAAAAATATTCAGTGTACAGTTTTGACTTTCCTACGATTTTATTATATGTACAGATTTTGACTGATAAAAGATGATCCGAGGTAGTCGCGAAACAAGTCGTATAAAATTATATTGAATGCCTTGCAGTCTATTGATTAATTTCACTAATTAAGTGATTTTATGAAACACTACAAAATAATACATAAGGTACGATTTTGAAACATCTATTAAGGGCTCTCCGTACTTGTATGGTGGTTACCTGGTATGCTGAAGGTTGGCTTCCAATTAATAACCACACATTTAATAATGAACGTTTATTTCGTTTGTACACGGCACGGAACAATAGGCACAAGCATAAGCAAAGCAGAGTACAGCGTATATATACAAGCAGTAATTCTTAAGCACTAGCGAGTGTATTATATGGCGGCAGAATTATAAGCAAGCGACATGCGTCTGCGCAGATATGTATTTCGGACTGGCTGGCAAAAGGTGTGCGAACGATCGTTGCAAGCGAATGACGTCGGCTATTGTTCACAAACCGGGCGTGGATTATTGCAGCATTTACATCGATTGTGACGACCACCTTCCGACATACGAGTCGTAGGCTATGTGTCAGCCTAGTATTAATTAGTTTTTAAGTTATTTATACATATTAATTTATTTTATACATATATTTATATAATTAAGTTTATTTAATAGTTTATTACATATTACTAGATAGTTTTAATTTACTTAAATTTAGATTTAGTGTTGTACATAGTTTTTAATTCATTTTAGGAATAATATTTAATTATTTAAGTTATTAACTATTTTTTAGCATTTCATTATGTTAGTACCTATTGTTTTTAGTACTTTGTTATAACAGACAATCTAGATTCGCCATAGTTCTCCCCCCCAGAGACCGCCCTACGGCGGGCGATAGTAATTTGGAAATCTGACCACTCGGCCTGAGCGTGTAGTTTTCGGAAGAGTAATTTTACTTTCCGGGGCTTCAGGTAAGATCGTTTGTGTCTTCGTGGGATGCACTTCAGAGGTAAGTAAATACGCAGGCTTTACTCGCTCTAAACTGACAGTCTGCTCCTTCCCCTTCATTAGCAATTTAATGACTTTATCTCCATTTTGCAACACCTTATAAGGTCCTGAGTATGCGGATTGGAGAGGTCCCCTCACGCTGTCATCTCTAACATAAACGTGGGTTGCTGAAGGTAGGTCTTTGAAGACAAAAACGTCTCTTTCAGTGTGTCTAGAGGCGGGCTGAGGGCGAATACTATTTATAACTGTACGAAGTCGAGTTGTGAAATCAATTATGTCATTAGACTTCGGGTTTTGACCAGGCTGAAAAAATTCACCTGGTAACCTAAGCGTCTCACCATAGAGAAGTTCGGCAGGTGACGCTTGGATATCTGGTTTGAAACCTGATCTCATGCCAAGTAAGACTAACGGTAAGGTTTCGGTCCAATTTTGGTTATTATGGCATTTAATTGCTGTCTTTAACACTCTGTGCATTCTTTCAACCATACCGTTACTGGCAGGATGGTACGCCGTTGTCCTGTTTCATCGGAATCCAGTGAGATCACCGAGCTGTTTCATTAATGCAGATTCAAACTGCATGCCGCGATCTGTAATTATCTCTGTTGGAACGCCAAATCGAGCGATCCAGTTGGAGACAAACGCTTTCGCCACTGTCTCGGCAGAGATATCGGCTATGGGTATTGCCTCTGGCCATCGAGTGAATCGATCTACCGCAGTAAGACAATAACGGAAACCATCTGACAGAGGTAACGGTCCAATCAGGTCTATATGAATGTGCTGAAACCTGGCTCGTGGCAATTTAAAAGTGCCTAGTGGTGGTGTAACGTGTCGCGTTATTTTGTTAGTCTGACAGGCATGGCATAGTTTTGCCCATTCTCGACAGTCCTTATTTATTCCTGGCCAAACGTAGCGATCAGCCACCAGTTTCGCAGAAGCGTTGACTCCTGGGTGACTAAGTGAGTGCAGGCTGGTGAAAACCTGTTTTCTCAATTTAGCAGCAACATACGGACGAGGTGTCTGCGTTGAATGGTCACAGTATAAGCTCGTCAGTGTTCCAGGTATAGACACTTTTGCCAGTTTTAGTGAGGTGTTACCTTCCAGGATTTGCTTTAGCTCTGGGTCAGTAGTCTGTGATTTAGCTAGACTTTCCAAGTCTACGGGTTGTACCAGTTCCTCAATTCTGGAGAGGGCATCTGCTACAACATTGTCTTTCCCAGATATATGTTGCAAGTCTGTGGTAAATTGGGAAATAAAATCTAGGTGTCGAAATTGGCGAGGCGAGCATTTGTCTTTCCGTTGGTGAAATGCGAAGCAGATCGGTTTATGATCAGTGAAAACCGTAAAATGGCGTGCTTCAACAAAATGACGGAAGTGCTTTATGGCCTCGTAAATGGCTAGCAATTCTCGGTCGTATGGAGAATATTTTCTCTGTGCTGAGTTTAGCTTACGACTAAAGAAAGCTAATGGCTGCCATTCTTTACCAATGCGTTGTTGTAAGACTCCGCCAATGGTAGTGTCTGAAGCATCGGTGATTAGAGCCAATTTCGCACCTATGTTAGGGTGTGCCAAAAGAGTAGCATCACACAGACTTTGTTTACAACTTTCAAAGGCCTTTAAAGTATCACCAGTTAGTGTCACGGGTTGAGATCCTTTGACTGTTCCTATAAGTAAATCATGTAGAAGAGCTTGGGAATGAGCGGCGTCTTTGATAAAACGACGATAAAAGTTTATCATCCCCAAGAACCTTCTGAGCTCCCTGACTGTTTTTGGAACAGGAAATTGCCTGATGGCTTCGACCTTGGTAGCTATGGGCTTAATTCCTGCCGATGAAACAACACAACCTAAAAATGTAACTTCTTCTGCCCCAAAGATACATTTAGCAGGGTTGATTACTGTGCCAAATTTCTTTAGCCGGGTGAATAGTTGGTGAAGGTGACGATAATGGCTTTCTAGATTATCAGAAAATATCAAAAAATCATCTAAATAACTATAACAGAAGTCTAGGTCCCTGGTCATTTCATCGACAAACCTTTGGAATGTTTGACCTGCATTTCGAAGTCCAAAAGTTATATATGGAAATTCAAACATTCCAAAGGGTGTCGTGATTGCCGTTTTCGGGATATCGTCAGGATTAACAGGAATTTGGTTAAATGCCTTGACTAAATCTATTTTAGAGAAGATCTTGCAGCCTGAGATATTCTGAGTGAAGTCCTGTATATGCCGAATAGGATATCTGTCCGGTATTGTACGGGCGTTCAGCATTCTGTAATCGCCGCATGGTCACCAACCATCGTCTTTCTTTGGCACTAGGTGCAGGGGTGACGACCATGGGCTTTCTGACGGTCTGGCAGTTCCAGCCTTGATCATCTCGTTGAACTCATGCTTAGCAATTTTTAGCTTCTCTGGGGCGAGACGTCTCGGTGTACAATGGACAGGTGGTCCAGGCGTGGGTCCCAGGTGGTCGAGTAATCTCCGGAAATTCGCGAAGGAGTTCTAAGTACTTCGACTCACCTACGATCGTCTTTACCGAAGATATGGCATCGGACGACGGACCTGGTGCTGCGATTGTTGACAACGTAGTGTTGTTATCAATAAGGCGTCGGTTCCGGCAATCTACAACCAACCCATAATGTGAAAGAAAGTCAGCACCGATGATGGCTTTGCTGACGTCTGCCACTATGAAACGCCAAGAAAATGCGCGGCGAAGGCCAAGATCGAGTTCAAGTTGTGCAAAACCGTAGGTGGGGATCGGTGATCCGTTGGCTGCAAAGAGTTCGTAGGTCGATTTTGGTCGTCTAATTTTTGAAGCCGTGCGAGGGAAAACACAGAGGTCGCTTCCAGTGTCGACTAAAAACTGCATTTTCGTTTTACGGTCCAAAACAAATAGGCGACCTGAAGAGATAGGGCACTCGTTTGTCGCCACTAACGACTGCCGTTGGCTTTTCCCTGATGGTAGTCACACGGCTTAACACAGGTTCTCGCGTTGTCACCATATTTACTGTGATAGAAGCAATTCGGGAACTTACGATAACTGGACCTAGATCTAGTTCGTCCTTTTTTGCGCTGATCGCGTCTGTCTCTCGAGCGGGATCTATCTGCATTCATTGATAGAAACTTCACTTGACGGCTTAGCTCGGCGACTTCACTTGCGAGTTTCTCTAACATAGAACTGTAGGCAGCATCAGTGGACGCAACTTGGGGAGTTTGAGGTACCAAGTCATGCACCTTATCTGCTAAATCTGCCAGTGCTTCTAATGTTGAGGTTGGCTGTGACGCAATTACTGTCTGCAGACTAGATGGTAACCGACTGCTCCAAATAGTTCGTATAAAGTCGTCTGGTATATTCTTACCGGCCAAGTGTCGCAGATGTCGCAGGAACTGAGATGGACGTCTATCGCCTAACTCTTCATGCATTAAGAGTTGAGTGACTTCTTTCTCTCTCGATGCTGATAGTCGCTTAATTAGTTCAGATTTTAAAGTATCGTACTTGCCTGTGGCCGGAGGATTTACTAAGATGTCCTTCACCTCAGCTGCGTATCGGTGTTCTAATTGAGCACTTACGTAAAAGTATTTTGTCTCGTCGTCCTTAATTCTTGATAACGCGAAGCTTCCTTCAATCTGAGCAAACCATACTGCCGGTTCTTCAGGCCAAAACGGGGGCAATCGCACTCCGACACGACAAATATCGGATGGTGTAAATGTCCTTTCTTCAGCGTTTGAAGTCGATGCATTATCGTGTGCCATTTTATGTGGGTGTTTTTTCTTCACAATTTATAAAATGAAATAGATTGAAATCTTACTTGTTCTCTTCGGAGATCGCCAATCTAGGGGTCACCAGTATGGTGGTTACCTGGTATGCTGAAGGTTGGCTTCCAATTAATAACCACACATTTAATAATGAACGTTTATTTCGTTTGTACACGGCACGGAACAATAGGCACAAGCATAAGCAAAGCAGAGTACAGCGTATATATACAAGCAGTAATTCTTAAGCACTAGCGAGTGTATTATATGGCGGCAGAATTATAAGCAAGCGACATGCGTCTGCGCAGATATGTATTTCGGACTGGCTGGCAAAAGGTGTGCGAACGATCGTTGCAAGCGAATGACGTCGGCTATTGTTCACAAACCGGGCGTGGATTATTGCAGCATTTACATCGATTGTGACGACCACCTTCCGACATACGAGTCGTAGGCTATGTGTCAGCCTAGTATTAATTAGTTTTTAAGTTATTTATACATATTAATTTATTTTATACATATATTTATATAATTAAGTTTATTTAATAGTTTATTACATATTACTAGATAGTTTTAATTTACTTAAATTTAGATTTAGTGTTGTACATAGTTTTTAATTCATTTTAGGAATAATATTTAATTATTTAAGTTATTAACTATTTTTTAGCATTTCATTATGTTAGTACCTATTGTTTTTAGTACTTTGTTATAACAGACAATCTAGATTCGCCATACTTGTAACTAAAGGTGAAAAAAAAATTAAGAGAGCATAGATAAGAGGGTATCATTGGATAGGTGTTTGTAAATGATATGAAGATTATTTTTTTAAGTTTTTTTATTTTACCTATATATCGTTATATTCACTTCTGAAGTGGTAAAAAGGGTCCCCCTCTAACTTTGGAATCTTCAAGGAAAATATTGTAAAAAATGAGAATATAGAATTCAACATAAACATCAAACGAATTTTCGTATTTTTTTTGCTTTGAACAAAATCGATCATGTAGTTTATAAGTATAGTATAGTATAGTATTTTATATATTAGTCTAGTCACCTAGTATAATTTTTTGGGTTCCGAAATAAACTAGGATCCCTCGTAGTATCGCTAAGTCTGTCCGTCCGTACGTCCGTCCGCACGATAGTCAGAGATCCTTATTACTAGAAAGCTGTAATTTGGTACGAATATATACATATAGTCATGTTCACAAAGTGTTAACATAAAATCTTAAGACATATTTTTTTTTCGTAATCCTTCGTATGCAACTACGAACGCAATTTGAATGCATTTTTAGCGCGGGAATACCTTACGCTTGCGGTGAATGGCATCGTTTAATCTTTGTTTACTGAATGGAGACGATATTATAAGGAAGCAGATTATGGTAATAAAATGACTAAAACATAAAGAAACTGCCGGATGACGAAGTTTCACCAAGTGCCGACGATGGGAAGTATAAATTATATATTTTTATCATGTTATTATAGTTTGTATTGATTTTAATCGATTTGTTTTATTTTCATTTCCTAAGCATGTCCAACACTAGTACCTACCTACTGATCCGTGGGTGCCATTTGGGGAATAAAACTTAAAATAACAAAATATTCCACTAATGGCACCTGCGAAAAGGATCGAGAGGTGCTGTATGTGGAATAACTCAGGTGCCATTTAAGCGGGTGCCCAATTTGGCATACTTCTACAAAAATTGCTAACTTTTGTGTTATCAACACGTGTTGGTAACAAAAGTTACTCTAATTTCCTTGAGTTGGCAATAAAAATTATAAACAAATGTTCGAAACCGTGTTTCCGTTTTGGCGGTAAACGTCTAAAGAATACACTTGTTGCAGGTACTCGTATTAATTGGCTCTGTGGAGACGCTTAATTGGCAACAAAAAGAAACAATTATGTTCAATGCGCGAACGAACGTATCAATCGAGTTGTTAATTGATTTATATGGCATACTAACGATTGCATAGAAAGCTATCAGTGATTCCTATGGGGCTGCACGAACTTTAAGAAAATTATCAGTTTTCTTTCGTACGATGAAAGTTTCTGATTTGTCCCTTAAAAACAATCTGTTAACAGTGCTAACAATTATCATCATCATCATTTCTTCGCGAAGGAAGAAAAGAACATGAAGGGATAAAACTATTAAATTAGTTCAATCCCTTCATGTTCTTTTATTCCTTTCGGCTTGGTCGTATCCAATACATATGCTTCTGTTTCTTTGCCTATAATAATAATAATTGCGGCAGCCAAAGAGTTACACAAAACTACCTAAGAGCGGCTGCCTTCATGTAAAGTCATCATCGATCAAAGACATTTTGCCATGGAGACAGCCGGTTGTCAACTAAAATGTATGTCAAATTATTGGCAACTCGGAAACAATGGAAACAAAAGTTGGCGATTTTCTGTAGTTACATACAGTTGGGAACACTGAAATTGCCAACAATTTTGGTGGAAACGCGCCTTTAGACATGCGCTACCGTTTTATTATTTGTTGAAAAATTTAGATTACCTACCACAGAAAATATATATACGTACCTACTGTGAAGATCTCTTTGACACTTTATTTGACGTGCGCTGCCATTTTATTATTTACTAGCTGTTGCCTGCGACTTCGTCCGCGCGGACTTCGTTTATTCCGCACAGCATCTCCCCGTAGGTGATAGCGTGATAATATGTAGCCTATATGTTGACCCGACCTGTTAGTAATATTCATGCAAAATTTGAAGTAAATCCATGCAGTACTTTTTGAGTTTACCCCGGACATACATACAGACAAACAGACAAACAGATAAACAGACAAACAGACAAACAGACAAAAATTATAAAAACTATATTTTGTCTTCGATATCGGTTGTAGATTACGCCCCAAGTATTCTTTTTAAATAATATTCAATGTACAGTTTTAACCTTCCTACGATTTTATTATATGTATAGATTAGAAAACTTAGCGTAGTATGGAGATGTCTTAAACACTTAACATTCGACTGTGTATAAAATCCAATGATATTGGCGGTCAGCTCACTATTCATTTAAGTAAAGGATTTGTAGCTATTTCAGATGCACTTTTAAAAATATAATGCACTTTTAATAACACCAACGCGAACGAAGCCGGGATTAAAAGCTAGTATATAATATATTTCTATTTCTTTTAATACTTTACGTTCAAAATTCAAAAGTAAACCAAATTCAATGAAGCTTGAACGTTAAAAAGAATTGGCAAGTAAACACTTTCAAGGATTTTTGTTTTCAAGTACTGCGTTCGACAGTGATCGATTGTGTGCTGAAAATAAAGGGTTACTCTCAAATATTGACAAGGGCTTCGTAAAATTCTACGATAACTATAGATATATTTCTTTGAGCGTTATATTTCGGTTTAGTTATTTATGATTCATGTTTGCATTCATTCATATGATTCTATGAAATGTCTATCTACAAAGGAGTAAAAATATATTTATTTATTTATTTTTATTTATTTAATACTTTATTGTACACTTATATAATGACAAAAAAATTAAACGATACTTAAAACAATGCACAAAAGGTGAGCTTATCCCTAACGTCAGAGATTTCTTCCAGCTAACCCAGAAAGTGAAGCTGGGAAAGGAAAGTGGAAGGCATCGGCACAAGCATAAAGACAAACACAAATATATAAATTACATTGAAATTCTAATCATTCATAAAAAAATTTATTAGCTTTATTTACCTTTACTTTATAATTGTTTTGTGAATTTAACGTGATCGTTGTATTATTTTCCGGGACAAACGTATTTTATGAAATATTCTAGGTCATTGTCTATCTGTGTGTCAAGTCTAGATAGATTTGGCAAACTTTTGGCATATTTTTGCTTGATTGAATTTTTTTCACAATTATTAATGGGATTTGCGTCTCATTTCGTGAAGTTATTATTGATTATTATTTACTGGGTAATAAGCAACGATCTTCTTTACAAATTGGGATTTATGATTTTCAAATTAATTGTATCCAATGAAAGGACTGGATGATCAAACTAAAATTTAGGTAGTGTGATGTCATTGTAAATTTAAAATGGCAGCTGTTGAAACATGGAAATTCACAATATTCACGGGGATAAAATGCCTATGGAAATCAGAAAATCAAAAAGTTTTCATGAGCGAAATACAATATGCCAAACGATGCCATCGTTTGGCAAATTGCGGCTGCCACGAAATACACATATAATTGCCAAATGGCCATTTTTTTACATCATAACAAAAACAAACAAGTAAATGGCTTTTCTAATGTAAAGAGAAACCATCATCTATAGACATCAAAGATGTCAGTGATGCGTTGCTATCCATCTGGCGAGATTGCAATGCCACATGCATAATTCTACCGTTTACCTTACCCTCTAAACCGAAACATGACATTGACACTATTGCGGCAGGAATAGGTAAGGCGGTGGTACCAAATACCCGGACGAGTCGTTGCGGAACTTTACCACCTAGTAGTCACAATAATAGTTATACGTATAGGCAAACGGATTTGTTAGTTTGATTCCTTAGTTCGGTCATCAAACTACTGAGAATATTTTTCCTTTATTGTTCGATCGTAGAACTAGCGAGAATTATATCTGAAAAGTTGAAAAGTTCTCACTAGTTCGATTCGGCAGTCGAAATTTTTGAACTGTTCTCACTAGTTTGATTCACTAGTTCAATCATCGAACTACTGAGAGTATTTTTTCTCATTTATTTAACCGTCGAACTTACGATAATTATTTTTTAAATGTTAAAATGTTCTCACTAGTTTGATTCAATAAGCGAACTTGTGGTAGAATTTATGAAAAGTTATCTTTAGTTTTGTAATTTATTTAACACAATAATAATGTCTAGATTTTTGTGTTCATTCTTAATCATAACTAAAACATTTCATAAATTTCAAAATATACATTACACACAATAAATTCTTGTGACATATATATGAATTTCATCAAATGTGTACAAAAATGTGTAGGTACTATATATACACTATAGGGCCATCAGTTTGATCAGCTTAGCATCAAAGGTGTATGGTAAAATCATTGGAAGGATAATGCAAGGGAAGTTCGAGGGAATGTTGTGGGAGACACAAGGGGGTTTTAGATCTGAAAGAGGATGTATGGATCAAGTTTTCTCACTCCGCAACATCGTTTTCTGCGGTTTTGTGGATTTGGAGAAAGCGTTTGATAGAGTTGTGTATTATATGTTGTGTTTTAGATGAGAAATTTTGGGATATTTTGCCCAGTTATGGGATAGATAACCTTCTCCCTCTTAAAAATCGAAGAGAAATAGCTGATTGTACCTTTTTAATAAAGACTCTACAAAACAAAATCGATTATCCTGAGCTTATGCATAAAATTAATTTTGATGTTCCGTCCAGATCCATTAGGTATAAACCTCCTTTGTTAGTGCCCCGATGTTCTACCAACTACAGAGAAAATTCTTTCTTGGTGCGAGCAAGCAATAATTTAAATAAAATCTGTAAGGAATTATCCCTCGACCCGTTTGATACTAGTGTGCTTGAGGCGAGAAATGCATTGGCCTGTAGATTTTTTAACGCTTTTAAATAATGCATTTTAAAAAAATGTTCTCTGGTATGTGTCTAAAGTCTATGTTATGTTATTTTAGGGTTACTTATTTACCTACAAGTGAAAACCTGTAACTGGCTTCGAAAAAACTTAATTTATAATTCTAATCGATTAATTATAGCGGACGGTTTTCCATAATAAAATAAAATAAAAAAATAAAATAAGCGTCTGCTGCGTTTTTTGCAATCCATGTGAATCGCAAAGCATGTGTGCAGGTGGACGCCAACATATTATCGCCCTGAATCGATTTCAATATCGGCGTCAAGCAGGGTTGTATGTTGTCAGCTCGCTTGTTTATTCTATATCTCAATAAGTGTCTCTAAAGATTAAGGTCATTGAATGTGGGAATGCACATGTGTGATCTAGTGGTAAACTGCCTGCTTTATGCAGATGACGCTGTATTTCTAGGCTCAACTCCATCTGAGCTGCACACACTGGTCACAGGTATGAATGGCGATTGTAAGAGTATGGGCGTACATTTGAATGTGAATAAAACTAAAGTTTTAGTATTTGAAAGAGAAGCAACCAGAACAAATGTAAGAGTTGTGGTCGATGATGTAGTACTGGAACAAGTGGATGAGTTTGTATATCATAGACGTTCTTTTAGCAGAGATGGAAGGTACACCGCTAATGTTGAAAGAAGAGTGTGTGCAGGGAACAAAGTGAATGGAGCGTTACGGAGATTACTTTATGGCACAATTTTATTTTTTTAGATGAGATCGCTAAAAAAAATATGTGGTGTAATACTCGTGGACCGGGTTCGTAATTTTGAAGTAAGAAAGAGGTTAAGCTTGAAAGAAAGTGTCGGTGTAAAGATGAGAAAGGGCATGCTCCGTTGGTTCGGACATATAGAAACAATGCTAGATGAAAGGTTAACAAAACAGATATATAATTCCCCGTGTTGGTCCCGGGCTCCTTTGAAGAATAGGTCAACTGCCGTTCTGCCAGGCAGGTCGTAAAAGGCGACCGATTGGCTATACGAGTCACTACCATCGTGGCTACTAGGAGGTAGAGCTCTGCATTGTCTCGCTCGGATCTGGTACCACCGCCTTACCTATTCCTGCCGCAATAGCGTCAGTGCTAGTCACTGTCGTGTTCTGGTTGGAAGGTTAAGGTAGCCAGTAAACTTAGGCATGTGGCATAAGACCTCACCACAAGATAGCAACGCACCATTAACACCTTTAGTGTCTATAGGCGATGGTTGACTCTTTCGATCAGGAGACCCGTCTGCTTGTTTGCTATCTTATACTAATCGAGTACTGTTCGAAAGTGGTGTCAAGAATCTTCGCACCGGCGTGTGAGTATGAAGAGAGTGATGAATACGTCTCTCTCTGTCTACCCCGTAAGGGATCTAGCGTGAAGATATGTGTGTGTACTACATATAGGTAGATATTATTTACGGCTAATCTGTAGTTAAGCTTAGAAGAGATTTTATCGTTTAGTTTATGTCGAATTTCAACCACAGGGCGATCTTTTTACCTTTACACAATAATTAAACTGAGAAGCCTCAAAAATTTTTGAAATTCAAATAGCGATACACCGTCGATTTGAATAGATTTCGGTAAAGATATTATTACATTCACAAGAAGAAAACTTAAAAGTAGTCTAGTTTTATTTTTGTTTGTATTTTTCTTCCTTGAACCGCTGCTGCTTTCAACATAATGGATCGAATAAGAAAAGATATTTTATAACAAACAAGATATTATAATAAATTTGAATACATTTTTAAGGTATCTTGAAACGAAAATTTCAATCTCATGGAAATAATATGAAGGGTTTCTTAGAGTCTTATTAACAAAATATATGTAAATTACGTAGAAATTACTAAACATAGGTAGGTACTTTAGGTAGGTATTCACCACGGATGAAACGGATACGCCTTGCAAGACGATTTCTTAGTTTGTCAGTGTAGCTTAAATTTACACACACAAAAACAGAGTTATACTAACCGCTGAAATAAAGTCACTTCAAGGGTAATTTTTAATATTGTCATCTCATAATATTTCACGATATATATCTAAAATTTATGACATTTTTGACAGTGATAGGAGCGTTCGCTCATATGCGCGGCGACACGTTTCCTTCCTAATGGCGTGTCTATTAGTATTCATGTGATCTGTGGTATTCATCAAGACAAATACTAAAAAGTAGAAGATAAGTAAAAGAAAAAACCATTCTCTAAAGAACAAGCGTTTATTAACTGTCAAGAAAATAACTTAAAAAATAAAAATCGTTTTAGTCAGACTGAAAATAAGCTATTTTACACTTTTAAACCTTTAAAAGTAAGATTAGGTAAATCACCAAGGTTAGTGAGTATATAATATAATTATTATGATATGTTACATATAATCGTAAGAAAAATCGTAGGAAAGTCAAAAGTGTACACTGAATATTTTTTTAAAAAGAATACTTGGGGCGTGATCTACAATCGATATCGAAGCCAAAAATATACGTTTTAGAATTTTTGTCGGTTTGTCTGTATGTATGTCCAGGGTAAACTCAAAAAGTACTGCATGGATTTACTTCAAATTTTGCATGAATATTACTAACAGATCGGGTCAACATATAGGCTACATATTATCACGCTATCACCTACAGGGGAGGAGCCGTGCGGAGTAAACGAAGTCCGCGTGGACGAAGTCACAGGCAACAGCCAGTATGTGATAACTTTTAGAAATATGAAGGAGCCTCATAATGTTTAAATTTACTTACTTTCATTCGAAATAACATTATTTTTACCTTTTTTTAATAAAAGCTTGTTATAAAAAATGTTTTTTATTTTATTTATTTTTAATACAATAATTCAATAATTTAATAATTCACGGGACAAATTACACTTACTGATCTAACCCCAAAGTAAGCAAATTATTTGCTTGTGTTATGGGTGTTAGTCAACGATACTAATACATATAAATACATATATAAATACTATATATAATAAACACCCAAACCCGGAAATACAAACATTTATGCTCATCACACAAATGCTTGTCCCCGTCGGGGATCGAACCCGAGCCTCGTTGATTGCGTAGTCACGGTCGCTAACCACTAGACCAACGTAAATAACTATTTACTGCAATGATAATAGGAGCTTACATGATAATATACAATATGACAGCTTTGGCTAATATAATATTATTAATATCGGTGGACAAATTACACAAATTGATCAAACCCCAAAGTAAGCAAATTATTTGCTTGTGATATGAATGTTAGTCAACGATACTAATTTATAGAAATATGTATATATAAATGCTTGAATATATTTTATGAATACCTAAACCTAGAAATACAAACCCTATTTTCGTCGTGTTGGTCTCGGTCTCGGCCTCCTTTGAAGAATAGGCCAACTGCCGTTCTGCCAGGCAGGTCGTAAAAGGCGACCGATTGGCTATCGGGTCACTATCATCATGGCTACTAGTTGGTAGAGTTCTGCATAGTCTCGCCCGGGTCTTGTACCACCGCCTTACCAATTCCTGCCGCAATAGCGTTAGTGCTTGTTGCTGTCGTGTTCCGGTTTGGAGGGTAAGGTAGCCGGTAAACTTATGCATGTGGCATTAGACCTCGCCACAAGATAGCAACGCACCATTAACATCTTTGGTGTCTATAGGCGATGGTTGACTCTTTTCACCAGGAGACCCATCTGCTTGTTTGCTATCTTATGATATTAAAATATATATATATATATATATATATATATATATATATATATATATATATATCTATGCTCGTCACACAAGTACCTGTACCTGTCTGGAATCAAACTAGAGCTCCATTAATTGCGCCCTGCGCAGTCAGGGTTAGCGACTCACTCGACCAACGGGACAATCATTTTCTTTATAAGATAACTGGCATAGGAGCGAACGGGTAGCCTAATGGAAATCGATCTCCGCTGACCATGGATATCTGTAACATGAGAAGAAATGCATTGCCTATTCTTAAGAAAGGAAATGCTTTAATCAGAGGCGCATTAAAATTATTTAAAAAAGGTGAATTTAATTAAATTTGCTATTATTTGTGAACTGTTCGATGTGACCGCGATAGCACCGAAAAGAAAAACATCGGTTTTATAAATGGATAAAAATCACCGATGGTCCGGTGAAAAAAAAGAAGACCCCAGCGGCACAATTATCTACCCACATTCACCATGTAGTGTTCCTTTCTCTTGAAAATGCTTCGGTTTCGAAGTAAAATGAGCGTTGAGTGCATAAATTATTTCTTTTGTGCTTGGCGCCGATGTGAGTGAAAGTGTGGTGGTTGTGGGTGGATAACTGTGCCGCTGGAGTACTTTTTTGTCCGGACAATCGGTGAATTTTATCCATTTATAAAACCGGCGTCTTTCTTTTCGGTGTCATGGCGGAGGCAGAGAGTAACTAAGTTTATCTTTGTAATTTTGATGTTCGCAAAGTAACGCCTGAGTAAATAAAATATCAAAATTATTATTCTCAAAAGAAACTTACTTAGAAACATGTACTAACGGTTATAGAATTGATAACATGGTTCAATCATTCGTTTCAAGTGAAATATTACAAAGTTAAAAAATAAAATTTGCTTGAGGGTTCAAGCATATTATTTTGTTTTCAGTTTATAAAATAAACAACATAATATATTTAAGTAAAAGATCTGTTTTGGATGTTTCTCCAATACTTTCTTAAATGGAAGATATAAATATTTGCCTTTGATATTTACATTTTTCTATATACAACAAATTGAATGAAGGCGTAAAATCTCTAACATATTCCTATGCTACAACGTAAATGAAATAGATCAAAGCCTTGAAACAATAATTTAATACTATTTTTTTATTTAAAATAAGAAGCTACATGCTGTTAATTTTACATGTGTATTGAAATTAAACGCGGTTAATTTAACGCATAGCGTTAAATTATAGCGCACTATCTATACTCAACTAGCATACGCTATTTAGATTCACATTCGGCGCTATAACATAACGCCACGTATATATCGAGCGGCTAGCGTAAGCCGTAGTTATAACATTATAACCTACGAAGTTACAAACTACGCGATCTAACGAGTAACGTGCTAGACCGTAGACGCTAGACGTTATAACACAGTTATAACATCTAGCGTAGTTATAGCGCTCAATCATCGCTCGCTGTATGACGTTGTAATGAGTCACGCGCTATTTCAGCTGGCTCGCGCAATCAGTGTTTCAGTTACACGTTATAATATAGTCTACAAGGCTGGTTTTACTGTCACGCTGACGATCGTACGCTGACGGTCGGCGCTGATGTATGTAGCCTGCAGCCGTCAGTGCTGGGGCCTAATTCACGTAATCAAGCGGCAAGCGAATCGAAGCATTTAAGACACACATTTTCTTACATATTATGCCGCGACGTAGCACGTCTCGACGTTCTATCGTGCTTATGTGTGTTTGAAAGCCCTAAGCGCTTTGAGTCAATTACGTGAATTGGGGGGCTGAACGGTCAGCGCGACTGAAAAACGCTACCTATAACTACATACATATTGACCCATCAGCATCAAGCATCAGCGTGACAGTAAAACCAGCCTAACGTAGCGCGCTAGAAAAATATATTTTATAGTCTATAACGCGCTATCATAAAATAGTTTATTTGAACAATACTAATTAAAATACTTCCTTCGAGGTCAAATTATGTCGCGAAAATTTTTAAAATGTTGTCGCGAAAATAAATTTAAATTGTGCTTATACTACAGTAAACTTGGTGGCCACCTCATGTACTCAGTCATCAATAGTTTGTAAGTGATGATGCGGGTCCCTTTTTAAAGAACAGGAAAACTTTTTTAGTGTTACATATCTCGTTTTTAGCAGATTTAGGAAAAAGCAGATGGCTCTTCTGATGGAAAGAGAAACCAACGCCTATAAACACCAAAGATGTGAACGGTGCGTTGCTATTTATGTGGCGGGATGTCAATGCTATACGCATAAGTGTAGCCGGTAGAGGCTACCTTACCCTCTAAACCGAAACATTACAAAGACAAGCATTGACACTATTGCGGCAAGAATAGAAGAATATGGCAGTGATACCAATATACCTGGGCGAGCTGTTGCAGAAGTTTACCCTTTAGTTTACCCTTTAAGTGTATAGCATTTTACAACGTGTCTGGCAGAACGGTAGTTGGTCGATTCTGCAAAGGGAGCCCGAACCAACACGGGCTTTTTTATATATCGTAAGAGAGCAAACAAACAGAAGGGTCTCCTGAAAAGAGGCAACCATCGCCTATAGACAACAAAGATGTTAATGATGCGTTGCGAGGTCTAATGCCACATGCATAAGTTTACTGGCTACCTTACCCTCTAAATCGGAACAGTGACAAGCACTGACGCTATTGCGGCTGGAATAGGCGGGAAACCACACCCGGGCGAGGCAATTAAGAACTCTACCACCTAGTAGCCACGACTCCCACAGTGGTAGTGACTCCCACAGCCAATCGGTCGCATTTTACGACCTGCCTGCCTATTCTTCAAAGGACCCCAAAACCAACACAGGGTGTTGGTTTTGGGGTCACCAACACACGACGAGAAAGGGCTAACACATGGTACTAGCACCTGCTACTAATTAGGTGGAAGAATTTTGCAATGTCTTGAAATTGGTACTATGTCAGCACCTACCGGTATCACTGAAGAAGCTCTTCAGCGGCAAACCAGCTTGCCAACTACAGGTTTCAAGATGACGGTCTCGAGGTAACATCACTACTGTGAAAGTTAAAGGAAGATGATGTTGAAGATGGATGGAAGAAAGATGGTTGAAAGAAGATGTTCCTAGTCCGGCAATGTGTTCTGCCTTGGGATCGAAGTCCATCTGAAGAACGTTAAAACTTGTATATAGTTTATAAATTCAACTAGAAAAGTTGTCTGTTATATAGTTT
Source organism: Apodemia mormo (assembly GCA_036924255.1). NCBI lineage: Eukaryota > Metazoa > Arthropoda > Insecta > Lepidoptera > Riodinidae > Apodemia > Apodemia mormo. Next base: position 13,644,974 of record JAUPFN010000014.1, on the reverse strand, counting down.
ATAAAACAACTAGAAATGCAAGAGAATTTTTAAAGTAAGGCGGTGATACCAGACCCGAACAAGCTGACCCGAAGAAATTCCACCACCTACTACTTACGATGCTAGTAACGAGTGTGGTCAGTCATTCGCCTTTCATGAACTGCCTGGCAGGATGGTAGATGGTGTATTCTTTAAATGGAGCCCGAATGGTTATGAGTATACATATCTTATGTCCTTGCAATGTACTCATACAAATATTCATACAATTCATACAATTCGTACTCATACAAAAGCGCTATTTGATATTTATTACTTTAATAATTTTAAACGGTGCTGGGAATTTTACGAAAATACACAAAACATTTCCTTTGTCAGACTGAATCTATATGAATGATAAACTAAAACTTTTATCACATTTCATAGCGGATACACACACAAGCAATGTATTCTCTATACTCAGTAGTTTAGAAACGTTTGCGTCCTTATGGAACATGATCGCTCTCGTATAAACATCTTACTCATAAAGTTGAAAACTTTTAAAATACTTCCTTTAGAAAAATTTCCAGTGCATTTAATATGTTGTCAATATACTGACGTCCGTAATTCATAGTTGCTGTTCATATTTCTAACTTGACTTACATTTTTCTACTTGCTTTATAAGTTTCCAGAGCAGATTGGAAATAAAAACTGTAAGCGACATGTAGTCAAAAGTACAGTTAGGTACATTAGTTATTATATTTAGTAGTTTAAGGGATATTCTTGTGCGTAAGATACTAATTTAAATTTTAAGATAAGGCAGTTAGAGGCATAAGGTTTCTTTCAAAAATCTTTAGCCTCATCGCTTTACGCATATCTTCTCCTCGAAAATATACGTAAAGCGGATATTCGCGGCTACGGCAAACATGCGATAATCACTGAAATTGGGAGATTTACTCATTAGTATCACCTAACATCTGGCCTTTTGACCGATCAATGAGTTGTTATAAACCATGAGCATCTTTAGAAATTCGAGTTACTCTTACTGAATGAAAATAAATCAGTATACTGGTTATTCTCAATACGAGTTATAACTGAATTTTTGCTGTCATTGTAATTTGTCACTCAAAATTGAATTTATTTGTAGGAGGATATAACATGTCAATTTGCTTTAAATCCTTAACAATCACTGACCGCAGTTTATCTTAATCAAATTAGTAAGCCAATGATTTCTATACAATAATATTTGGTGTTTTTAGGGCATTAGCTTCTCGTCCGCCCTCAGCCTTGGCCATCAAATCGAGTCAATATCACATATGTTTCGAGAAAATGAGAATTATATCAAAGGTCCAGCTTTATTTAGCTCAGAACAGCTACTAAACATGTATAATGTATATGACCCAAATTCACCGTAGTAGTCAGTCACAGTCAACGTAATTCAGAGTACTGTAGTCACCTTTGGGCGGTTTTGCCAAGTATCAACTTTAGACTCTGTGGACCAAATAGCCCGTAGGCTAATTAATAATCGATGATACGAAGGAAAAGAATCTGAAAGTTATTAGAAAATCGAACCCTGAAGAAATTACCAGGTTATTAATTTTATTATATATTTTAAAAATAGTGTCCATTCACATCAATACATCGCTGCATCCGATGGAACCACTGAAAAGAGCATTTTATCCATTCGTCCTTAGGCGTCTTTTCGACGAAGTTTTGAAACGCAGCCACTGATTCCTCGGCATTCATAAATTTTATTATTGAGAATAAATAAAAATCATAAGGTGCGAGGTCGAGGCTACACGGCGGATGACCTCGTAATTCCACGAATGACTTCGCCAAACAGTTGATTGTTTCTCGTCGGTGTGTGATGATGCGTTGTCGTAGTGAAAGAGGATTCTACTGCAAGATCGTTTCCCCGAACTTTTTATAGACAAGTGAGAAACAGCAAGTGGTACACTCTTTGCAGTAACTGATTTTGGATTCTCTAAAACAATTGTCGAGTAATGATCTGTCCTTTCGAAGAACAAGACCAATTTTTCCCACACTTCGACCTCTTTTCACTTTGGTTGGCAACTCCTCGAAAGGAAACTCCACTAAGCTGTCTTTTCGTTTAGGAATCATAACAATAAATTCAGCTTTCGCCGTCCATAATTATGTCAAACACTGCATTTGAGTTACCTCCGCTAAATCTTAGAAGCATTTCATGGCACTTATCAACATGACAGGGTTTTCGGGCTTCGGTCAAATTACGAATTATCCACCAGGCACAAAGCTTCCTGGCCGCTAAATGTTCATGGAAGATTTTGTGTACTTAAATAATATCAGTCTCTAGCATACGCTGCACAACACTAAAATGTTATCTTTAGTCTTCGCTGGAGAAGGTCGTCCCTTACGCAGATCATCGCTGAGATTAGTGCGACCACGTTTAAAATCAATAAACCAGTAACTTGTAAACAGTGGAACGAGATGGGGATTCCTCGTGAAAATTTTCTCGCGTTAAATTCATGCTGACATGACACAGACAATTTTGGACATGACACAGACAATAAAACAAAAAATGACAAATGAATGAAATACATACACAATAATATTAACAAAATGTTACATTTTCAAAATTTAAACTTATTTTTTATTATACTGTTTAAAAGTGGCCTATTCTAAAACCTTTAGTTTGACTCTCGTAAGCTTACAAATAGAAAACTACACTCACTTGAGCATCGTCATAAGGTGGCCAGTTTTTTATAGGATGCACTATGTCCAATTCACTTCACTTCACACAAACTCACCATTCCATTATCGTTAGCATCAGAATGGACAGTCACTACTTATATTTTACATCGAAAATATTATAGGAAGTTGCTTCCTAGTTGCTACTAGTTGCTACTAATCATTGAATATTTGCTACCTAAGAGAAATAAACTACTATTTAAGGTGACCGACCATTTTGATATCAGAACCTATCCGGTGATCACAAACTGCGCAAAATAAACTGAGTTATTTTTAAACAATAGTTGTTACGAACTGATAACTTCATATGTATCGTTTTGAACCTTATAGCTCTTAAGAATAAAAAGTTATAATCATTTGATTAAATTAAAATCTATACTCCTAAAAAATCCGATGAGCAAATTCATCAAATCAATTCATCAAACATAATATGTGATTTATATGCATTCTGCCATTCTGATATAAAAATGGCCGGTCACCTTAAATAGTAGTTTATTTCTTTTTATTCTTAGGTAGCAACTATTTATTGATTATTATTAGCAACTAGTAACAACTAGGAAGCAACTTCCTATAACAATTTCGGTGTAAAATATCAGTAGTGACTGTCCATTCTGACGCTCACCCATTATCAAACTACTAGACGTTACTACGAGTTCCATCCCGTACATTGTAGACATAACAAGAAATCTAACACTACGGATTGGTAACTCTTTTTTTTGTCTCGAGTCGCCAAGGCTTAGAACGAACTACCTGGATGTATTTTTCCTGACAAAAGTAGTTCTGGAACCTTTGAGAGGAGAGTAAACCGGTTTTTCCGAATGGATGTGTACCACCTTTGTCTTCATTGACATACTCTCTCAGATGAGATAGGGGACAAATGCCTATTTCAATTAAAATAAAATAAAAACTACAACCGGAGCGAATTTCACGCTATTCGGACAGCCTAATTAAAATGTTCAAGCTTCATAATATTTTGTCTTTGATAATGTGTTACAGAAATTACATTTATTCTACGTGTGTTTACCAGTTAGAAATTTAAATAGCGACCTGCGTTCATTGATTTATTACTTAAAAAATATATTCCTTATAAAAGTATTACTCTATACTAAACTACTTGTGGTAGTCCAAATCTCTTTTGAAGTATGAATCATCAGTATTTCTGGCAGGCTGTATGTAAAAAGCAAATGATTGGTCAAACATATCACTATCATCTTGACTTTTTTTTCATGTCATAAGATAGCAAACAAGCAGATGGGTTTCTTGATAGAAAGAGTCAACCATCGCCTATAGGCACCAAAGATGTTAATGGTGCGTTGCTATCGTATGGCGAGGTCTAATGCTATATGCATAATACCTTACCCTCCAAACCGGAACACGATATTGACAAGCACTGACGCTGTTGCGGAAGGAATAGGTTAGGCTGTGGTACCAGACCTGGGCGAGATGATGCAGTACTCTACCACCTAGTGAACTAGTGACTACTAGGCATAGATTACCCCCCTTAGATTCCGCATACAGGGCAAGATACAGTCACAACGCATACTTGATTTAGCTAATATAGAAACGCGCGCTTCGAGTCACGACTTCAGTCACGACCAATTTTTAGACCTGTGCGCAAGTGCGAGTTTACATCATTTTAGATCGTGAAAAAATAATTTAAATGGCTTCCTGTGCAGTAAAATGGTGTGGAAAGTCAGCTAAAACATCAAGTTACTGAAAAGATGATATAATGTTTCACCGATATATATTTTTTTATTTATTTCTAACATATTACGAGCTTAGCGGATTTCAAGTCATGCTGGTTATGCATCATACAAAAATAGCATACGTTGATGACTTTTAAAAAAGTCTCTTTTACTTGTTAAGCTAATTACTCTAGCTATCTCTGTTTACCGAGAACACGTGGAAGTTAGTGTTGGGACATTATAATGGTTTGGGATATGCTCAAGTTGGTATCGATATTCCAAGTACGCGAATATTTAGAAAATTAAATAAAGAATTTCATTTTAAACATTAAAATTGATATTACACGTCATTGCGATTGGATATTCCAATGCAATGCAATGCATTCACCCCGTGTTAGTCCGGGCTCCTTTGAAAAATAGACCGACAACCGTTCTGCCAGGCAGGTCTTAAGAGGCGACCGATACTACTAGGTGGTGGTAGAGTCCCGCAACGTTTCGTCCGGGTATTTGGTACCGTAATTTAATTGTAGTAACACTACTAAAAAATACCACTCATTATACCAAGATTGGCGTATTTAACATTGTTGATTATCAAAATAACGATTTATTTATGGAATGACTGAAACAAAGTATTCCTTATTTCATCTTAAGAAAAAATACAATCATGAGCATAAATGTATTTGTTTTTATTTATTTATTTATTACCAATTTGAGCAATAAATTTAAAGAAATTTAAAATTTCTCATTTTTAATATGAAAGTGCTTTTAGTGTTCCGTACCGAAAGAATAAAACGGGACCCTATTTCTAATACTTTATTGTTCGTCCGCCTGTCTGTCTATCTGTCCGTCTGTCACCAGTATATATCTCAAGAACTGTCACAGTTAGACAGTTGAATTTTTTCAAATCATTTATTTCTATTGCCGCTATAACAATAAATATTAATAATATAATAAAATAAATATTTAAGTGAGTTCTCATACAATAAACGTGATTTGTATGCATTTTTTTTTTTCTTTATCTTAATAACGACAACTGGTAAATGCTTGGAATATTCACAGAATATTTAGTTATTTATTCAATTTAAAAATAATACTTAAATTAAAATAAAATAAATATTTAAGGGTGGGTACCATAAAATAAACGTCATTTTTGCAGTATTTATCGATGATGATCCCTTAGTGCGCGAGTCCGACTCTCACTTGGATGATTTTATTTATATTCGATAATTTGATCTGTTTGTTGCCTATGTCCCATCACTATGATTCATTCGTTTTCTGGTGCAACTTTGAATAAGCCAATCACGACGCAGTTGTCGCACTCCCCGCACCTCCTGTGAACTCGAATACGAACAAAAATTCAATGATGCGGAATTTAAGGAGGGTAATCTATGCTACTAGGCAATAGGGATTTGTAATGTTTCACTCGGATTTATCAAGATCAGTTTTCCTTGTCTGCCACAATGAGTACTAATCAACTTCATATAAGTTTACCTGAATTTACAAGTTTGCTAACTTACGGTCCAGACTGGAATATGATGACATAAATTGACTCTATTACGGTAGAAAAATTAAGGAATGGTGCCAAACTCAAATACATAATAAATATACTAAAAAATAAATAATAAAATACATAATATTGAACTTGTATACTTAATTTCATGCATGAAGATAAATATTTTGTAATCTAAAACAAAATTAATAAATTGTTAACATGTTTCTCATTGTAGAGCCCTGAAGAAGTCAACAAAGTTGACGAAACGTTGGTGATAAAATTAAAAAGTTTCACATAAGCCATTTGGCCATCTTTCCCTTTAAATAAGAATTAATATCTGAGTATTTGAGACTTCTCATTTATAGGCTCTAGTATACAAATATAAACAAAATATAAGAGGCCAAAAGGGTACATTAACAAAGTCATGACAAAAACGTAATTACGAAATCAAACTTAACCACGACTCGCAAACAGAAGCGATGTGTACGAAGGAGGCGCGTATAAAATGACTGTAATTACAATTACTTCATTTCGCAAAACCTACTGAGGCCAGAACGGGGAACAAAGCTGTAAGTGAACAAGAAGTCAACATCAAAGCCCTTTGTGGTAACATTTATAAATAATTACGTTTGTTCATTAATGTTTAATTGAAAGCCACTTAACTAATTTACGTTTTTTGAGAAAGATTTAAAAGTTTCATGTTTGTTGTAAGCCGTTTGTTATATATTATATTATTATTTTAAACATCTTTATACCCACATCCCCGTAGAGGTAGGCAGAGGTAAAACCAGTGCACCCACGATTAGCCGAAGATACTTAGTCCCACAATGTAATAGAAGGCAAGCTTATCGCTAACTGGAATGAAGCTGAATGAAGATGAAGAACTGGGCACTTATCCAACCCCGGGCAACGTTATTTTTATCTGAAAACTGAAAAAAAAACACATTTTTGAATTGCCCGACCCGGAATTGAACCCAGAACCTCATGGATCAACATTAACACCGAATCACCAGACCACAGGGATATTATTTTACGTAATATATACTTAGCAATATATTACTAGCTATACCAACACCAAAGAGAGTGAAGACTAGCTACTCCATTTGGAAGGTTCGCCGGAAAACGTGAAAATGTTTAGAAGACCTGAATTTTTAAAGATCATAGGGTTATTTAATCAAAATAATTAAATATAATTTTTATTTATAGTTTTCTTACAAAAATAGTAAACTGTTGTAAGTTTTGCTTGTGATATATGGCAGTAAAAAATATGATTTACATTCTTACTAAATAACGTGCAGTAAGCTAGTCAAAAAGATGAGTTCTAAAAAAACTATAAATTGAGTTGTGATGATCCTAAATTGGTTTGTTTAGATTTATTTGTCATTGAATTTGGCTAAAGTATAGGTGGTAGAGTTTTGCTCTATCTCGCCTAGGTCTGGTACCACCGCCTCACCTATTCCTGACGCAATAGCGTCAGTGCTTAGTACGACGGTAAATTTATACATGTGCCACTAAGACCCCGCACAAGGATATCAACGCACCATGCATCTTTGATGTCTATAGGCGGCGATTTAATGGCGATGTTTGTCTCTTTCCATCACGAGAGCCAACTGCTTGTTTGCTATGTTATGATATAAAAATAGTAAGTCAATATGCAAAAATCCTGATTTAAATTTCTATCCAATAAAGATACACAGGAGAAATATATTTTCTGTAACACATCATCAAAGACAAAATCTTTTGAAGCTTACATGGAAGCTCAAACGTGCAGAACTCAAAGGTAAACAGAACACTTTTAATTAGGCTGCACGAATAGAGGAAAACTCGCTTGTGTAGTGGACTCATTAGCTTACTATTCTGATTAGGATATGCTGCGGTCGGCGTTTGTTTAGAATTTAAAACACATTGACATATATCCTACAAATAAATTTTAAGAAAAAAGAATAAATAATAATAATACGACTGTGTCCATAAAGATTTACATAAAAAATAAATTCCTTAAAATATCAATTAGAAAGTACACATAATTAAATAGAGAATTTAATCTAAGAACATTTCTCTGCGTAAAAAAATAACGAACATTCTTAAATCATTGAATATTTAAAACAAGTTGCTAAAACTAAATTTTAATAGCTTATTACACCCATATTCTTGAAAATAATTATTATTTTATTCTTCAAGATAAAAAAATCTATCTTCACGCCCGTATCCCCGAAAGAGTATGCAGAGGTACAACAAGTGCACCCACGATTAGCCGAAGATACTTGGTCCCAAAAATGTGATAGGTGGCAAGCCTATCGCCAACCGGGCACATTTCAATCCCGGGCAACTTTGTGTTTATCAGAAAACTGAAAAAACACTTTTTTATGTGCCCGACCCGGGAATCGAACCCAGGACCTCATGTGGTCAACGCCAACGCTAGACAACTAGACCACAGAGGCGACAAGAGGAGAGATTCTTCAAGATCATACAAATAATTAAAAAAAAAAATTAAATGATAATAATACGACTGTGTCCATAAATAATTACATGAAAAAATAATTTCCTTCAAATATCTATTAGAAAGTACACAATTAAATAGAGAATTTAATCTAAGAACATAATCTCTGCGTAGAATAAATAAAGAACAGTCTAAAATCATTGAATATTTAAAACAAGTTGCTAAAACTAAATTTTAATAACTTGTAACACTCATATCCTTGCAAAAAATTATTACTTTATTCTTAAAGCTAATTTTAACAGCGGTGGATTTACAATAGGGGCAGTCGGGGCAAGTGCCCAGGGCGGCAAATATTTTAGGCCGGCAAAATTTTGAAAGTGATAAAAAATTTTTTTTAGTCTTATCGAGATTCACCATATAATTAATTAATTCTATTAATTTATAATTTTTTGTTTAATTGCTAATTCAAGAAATTCAATTCATTCATTATTTATGAATTATAATTTTGGCACTTTTTTAGTAAAAATTAATAATCAGAATGATTTAATCAATTTGTTTCTTTGGAGATTTCAAATAATAATCGATTTTTCTATTTTCTGGAATTAAAGAAATTTAATTAGTATTTATTTTTGAAAAATTGAAAAAAATTCAGAATTATTTTTTGCATTTCTTAAAACATCAACTTTCACAATCAATCAATTTAAAAAAGAATGTTATAATTTATCGATTTCACCAATTAATTTTAATTTAAACGAAAAATCGCTTTTTTTTCAATTTATACTGTCGTAAAATATGGAAAAATATAAATATATGTATGAAACAACCTGATATAGTTTCAATATATAACATTAGTTTTCATACTTTAAAAAAAATAATAAGAAATCAGCATGAAAACGTCTTTCTACACGTATTTCCCCGCTCAAGGAAAATTCTAGTAATAGGGCGGACTTTTTTCCGGTGCCCAGGAGCGGCATTTAGTTTAAATCCGGCCCTGAATGTTAATATGAATATCTTGCATCGTGTTAATTGAAACCGACTTCAAAAAATAAGTTTATCAATTCAACGTGTATTTAATTTTATTGGTACTGTAATATATTCAGATACGATAATCGATTTAATTTCCTAGAGAAATACCTATACAATATTCAATCGGTATAGGTATATTATGTATTTTCTGATATTAACTATTAATTGGATTGTAACCATTATTTTTATTGGCTGAAATTTTATACACGCATACATATATACATATATACTGACGTCATCGTGAAAATATTCGCAAAAGGTTCCTAGGACCTCAAAACGTGGAGATCTGTTAAAAACTTGATTTTCATAATCGGAGCAAAATCAGTAACTACTTTTACTACATACGTGACGGGAAATTAAAAAACTTTAAAAATGAATTTGGAACCATAGCCAAATCATTCATTCCCGATACTGTTTTGATTGAATGTATGAGTATATTCAATATTTTGCCTTCTGCGAACTGCATTGCAGAATGGCAGTCGATTATGGCAGGATGGGATGGATGGTTCAAGAATATTCAAAAAGGCCTCAGACAGCGAGGGTGTTAGTTATAATAAAAAAATCAAAATATTTAAAAAAGAAATTCTGAGAAATATATCATTTTTCCAATCCGCACACCTTCTTAGTTGAATGAGAGATAACGACAGACGTTCGTATATTTATGACTAACGAGCCTATTCACGGAGCAGCGCTTCCAAATGGAGATATGTGTAATAAAACTTCACATAAAATATGTGTCGTAAAGTAATATTTACTGGGTCACTACTCAAAGAAATCTAACAAGACATACCTTTTTAATGAAAATTTGATTTATTTAATAATTAAGTTTTTTTTTTCTTGGAGACAAAAATAAAAATCTGAATATTATTATTTTGATTTTTCACAGATATTTTGTGATTCTGATAATAAAATTTTATAAAAAAGAAAGATGTAGATCTTCTATTACCTGTAAAGTTATTTCCTGTTCGATAGGAGTTGTGGTTTTGCTGAAAATCGGTAGAAACCGTTATTCACATTTAAATGTCCCCCTTCCACTTTCCTACGTCAAATTGCCCATAAATTTGCTTTTTCCGTATTTGGAGAAGTTTTTTCTTTTTCCAATAGTTTTCATCCCGTTTTAGATTTTTTGATCTGAAAAATGATGCGTCTTGATCTAATTGTATACTATGAGTAAACAAAAATTATATAGCTGTCTTAACTATCCCACTAATACCATACAAGTGAAGTTGGGAATCGAAACCGATTCACGATTATGAACCGCCATTCAGCAAGTTGGAAGTTGATATCCACAGTGTTCAATTTTACGGACTCTATAGATAAGTCGCTTGCAATTTTGCCATTATAATAGGGATAGCTTCACGTCGTCATCCGGGGCAGGGCGGTAATAACACGCAAAATATTATAATAGTAAGTCTAAACTCCTCGGCGTTCTAAATTAATTAAATAGAGCACTTTAATAACTGCTTCTTAATCGGAAAACATACAAACACATCACCAATTTTAATGAATAACATCCGTATTATTCTCTTAACAAATTAAAAATGCTATACTTATTTAGATAATAAAATCGTAGGAAAGTTAAAACTGTACATTGAATATTTTTTAAAAAGAATACTTGGGGCGTGATCTACAATCGATATCGAAGCCAAAAATATAGTTTTTAGAATTTTTGTCTGTTTGTCTGTATGTATGTCCGGGGTAAACTCAAAAAGTACTGGATGAATTTTTTTTCAAATTTTGCATGAATGTTACTAACAGGTCGGGTCAACATATAGGCTACATATTATCACGCTATCACCTACGGAGGAGAGGCAGTGCGGAGTAAAGTAACTCCGCGCGGACGAAGTCGCGGGCAACAGCTAGTATATTATATAATACTTCATTACTTGTTCGACTAAATATATATTTTGGTCTTGTTATCTATAGGTTCCACACCCTGAGATATGGGTCCCCCGCAGCAGATAGAATCCACCAAATAGAACAATGACTGACTTTTTGCATAAATGGGTGGTTGATTTAAAACCTACCCTGCTAGGTATATAAATAAATATATGAAGTAGGTCGACTATAGTTTGTAGACTATGAAATAGGAGCCCCGCTACGCGTGACTCTGCCTGTTTTGGTAATAAATAGCTTACAACACGAACCCTTCCCGACTTCCCACGTGTTGGTCCGGGCTCTTTTGAAGAATAAACCAACTGCCATTCTACCAAGCAGGTCCTAAAAGGCGACCAATTGGCTATATGTATCACTACCATCGTGACTACTAGGTGGTAGAGTTCTGCTATGTCTCATCCGGCTATTTGGTATCACCGCCTTACCTATTCCTGTCGCAATAGCGTCAATGTTTGTCACTGTCGTATTCCGGTTTAAGGGTAAGGTAGCTGATAGACTAATGCATGTGACACTAAGACCCCGCCACAAGGATAGCAACGCAACATTAACATCTTTGGTGTCTACAGGCGATGTTTGTCTCATTCCAACAGGAGAGCCATCCGCTAGTTTGCTATATAATGATATACTCGTAAAAAATCAACAACATAAAATATTACCAGAGTACACTTACATAATATATTTGTCCCATGTTAACCGTTATGAATATTCAAGCGACGGACGGACGGTAAATTATTTTACTGACCAAACAAAGTTCGTATTTGTTTAGTCTAGGGCCTCGCTAGCCTCAAGATTGGTATTTGATGCGTTCTGGCGGAGTTTATATTGAAGATTCTATTTAATTTCCTGTAAGAGGATGTGTACACGGTGTCTTTTACTTGATACAAAAGCTAAAATACCCCAACCATATTATATGAACAATTAATTAAACTGGAATTAAAACGGAAATACCAAATAATCTTTGAGTTATCGGGAGACTTAATTATATCAATAACGTCGCAAATCCAAGGTCACCCTACGCGTCTCCGAACCGGGCCGATCAAACAAATGATGATAATATATAAAGTCTTTAGGCTATTAGAATGGTTCAGTGGTAAGAATTTCGGTGATTCAAGCGAAGATTAAATAGGTAAACAGACAAAATTTTACCAACAAACTAGTGTGTCCACATAAATAAATATAAGTAAATAAATATTCACAGGACAAATTACACTTACTGATCTAACCCCATAGTAAGCAAATGCTTGTGTTATGGGTGTTAGTCAACGTTACTAATACATACATATTACATATACATATTATATAAATACTAGAATATATTTAATAAACACCCAAACCTGGAAATACAAACATTTATGCTCATCACACAAATGCTAGTCCCCATCGGGAACCCGCGCCCCGTCTTTTGTGCAGTCAGGGTCGCTAACCACTCGACCAACGGGGCGGTCAATAGAAAAGAATATAAATAGAATTTTATAGATTTTTTAGAATAAAATATAACAGTATTTAAAAACTATTGCAATCGATTATACTCCTGATTCTGAACAAACTAGTTTCGGCTATCGACGTATTAAGTAAAAGACACCTTGTATAAATGAACAAAACATAACTCATATTTTTTTTTGTGTGATAACAAATGTTTTTGTTATAAAACTATATCATAAATGAAAAAGTTTGGATGTTTGGATGGAAGGAAGTTTGTTACTCAATCACGCAAAAACTACAGAATGAATGTAAAAGAAATTTGATACTTAGGTAGATGATGAGGAATAAGAACATACGATACATTTATCCCGGAAAATGAGTGACTCCCGCGGGATTCACCAAAAACTTTTATAATGTAACGGACTGCGTCCTGCAGCTAGAGTAAAATAAATGCAAATGTGAATGTTTTTTTTATATCATAAGATAGCAAACAAGCAGATGTATCCCCTGAATGAAAGTGTCAACCATCGCCTATAGACACCAAAGGTGTTAATGGTGCGTTGTTATCTTGTGGCGAGGTCTAATGCCACATGCATAAGTTTACCGGCTACCTTACCCTCCAAACCGGAACACGACATTGACAAGCACTGACGCTATTGCGGCAGGAATAGGTAAGGCGGTGGTACCAGACCCGGACAAGACAGTGCAGAACTCTACCACCTCGTAGACACGGTGGTAGTGACTCATATAACCAATCGGTCGCCTTTTACGACCTGCCTTGGCAAAACGACAGTTGGCTTATTTTTCAAAGGCGCCCGGGACCAACACGGGGGAAAAAATGTGAATGTGGAATGATGTAGGTACCGAGGAACTAAGACTGTCATACCATGATCAGTTTAATCGTGTGCTGTTCGAAGGTGGTGTCAAGCGTCTTCACAACCAGCGTGCTCATTTGAAGACAGTAATGAATGTAGAGGAAGCAAATCTGCAAGGATCAATCGGGACGTAAGACACGCGGTTTTCTCTGCCTATCGCGTAAGGGATATGGCGTCTAAGAATTGCGTCATCGTGGGACTCCTACCAAATGTGAACTATGTTTTAATGAAATGATGACATGAAATGATATGAACAAAAATGAAATTTATGAAAATTATGCATAAAATAGCGCTTTAAGATAATAAATAGGGCATAATCAAACACAACATATTTCAAAGTTTTTTTAAAAATGCCTGTAGGCGCCTAAATCCCTGCCTATATGCCTGCCTAATAGCCTGAAGGGCTACCACAGCAATACTAAATCAGAACTCTATGTTCTAGAGTTCTAGTTTAGTATCGCTAGACTCTTGTATGTTAGGCAGTTTACGTATGTGTGAAAAACTTAGGTATATAATCTCACAATAATTGTATTGTGTTAGTGCTTGTTCGTTGCGGTTCGCGGCGTTCGTTTGTCGGCTTATTACAAGGAAACTTTACACGCGCCGCGTGTCTTGCGGTAGCATAGACTCTAATTTCCCAGAAAGGGTATGGATGTACCATCGAACATTTCTATTTATCGATTCTTCAGTATAAGAGCAATTATAATAAATAATATTTACTTATTTTTGTTGTTAAATTATATCTATATCAAGCCGGTAAATAAATCGTAATGTTGGGATTATATGTATTTTGTTTTACCCCATATTGGTCCGGGCTCTGTTGAAGAATAGACCATATGCCGTTCTGCCAGGCAGTTTGTAAGTGGCTAGCGATTAGCTATTGTGAATCACTACTATTGAGGTGAGTATGTTATGGTAGTAGATTTCTGCATTGTCTCGCCAGGGTCTGATACCACTGCCTCACCTATTCCAGCTGTAATAGCGTCAGTGAATGTTACTGTCATGTTACTGTCATATTTTGCGGTTAAGGAAGCCGGTAAACTTATGAAAGATAGCAACGCACCATTAACACCATTAGGATCAATAGGCGATTGTTATCTCTATCCATCAGCACAGCCATCAGCCTCAAAATTTCTCAAAATCTCCTGGGCTGAATCAGATTAAATTTTCAGGAAGCCTAAATTGAGGGGAATCCATTCGAATGCCATCAACTACATTTCGATCGGTCAAGCCGTTCAAAAGTTATGAGATACACACACACACACACAGAGAGAGAGAGAGAGAGAGAGAGAGAAAGTTAGGTACATACAGAACATACTGACACCAAAAAATGGTTAAACCATCAAATCATGAAATCTTTAATCAAATCATAAAGTTAGGATGATTGCGTGTCTAGACATATCGGGCGTACGCCGACAAATACAGATACCACAGACGCGGCTGTCTTTAAAAATGAAATTTATTTATTAAGGATTGATTTTTTTCTAACTTTTTATTGTACGTTAATTTCGCCTATTATATATTTTGTGCAATAAAAAGTTAAAATAAAAAATAAATCCTTTCTACTTTAGCAAACGAAACTAAAACTGTTTCAGACTGCAGAACAAATTGTTTTTAATAGTCATATCGTAGTATTTAATGCACAATCTCGTGCAGGAAAGCTTAGTTTTAATGAATAGAACAATATTAAGAGAAGATAACATCGGAAAAGCTCTCCACTCTACAGTGACCGGTAATTAAGTATACCACACGGAATTTAATAGGAAGCATTTGGAGGAAATGGCGGGACCCTAATCCGAAAGGGCTGATTTGCATTTTATTAGCATGGGATCAGAATAAAAATGTGTTTATTTTTGGTTGAAAATGGCTTTTGTAAAGATATCGCATTGTGATATGAGCAAAGAGCTTGTATCTTAAATGAAAATCGCAAAATTATAATGAGATTTTCAGAATAAAAGAATCGATGTGAAAGTTATTACGTTGTAAATTGTAGAATGTTATTCGCTTTAAAATTCTAAAATATTTAGCTGTGATTTAATTTATTTATTATAAGATTAAAACAAATTTAAATCGAGTTATTTCATTACTATATTCAATCAAAAACCAATCAAGTGGAATACTTTTGACTTTTGAATGAATCAAACATCAAAACTCTTAGGCTCACTAGGATTCACCGGTTTATTGCTTGGTAATAAGGTGGTGATCCCTATCGATGCATTTAGCAACTTTATACGTAACTTAACTTGTTAGTCTCGATAATCAGGACCATACTAGTTGTATGTGCTCCGAGGCACAATGATGCTAATACACCACTCCCACTTCCACCACTTTTTTCGCACCATTAACATCTTTGGTGTCTATAGGCGATGACTCTTTCCATCAGAAGACCTATCTGCTTGTTTGCTATCTTATGATTTAAGAAAACGTATTTGAAGCTGCTATTAAGATTCTCGCAGAACTCACATGAACATTTTAATCACTTCGAGTAGGGATCGAATCAGGGACTTCATGGTCTGAGCCAAATAACCTATACGCTACACCAAAAAGTACTCAATTGCACGCCTCAACGCAAAGCGTGAGGTAGTGCACTAAACTCACATTAATTAAATCAAGTAAATTTTTAAAGTAAAAATATTATATTGAACTTATAGAATAATATAAATAAACGTCTGTCAAAAGCTCATTTTAACGCATTTGATATTATTAAAAGACAATTTTTTTAAACCGATTAAAAATTGAATCGGACCTGATGTATGTATGCACAGATCTGGCACGATTGTATCTAAAAGACTAAACATATCGAAACATATTTTTTTGGGGTTCCGCACCTAAAAGTCTTACCTTTTAGGTACGGAACCCTAAAAAAATATACGGGACCCTATTACTAAGCCGCCGCTGTCTGTCTGGCTGTATCTGATAAACCGTGATAGCTGGAAAGCTGAAATTTTCACAAATTATGTATTTCCGTTGCCGCTATATAATAAATACCAAAAATAAAAATAAAAAAATGTTAAAGGTCCTGAACAATGAACTTTTTTTCGTATTATTTCGTGTTTTTCGTGCACGGGTCCAACTCGCACTTGGCCAGTTTTTTTAGATTTAGAATTATAGCGCGCAGTTTCTATTGCAAATACCTAATTTCGAAACTTATTTTTAAGGTGTGCACTTTTAGATTTCCCAAAGTTTTTGTAAATTTATATTGAAGAAATGTTTTGGAATAGCCATAGTAAATTATTTATTGGACGTAAAGGGTTATTTTATAGATATCCCTTCCTTCAATATTGGGCTTATGTCAATTTTATGAACACTTAAATCGGCGTTTACGTAGTTTATGACCAAATCGGGAGATTTTTAAATTATTAGATAAAAACCGTCTAAATTATTGTTTTGCAATATTTTCACGACTACACCGTGTTTTCGTTGTTCGTTTAATACACAAATCAAAAGAAAGGTTATATTTTTTGACGTTATATAAATAGATAATTAAATATCAAATGCCTGGTCCAGACCTCTTTATTTTACCTACCTGACTGCTATTCAAGTGATCATCCTGATAACTATCAGAATTCAGAATTGCTTTATTAAATCAAACTTTATACAAGTTATTTTGACGCGTCAACGATTTTTTAAAGTGTTTATAAAATAGATCGGCAACGCGACCACGCACTGAAAACATCTGGCGTAAGAACTGGGTGGACTTGTCATTTTTCATGTTTCACTTTTTGAACTTAAGTAAGGAAGTTAATAATTTTCCCCCTTTTCGAAAATCAAGTTTTCATCAGATCCCCATGTTTTGAGGTCCAAGTAACCTTTTCCGACTATTTTCACGATGACGTCAGTATGTCTGTATGTATGTATGTGTGTGTGTGTGTGTGTATGTGTGTATGTAAACATCTTATAACTTTTGGACGGCTGAACCGATAGAAACGCGGTTGATGGTATTCGATTGGTTTCCACTCAATTTAGACTTCCCGAAAATTTTAACAAAGTCTGCTCAGGAGATTTTGAGAAATTTTGAAAAACAGTACTTTTATAATATAATATACCGATTGAGTACAAGAACAAATCAGCTCTATTCCTTAAAAGACTACGTATAATGCATAAATATCGGTTTATCCGTTTGGGTGTAACCGCTGACAAAAAATTTTGAAAAAGTGTTTATAGACATAAGTTGCTTAACCTTTATAAAGCACAAGTCCATCCGTGCATGGAATACTGCTCTCACCTCTGGAATGGATCCGCCAAATACCAGCTGGAGACACTTGAGGCGATAAAGAGGCATGCGAAGAGGCTCATAAACGACGATGATCTGGTAGGCAAAAAACTCCAGAGCCTCGCTCATCGTCGCAGAATGGCTAGTTTATCGGCTTTTTATCGAATACATTTTGGAGAGTGCGCTGCGGAATTGCACAACTTAATTCCGCCATCCCGTTTTTCTATCGATCGTCGAGGCGCACAGATTCTAGGCATCGCCATATGGTGAACGTTCCAGGTACCCGGACAAAGCCTTCGACTCAACATTTTTCACTCGAACCGCAAACGACTGAAACATGCTTCCTGAGTCTATATTCCCGGACGAGTACAATCTGGGGATCTTCAAGAAAAGAGTGAACTGGTACATTCTAGGGAAGCACGTTCCATCTTAGGCCTCATCTTAGCCTACCATCAGGCGAGATCGAGGTCAAGTGCTTATCTATCGATAATAAAAAAAAACATGTGAATACGGGTAAATTATTGTTTGCTCTTACTATTATTGTTTATCGTAGGTAATTATATTATTGTTTCTTTGTCGTGAGCCCCACAAATATCAGCTGTGGATCGCGTTTGACGCCCAATACAGTGACGCGTCAAGGCCCTTTGTTCGGGATAGCCCGGTACATTGTGCTAGCGCGATACTTCGCTGTAGCCCGATGTATGTAGCCGCGCTATATACAATGAATTAACTATATCTGTTCGCGGATGTCCACGTATAAATATTTTTATTCTATAACTAGCTGACCCGCGCAGCTTCGCCCGCGAATAGATTAACATGTCGTCGATATAAATTTTCTTACAAATTTTACCTCATATTTCAGCCTCTTTGGAGTTGATATTTCAAAAAAAAGTTAGCCTGTTTGACCCTGGATTTTCAACTTTTTACACACCAAATTGCATGAAAATCGCTTCAGCGGTTTAACCGTGAAAGCGTAACAGACAGACAGACAGATAGACAGACAGACAGACTTTCGCATTATATTGGTATATAGTATATTCGTGTTAGGTATTTATTATATTAGGTCAAAATTTAAGTATCTATTTTTTTTAATATTTGATTTCAAAATCCATTACTGAACACTCTTCTTTTATATCTACAACTCTCTTTTTACTAGTCAACCTGTATAATCTATACATATAATAAAATCGTAGGAAAATCAAAACTGAACATTGAATATTTTTTAAAAGAATACTTGGGGCGTGATCTATAAATTACAATCGATATCGAAACCAAAAATATAGTTTTTAGAATTTTTGTCTGTATGTATGTACGGGGTAAACTCAAAAAAGTACTGTATGGATTTACTTCAAATTTTGCATGAATATTCCTAACAAGTCGGGTCAACATATAGGCTGCATATTATCACGCTATCACCTACGGGGGAGAAGCTGTGCGGAGTAAACGAAGTCCGCGCGGACGAAGTCGCTGGCAACAGCTAGTTATTACATATGCGGAATCAGTCTAATTTTGATGAGAAATTTTGACATTAAGCCTACCCGAGGAGAGATTAAAAAAATATTTGGGTGCATTTTAAGTATGAACATTATAATCAAGTCTGCAACTCGGATGAATAGGTGCATGGTCTACAACGCCATTATTAATAATCTGTCAACGTCAACAATCTAGGTTTGCGGCTTACCTTCAAGCTCATAATTAAACTATTTAATATAATTAAATCGAAATGTCAACGTTAGAATTCATCATTATAGCTCTAATTTATGCATAGTTTAGGTAAATTAGATTATTATAACAACCGAAATCTTAATTTATATGTTGAGTAATTGCTTGGTAGATTCTATGCAATATGAATATATTTCGCTTGTCGGCCAGATACTTCATAACAAATCCAAAAGTGCAATCCTCATCACGTACGTTTAATTTAAAAAAATAATAACTAAATGACAATAATAATTAGAATTTTAATAGAAAAAGAATTACGTGATATAAGTGAGGCTGTAAAACAAATCTATAAACAATTGAGCCTACAGGCCATTCCTGAAACTTCCCACTAAATTAAGATATTTACGCTCAAAAGAGTAAAATTTCGAAGCAGAACCCAGTTTTTTCAAATATTTTCGTCACTGATAAACTCCGAAAAATTTGACCGATTTTGATCAAACTAATGGTATTTGACGCAGTTTTTAAAGGAGAAAAGCTGACAAGGTTTTTAAGTCAGTCAGTGTATTATCCTGAAATTTATTTAAAAAAATATTACTTATGTTTGCTACAAACAACGTCATTTTAATATATGAAAAGCTGTAATTTTTGCAAATTAGATTCGATTTTGATTATTGAAACGGTATTCGACGTAGTATTTTTAGTATATTGAATATATATATTTATACACTGGAATACCAAAAAATGATTGTTTAAAAATTTCGGAATTATTTCGAAAAAATATTTGTTTTCAAAATTTTTCGTCAACGATTACTCTCAAATGGATAAACCGATTTTGATACAATTTACGCATTAAACGTAGTTTTTTGAGAAATAGAGCTGATTTATTTTTTGTACTCAATTGCTGTATTAATCTAGAAGTTAGATTAAAAAATACTGTTTCGTCAAAATTTTTTTTGGGTTTTTCAAAAATTTCTCAAAATCTCCTGTGCCGACTTGGTTTAAAGTTATACGAAGTCTAAGTTTAGCGGAATCCAATTGAATGCCATCAACCGCGTTTCGATCGATCTAGACGTTCAAAAGTTATGAGATGTTTAGATATACACACACACATACATACATACAGACATACTGACATCATTGTGAAAATAGTTGAAAAAGGTTTTTTTTGCCTATCTCATGTGTATTAAAACTTTAAGTTTGATTGTGTACAATGCCTGCTGTTACTTTTTAATCACTTCACACTGGGTAGGCTGGAATAAATCTTTAGATAGAAAACATAAGTCTATCTTTTGTACGTTTTTAATTATATTTTTCTCTGTTTGTTCTATTAAGTTGTGTAAAATAAATAATTAAATTAAATAAATAAATGTAAAACTCGTAGCCTCCATGTTGCGTAGAGTAGAAGAGTACCACTCTTATTCAAATAAGTGACAATTTCCAATGTGATGTGATCAAACACTGGAATATGTAACGATACATACGGACTCAAGGCCTGATATGTATGTAAAATGATTAAAATTTTAATTTTATTAACCGTGCATATTTTGGACTTAAATTTAACAAAAACTAACATAGTTCTTAAGTTTCTTTTTATATTGTTTTGTTTTAATATGTATTTTTTAAATATGTTATAACAATTTCTCTGAGTGTTATATCTATTAAATAAATATTTGGCTTGATTAGATTTGATATTTACGTAACAAGTCGAGCAGCGACTAATATCGAGTTATCTAGTAATATTCCACTATTTAATGTATGTAGGTACTGTAACTGTCAGCGATACAAAGCTGCTGGCAGCTCTCTATACACTTTCGTTCTTATATTTTCAATAGATTTGTAATTAGCCTTAGATAGTTTTGAAAACTAATTTTAGCAACATAAAACGTTAACTCGCTCAGGTAAACGTGAACATAAGCGTTCGTTAAAACATAAAGGATCTTGGAGGTTTCATCTAATTTCGACTTAATCCTTACTCAACCCAAATTAAATTCAACAACGACGTCATGCTATCGTTTTAGCACGTTAATCACAAACGCGGTATTAAAAAACTTATCTTAAGGCTACTTAACTAGCTGTTACTCACAACTTTGTTCGCGTGATCCGAAATCATTACTTCCTTTTGATTATTCGGGTAAAAATAGGCTATGTCACTCCTTGATAGCGCAGCTTTATAATGGTAAGAGAATTTTTATGATCGGTGTTGTAGATTTTGAGCTTCTTCATTACAAGAACACAAACCTGCGGCCATTGGTCAGACCATGATAAGTGCATTTTTTGGTAAACAATGCTAATAATACAGTTAGCATTGCGAAAAACGGATCGTTTGATCAGATAGACATATCTCCATCAACACTGTACTGTACTCTTCTACAGTCTATGAACATTTCAAGATAAGTTAAAAAACAGAATATTACATTTGATCATAATAATACATATGCATTGTGCATAATACATGTACAATTATTTTTGTAATTATCACTTTCTGATCTAAGGCCACAGAAATGTTTTCTCCTTATAACATTAGTATAGCTATTTGACTTGTTTTAACCTAACGCCCGAATTTGATACATTTATTGACGAGAATGCATCTTTAAAATTGCATTCATAATGGGCGACAGTTAAAAAAAACGATAATAAAAAATGTCGCCTCTGTGGCCCAGTGGTCCGGTGGCGGTGTTTACTACAGGTCAAAGTCCCGGATTTGCACAAACTATCGTGCAATAATCCAAGATGGCTGAAATCATTTTGAACGTGTAACCATAGACGACGACTTTTTTTACTTCTACATAATATGTGCTAAGAATTGATTACTAAAATATATTTTTTTTGTGATTTACTTTTTTAGGTCCCGTATGATAGGCCCAGTTTCTTAATTATGGAGGATTTCCAGTACCATTTCATCATTCCACTACATTTTACAAAACCACCCGCATATCTCCGAACTGATTGAAAACGACGGCTGAAATGAACAACGCTAGTCTAACCAGGCAGGGCGATATGTAAGCGCGCTAAAACCCTTTGACGTACCGCCAACCGCGCGAAAAGGCATATGCAATCCGAATGTTGGCGACGGTAGCCGATAATAGCCGGTCAAATCTGTATACATCGTGTGATCGCGCGAAGCTTTGTGACGATTGAAAGTGTGGCCGCAGCGTAAGAGTTAACCCCTGGTTAACCCCGACCATCTTACACTATTAGTGCGCACTGAGCGGTATGGTTTTAAACTGTATGAGTTCATGAAGTGAAAGAGGCCTGCTGTAAGTCAAAAAGAGTCAAATATTATTTTGTAGACTAATTATATCTACTGACATTTAGAATTCTTGTCCTTAACTAAAAACATTATGTAAGTACATATTAATTTAATTGAAGTAACAAACCGTAATAATTGGCAGTCTGTCTTGACGGCATTGCTATCATTATTCCTTGCCGTCGATTATACATAACAAAATGTTAATTGCATGTAGCAGAGCTTAGTTTCGCAATTGACAGCTCGTTACCGTAGAGACCACATGTCAATGAAGGTTGTTATTAAGTTAATCATATAATAACAACATATTTTTATATAACCATAATAATCTTTTGTACACCAATTCTACTCATTTGTTTTTTTTTCTTATCTCCTTTAACGGGTTGGCTGGAAGAAATCTCTTTAAGTAGAGATAAGCTCGCTCATTGTACTTATGTTAGGTTTATATTTTTTCCTAATTCTGCTGTTTCCTGTGTACAATAAAGTATTAAATAAATAAATATTTTTTTCATAAATTAATAAGACATTTTTTATTTTCATAATTGCAATAAAATACTACCTATTTCTGTAACAAGTCGGGTAGCAACATACCCCCGTACAACGTAGCCCCGCTGCGAATCGAAGTAGCCCTCCTTCTGGGTGTGCGATCTAAAGAGAACCTAACTAACCTACTTCATCTGTGGCATTAAGTGTCTTTTTTCTAAGTGGTGGGGGGCTTTGCCACCCGATCTCCCATAATAGAGGTAATAAATCCCCCATAATAAAAAACTAGGTATTTACTATTTCTGTATGGCGCGAGTAGTATCATTTGAAAGGGTAAGCTAACCCCTATCCAACCCACCACTCAGAAATCCAAAAATCGTGCGGACCATTTCTAATGCCAACCCAAAACACCTAATGTAATATGAATACCACGTTTGTTATCTTAACTCCAAAATGGGACGCGACAGTTACAAACACTGAAGCTTTTACGGCTTGAATGGGTAAGTCATTGCAGAACAAGACGTTGCAGAACTCTACCACCTAGTAGTCACGATAGTTATACGTTTAGCCTGTTACGAACTACATGGCAGAATGGCAGATGGTACAAAGAGCGCCCCGACCAACCGCCCCCTGGTTGGTCGCGGCTCCTTTGAAGAATAGACCAACTGCCGTTCTGCCAAGCAGGTAAAAGGTGACCGATTGGCTATACGTGCCCTCTCTATCACGGCACTAGATAGTAGAGAATTTCGCAACGACTCACCCAGGTATTTGGTACCAATGTCTTACCTATTCCTGTCGCATGAGCGTCAATGCTTTTCCTTGTCTTATTCTGATTTGGAGGGTGAGCTAGCTGGTAGACCTATGCTTGCGGCATTGCCATCCCACCACGCGGTTAGCAACGCACCATCAACATCTTTGGTGTCTATAGGACGATGGTTTCTCTTTTCATCAGGAGAATCACCTGCTTGTTGCTATCTTATAATATAATAAAAAACTAAACAGAGGACTTCTTGATATTTCGTTATATCTACCTAAATACATAGCTCTTCTTTAGAGTTGTTGGATAAAAGCACTTTATTTTTACAAATTCTATAAAACATACCCATTTACTGAAGCAATACGTCAATGTCACCTTGAGTGATACTTGTATGATACGCTTTCAAACTGCTATTCATTTTCGTTCAGTAAACTATGCGGAAGAGACATTTGTCTCTGCTTCTAGTAAACCGATGTAATCTACCATTTGTAGCCTCCTACATGTTCTCTTGACCTGAGAGACAAATTGTGTCACGTCTTAGAACATACGCTAATATCGAATGCACGCATCTTGCGTAGTAGTAAGTAATACAACGCTACGGAACGATAAAACATAAAGACTATTTTCTATACATTGGACAATTTTGATAAGCATTATAATATAAATAACTTGGTTATTTCAATTGCAATGTGTTATTTTTTCGATATTAGTACCTATCTAAACAAACATTTTTTAAATTTCTGTCTGTCTGTTATTCTGTTTTGTACGGGGTAAATTCTGGAACGGCTGGACTGATTTTTTCACTGAAAAACAAAGAATTTTATAGGGCAGTACAAAGGTTACTTTTTACCCGAGTGAGCATAAGGAAGTCATGAGTTTAGATCACGTGAACAAAGTCGTGAGCAATAGGTAGTTTACAAATAAGATGAGTATCAAGAATGATGATCTCATAATAAACTTATGCGTCACATAAATGTCGTTTACATATAGTTAAGTTAAAAAACATTAAGCATTTACATACCTATTCTATTTAGTATTCAACGGGCCTCGGCATAATTGATAGCTATAAAACTTAAGCTAAAAATTTTTTTTTTCTTTAGGCTTTAAACTATTATTATGAAAAATTTGTCAGTCAATCATACATAAAACTCTGCAATTTTTCCATAAAATCGTAGTTCTTACATAAATAAACAAACTGAAACATACCCATTTTTCTCATATTTCTAGACAGTGACCGAAGCTTCAATTTACTAATAATTTTGATTCAATTTATTTAACATTTTCTCTTGATTTTATATGTTTTTCGTAGATTATTTTATATTTTTCTAATAGTCCTAAATTTTTATCATCTCATGTCAAATTTTATCACAATGAGTCTAGTAATTTCACATTAATTATTAAACGAACATACGAAGTAAACGAATTTTCCGAGACTACTAGATTTATTCGGCGTCTGTTTGTATAAATTTAAGTTCGATGATAACACAAGTATTGTTGATGAGAGTTTCATGAATTTTTTTAAGGAAATTATTGAACAAAAATAATCATTAACTTCGAATCCAAATCAGTGAAGAAACTGCGGAAATATAAATATTATCGAGAAACCTACTGCTAAAACTATGCCACTTTAAATCACAGTTTTGAATTAATCACAGTTTTGAATGAATCACCAGTACTTATTATATCAACACGCAATCGTCGCCATACACTATGAGGTAAGTATTCTATAGTAAAATATACTCTTAAGTAATACAGGCTTTTCAACTGGATGGCCTTACGTTTCCGCAAGACATGGGACACGTTGATTGGTTTGTTATTGCAAATTAATTTGCTTCCGATTTACGAAACATGTTGGACATGTTAAATTAATCGAAAGTAAAACCTTACATTACTAAAAAGACATTTTTATGTAATGCGTGATGGGAAAACTGCCATCATTCATTCTTACAAAATGTTTTTAGCTTTGATACCGTATCTATATACATATAATAAAAGAGTAGAAAAGTAATTTCTGTACATTAAAGATTTTTGAAAAATACTAATTGGGTAGGTTAAAAGATCAATAACAGAGGCGAAAACACTAATTATTAGAATTTTTGTCTGTCTGTTAATTTGTGCTTGTTCTGTAAATTTGAAAATAAGATTCGATTTGTATTTTTTAAAACGGCATTAGACGAAATTTTTTTAGTACTTAAATATTGTAGAATACTAAAAAATGATTGGTTGAAATATTTTGAAGTGAAGACATTTTATATAAGAAAATAAAACTTGGCATTTTTCAGTTCTTGACAATATCTCTCTATCTTCTATACATATGTATAATAAAATCGTAGGAAAGTCAAAACTGTACATTGAATATTTTTTTAAAAGAATACTTGGGGTGTGATCTACAATCGATATCGAAGCCAAAAATATAGTTTTTAGAATTTTTGTCTGTTTGTCTGTTTGTCTGTTTGTCTGTTTGTCTGTTTGTCTGTTTGTCTGTTGGTCTGTTGGTCTGTTGGTCTGTTTGTCTGTTTGTCTGTTTGTCTGTTTGTCTGTTTGTCTGTTTGTCTGTTTGTCTGTTTGTCTGTTTGTCTGTTTGTCTGTTTGTCTGTTTGTCTGTTTGTCTGTTTGTCTGTTTGTCTGTTTGTCTGTTTGTCTGTTTGTCTGTTTGTCTGTTTGTCTGTTTGTCTGTTTGTCTGTTTGTCTGTTTGTCTGTTTGTCTGTTTGTCTGTTTGTCTGTTTGTCTGTTTGTCTGTTTGTCTGTTTGTCTGTTTGTCTGTTTGTCTGTTTGTCTGTTTGTCTGTTTGTCTGTTTGTCTGTTTGTCTGTTTGTCTGTTTGTCTGTTTGTCTGTTTGTCTGTTTGTCTGTTTGTCTGTTTGTCTGTTTGTCTGTTTGTCTGTTTGTATGTTTGTATGTTTGTCTGTTTGTCTGTTTGTCTGTTTGTCTGTTTGTCTGTTTGTCTGTTTGTCTGTTTGTCTGTTTGTCTGTTTGTTTGTCCGTTTGTCTGTTTGTCTGTATGTCCGAGGTAAACTCAAAAAGTACTGCATGGATTTACTTCAAATTGTGCATGAATACTTACTACTTACTAACAGGTCGGGTCAACATATAGGCTACATATTATCAAGCTATCACCTATGGGGGATGAGCAGTGTGGAATAAACGAAGTCCGCTCGGAAGAAGTCGCTGGAAACAGCTAGTACCCAAGCAGCAATCAAGCATGTTTAATACCCATAAAGCAGCTCATATAGAACTTAAAGTTCTATTGCAGCCGTACAATGGTGTAAAAAGATGCTTTTATCGGTATAAGAGACCTTTATGAGTTTATATACAGCCTAATGCTGTACAAGGCCTTTCTTAGAGTTCCGCGTAAGCTTTAGGCGTTATATCTGAATATTAATACACTACTGTACAGCTTTAAGCAATTTGTAACTCATTAGGCTGATTTTAATCCTTAAAGCTGTACATTAGCTGTATTTTGTTTAGCACGGGAATTTATTACAGCTTTAAGTGTTATTATAGTATCACTCAACGCTTGTTTCTGTAAAATGGGATATGCAATCACCGTTCTACAGCTAATATTTATGGCGTAATTGTAGACTGTTATGCAGCCAATGGTGTTAAAAAATCTGCATATACAGCTATAGTACAGCTCAAAGCTGTATTACTGAGAAAATTGTTGTTTGCTGTTTTTATATCTGCATAGTTGATATCATGTGGAAAAAATCAAGAGGAATATTGAAAAGGAATATTTAAATATTATAAATTACCAACTAAGTAATCGTGATGAAGATAAAGCTGAAAAATTACTAATTCAGGTAAACCTACAATCGTCATTTTTATTAATGTTCAAGGAAAAGGGTTCCGTAACAAAAACATTAAAAAGTGATTGTAGGTTATCTGATTTATTATTTTTTAGGCTTATCTTCTTCATTAAGGTTACTTGGTTGGTAATTTACAATAGCTGATTTTTTTTAATGTCATAAGATAGCAAACAAGCAGATCGGTCTCCTGATGAAGATAATCAACCATCGCCTACAGACTGCAAAAATGTTAATGGTGCGTTGCTCTCTTGTGGCAAGGTCTAATGCCCAATGCATAAGTTTACCGGCCACCTTACCCTCCAAACCGGAACATGACAGTGACTAGCACTGACGCTTTGCAGCAGGAATAGATAAGGCGGTGGTACCAGACCCGGTCGAGCCAATGCAGAGCTCTATCACCTAGTAACCACGATGGAAGTGACTCGCATAGCCCATCGGTTGTCTTTTACGACCTGCCTGGCAGAAAGACAATTGGTCTATTCTTCAAAGAATATATAAAAAAGAGTTAAAAAGAGAAATAAAAATCATTACACTGAGAAAATATGTATTTTTTTATTTTTAACTTGCTACTATACGCAGTTTTACAAAAGCGGTATAGTAAGTCGAAAGGGGGTGACTCAGAGGGTCATTTTGAACAACTTTTGTTCAACGATTTGTGAAAATTCCCGAAAAACAATTTTGTTTTTCCATTGTGAAAAGTCACGTGACCAACAAAGTTTCTATGGAGAATCAATATTTTTTTCGCGAATTTCCAAAAGTCGTTAAACAAAAGTTGTTAAGAATGACCCCCTGAGCCACCCCCTTGCGGCTTACTGTACCACTTTTGCAACACCCTGTATATATGTATACTTACAATCGTTTTAAAAATATTACATACTTAGATACAATTACAGGCAAAAGAGTATGTGTTTCTCTTTGAAGAACTAATAATATTAAATCACAAGCACGAAATAACGTATTCTTCTTAAAAATATTTTTGTGATAGACCAATATTTAAAGGGCTTGATTTTTCGTTCTTGATCAACTTAGTTATATCAAGTTGTTTTCTTGGTCATTATAATTCACCTTTATCCTCCCACAAACTGGGTACGATACAAATACGGTTTTGGCTTCTCTCAATTGTTTTTATTATTTTATAAGGCATATTTCCCTGAAAAATAAAGTAAAACATGATTGAAATACATGTCTCATAAGTTATAGTTAACAATAAGTTGGTTTAGTTGTAAAGTCAAACGACCGACGTCAATACAACACAATAGCGAAATCAAGTGACAAACATATGTTTTGTATTTAGGGTTCTTCAATTTTTGTACGTATCTCTAAAAATAATTAAGTGATTAAAAGCCAATTACTGTACAATAGATTTATATAGGGACTTAGTACAGCCTAAAGTGTATTTGGACGGTAATTAAAAGCCAATAGCCGTATAATAGAACAAAAAAGAGATTCAGTACAGCTATTTGCAGTATATCACCCTCCAAATAAACTTTAGGCTGTATAACAAAACGCCGCCATTATTGTGTATTAAAAACAACATTAAAGAAATATATTGTTAAATAAAAGATATATTTAGCAATAGCTAAAGCTATATCTTGACAAGCAACTTATATTATGATCATTATGTACAATATTGTATACAATATTGTACCATAAATACTTGTATATTCTAACCTTAAACACAAACACTTACCGTATTTCGCAATGATTTTATTTGTGTTATCTTGATTATTTCGTAGGCGCGTGAATATTTTGAGGAAAAACACACATGACTTCACAGTCATTTAGAATTTGCACTTTGAATACACCCTTGAATACTGCTCCAAGTCCAAGAATTTATCGTTTATTAATATATTTTTAATTATGGCGTCTGCAGATATAATGTTATACAATATCAAAAACAGATTATATAGTTACTTTTTATCATTTTCAAACACCTATTAAGAACATTTAGCTGCACAAGAGAGTATCTTAAGTATTATAGTTTCTTTATACACCGAATAACAGCCTTTGTACAGCCTATACCAGCTTGTACAGCTATTGTGCAGCCTATTTAACTCTTAGCTGTACAAGACAGTTACAAGAGAGTATCTTTAGTGTTATAGTTTCTTTATACACCAAATAACAGCCATTGTACAGTTTATAACAGCTTGTATAGCTATTGTGCAGCCTATATAACGCAATAAGCTGTATAACTTGGGGCCCTTTTTGGTGTTATATCGGCTGTAGAAGCGCTTCTACAGCCTTTGTACGGCTTCGTATACAGCTTTAAGTTTAAAAATGAACCTAAATGCAGCCTATATAGAGCTTAACGTGCTACTTGGGTATAAAATATAAATCTGATCGACATGAATTATACTAATACAATTTGTACTTTATAAACTTTCACGGAAAGACAGCCTATTGCCAAAATTCGCAATTTTATTTTTAAATTGCAAAATTAGTCTGGAACGCAATGAGGAGAAAACATTTTAAGATTAGATAAATCATCCAGTTTTCTTTGAAAATAAATGAAACTTCTGGAAAGTGTAGATGTTGGAGTACCTAAAATACTTAGTATTCTTCAAATACGTAGTACTCACTAAAGACAGACCCCAAAAAACAATATCGTAACCCATTGAAAAATTGTTAATCAGAAAACAATAACGTGTAAATAACTTCAGTTCAGAATAAGATATTGGCATTAAACAAAAAGTAATCAACATTCCTTAATTGTGAGAAACAACAATTTTTAAATTAACATGTTTCTTAGTTTGTTATTAATTAAAGACAAAAAGGTCTTGACTGCTTATCTTACTTATTGAAATTGATAAAAATTACAATAAAATCAGCTTTTAGAGATTAAAAATAACTAGCAAAAAGCAGATATTTGTAAGGGCTCGCAAAGTTATACTACCTTGTAATATTGTTAGGAAAGTATTTTTATGAGAATTACATCTTTTAATGTATGGACTTTATTTATCTATCTATATATCTAACCTAAAAAAATTTAGCGTATTTTTACCCAAACATTATATTCGCATCAAAAGCGTCGTCAGGCTTTGGTCTAGGAGGGCGCAGGAAAATAAAATCAAAATAAATAAAAAACATGTTTCTAAGACTATTTTTTTTAGTATATATAATATAGTACGGTCTACTTATAATATGTAGCAACTCAAGATTCATCTCGCGCCACCACTTCGCTCTTAAAGTCTAATATTGATAGAAATCAATTTTTTTTTATGGTAGCTTCCTTGATCTTCCTCATCTTAGCTTACCATCAGGCGAGATCGAGGTCTAGCGCTTACCTATCGATAATAAAAAAAGACATACATACATAAAATTTCATATGAATTTAATAAGGCAAAAAACATGAGTTATGTATTTCAGCGTTTTTCAATATTCAGTCCCTTACAAGGTAAAATAGGTCATGAAAGTTTTATATAAACGTACAGGCTAAACCCTTGGGGCTAGAAACTTGAAATTTCGCACACGTATTCCTCTTATGACGTAAGAATCCACTAAGAAGAAATGATTGTTCAAAATTTAACCTCCAAGAGATTAAAATAGAGGAATAAAAGTTGTATGATTTTTTTTTCTTGGACATATTTGGATGAAATTGCATATGAATTGAAGAAAAATTTAAAAAAGGGGTTTTCTCGACTTTTATTTTTATTTATTAATTTTTTGGCCTTTTTCAATATTTTAGTACTTAAAAACTACGTCAAATGCAGTTTCAAAAATCAAAATCGAATCAAGTTTTCAAAAATTACATCTTTTCAAATATTAATAATATTTTGTGTTTCCAACAAATTTACTTAATATTTTTAAAATAAATTTCAGGTTAATATACCGTGCGATGGATTTAAAAATCTAATCATCTTGTCTCTCAAAAAAACTGCGTCAAAAACTGCAATTTGAATAAAATCGGTTGTTTTATGGGAGTTCATCAATAACAATAATTTTTGAAAATATGTGTTTGATTTTCTTTTCAAAAATGAAATGACTATCATTTATAATAAAATTAAGATTTTTGAACTCTAAAAAAAATATATCTTTTGTTCCTTTGAGTTTAAAATATCTTGATTTAGCGGGAAGTTTCAGAAATAGCCAGCAGGGTCAACTAATTTACAGATTTTTAACTTGGTGCTAAATATGTAGATCAGAAAACTACTAATTTTATCCCGATTTTCGAAAATCGAGTTATAGGGGTGATTCTTCAAAAATGTGTTCTTCGTGTGAATTCCATGGTATTTTTGAAATCGCTTAATTAAAGTAAATTACACACACATTTTAAAAGTTTATGCAAATTTAAAGAACATATGAAAATTCGACACGTAGTGAATCTATACTTTTCCTAAAAAAAAATATTGAACATTTGCGGTCCATGGAAATTACATTACAGCCCACGGAATTTACCCAGCAGGTGAAATTTTGCTAAATACCGTATCAGATATGAAAATAAGATTAGATAAAAGTGGTTTCGGATACTATGAACGGCTGCAATATATATTAATACGATATTAGGCAATTTTTTTTCAGCAACTCTTTTTTTCTGAATGTCACCTCCGCTAAACTTAGATACAGCAAAACAAATTAGCGATAAAGTGCGTGTGCTACAAATGTGTGAAATATGTACATTTCCTATTACCTTTTGCTTTACTAAGCCATGCAATTGAAAGTGTGTGAAAAACTTAGTGTTCATATTTTCATAAAAATCATTACAATTGTCTCGACGATGTAATCATATTGGTACATAAGTAAGTAGTCGAGTAACGAAGAATTGCAGGATTAGCGAAAAATATGAATGTATGCTCAACCGAGCAGTTACCTAGCCTATCTCAGGCGTGGTACTACACTTTACGTTGAATACTTTCCTTAACATCAAAACATTAATAGTTGACTCATTTTCGGCACTTTGAGCATGATAATAAGCTTTAAATGATAATAAGCTTCGGTTTAACAAATTTAAATAAAAAAGACAGATTAAACTGAATGTCTATAGACTTTCTGGTTCACCGTGATTCACCGGTTTGTCGGTTAGTGAGGTAAGTGGTGATCCTAATCGCCGCATTTACCGATACGTTAACGATTATCGACTATTCCTAGCGATAACCAGGACCGACAGTTTTATGTGCTCATCCAAGGCATGGGAGTAGTAATACACCACTCCACCCGATTCTAAGCAGCTACCGAGGTTTAAAACTTTCGAGGAAACCCCGAAAAAATTTGAATAACACCTTTACTCCACCTGGGGATCGAACCTAGGACTATGAGCAGTCTAAATGATAAGCTTTGGTTTAACAGATTTAAATTAAAAAAATAACTGACAAACAATATTAGTCACTTAATCTGGTGATTGCATGAATTACAGTATAAACATTGAATATTTCATTTTAATTATTGCAAACAAAATGAAATAAAGTAATTTTCATGGGTTTTTAGTAACTTCTATGGTGTTTTATACATGGAAATTCCACCATGGAAATCACCAAAAAGCATATATTTTGAAATTTCTCGCCATTGGAAAGATATAGGCTACTAGTTTGTTATTGGCTATCTACACTTGGGAGTTAGGTATAAGACCGCAATATCCGTTTACTAAAAATAGTACGATTATTGACCCGTTTATATATTTTTAAAAATGATAGTAGAACGCGTTAGTTTAAAAGTTCATAGTACGATTACATTCCAAAAATGTGACATGAAAATTCTTAAAAATTGAGAACCAAAAATTAAAAAATTGAAGAACTTACTCTTGCACCGAAATTGAGGGATTTAGGGCTACGAATACGTGATCCATAAGCTGCAGCATAAAAGCAGAATCAGAAAAACCAATCCCGATACCTCTAGACCTCGCCAGTTCAGAGTAGTACCCGTCGCAATAAGCGAAGCTAAAATTTTGCAAAGTGTGTGACATACTTACACTCATAAAATAAAAACTTTGACTGCAATTGGATTAGAAGTTGGACCAGGATATAAAATGATTTGTATTTTTAAATTTTGTGTATAAATCTGATTAAAAGCGTTAGTGAATCAAAAAATATCTGCGATTGATCAGAAGACGGAGAGCGTGTTACGCGTGTAAAACGTGCAAAATTAACCAGATTTGAAGTGTTGAGGGTAAATAACTCTTATATACATAGTTATCACATAGCGAAATCTACATGACACGATGCATATAGAATGTATAAACATGTTATAGTAGATTTGTGTAAACATTATTTGTTTATACAGGAGATAAGAATCGGTTACGCTCAAAAATTGTACTCTGAAGAATGACCCATAGGACCTTTTTCGACTATTTTCACGATGACGTCAGTATATATGTATGTATGTATGTATGTATGTGTGCGCGTGTGCGCGTGTGCGTGAGTGCGTGTGCGTGTGTGCGTGTGCGTGTGTACGTGTGCGTGTGTGCGTGTGTGTGTGGATGTGTGTGTGTGCGTGTGTGTGTGCGTGTGTGTGTGTGTATGTATGTATGTAGGTAGGTAGGTAGGTAGGTAGGTAGGTATGTAAACATCTCATAATTTTTTAACTGCTTGACCGGTCTAAACGCGGTATAAGGCATTCGATTGGATTCAACTCAATTGGCTCAACTTACATTTCCTGAAAATTTGAACCCAAATCGGTTCAAATTTTCAGGAAGTGTAAGTTGAACCATCCATCCAGAAAATTGTGAGAATTTTTGCGAAAACCTCAAAAATTTTTTTAACGATACAGTATTTTTTTAATATAACTTCCAGATTTATGTACCGATTCAGTACAAATTCTATGATTATATGATTATTATTCTATGATTATATGAGCTGATGCTCTTTTCCTCAAAAAACTGCTTCCAATGCACAAATTGCATCAAAATCGGTTTATCCGTTCAGGAGTTATCGTTGGCGAAAAATTTTGAAAAAGGTGTTTTGTCAACAAAACTACGAAATTTTTCAAGCAGTAATTTTTTGATCGTCTACGTTATTTCAGTAGTAGAAAAACTACGTCAAATGCCGTTTCAAAAATTAAAATTGATTCAAACTTTCAAATATTAATATTACGCTGTTTACAGGAAACTTACTTCGTATTTTTAAAATAACTTCCAGGCTAATTTACCGACTTATTTTAAAATCTTCTGCTTAAAAGACTGCTTCAAATACCGTAAATGGATTTAAACCGGTGGATTTATCAATAACAAAAGTTTTTGAAAAAGTTTTTTTTATATTTCTTAGACATTTTTTACCTAATAAAACAATTTAGAGCTCAAAAATTGCGTTGAATGGTATTCGAAAAATCAAAGTCGGTCATAATTTCGTAAAAATATACAGCTTTTCGAACACTGAATAGCCACCATTTTTTAAAAAAAGCTTTAGATTTTTGAACTCTTTGAACTCAAAACTCTGTGCTTAGACATATTATTTCTTTGAGCTTAAAATACGTCAATTTAGCGGAAAGTTTCAGGGATGACCTGCAGAGTTCACGGGCTTACAGATTTTTTACTACAGTTACATTAGTTGGTTAGATAGGTGTGTTACATATAATATAGCAATCCTAATAGATAGGTATAATTTATTTAGGTTTGTGTTATAGTTCGGTATAAATAATATTGTCATAGGTAGATTTAGGTTAGGTATTACAAGTTTCTTTTATAAATACGTTAGTTTGTTCCATAGGTATGTTACCGACAAGTATTTTTAATCTTACGTGTTTTACTTAAATTTTAATAATAAAAATATCGTATATAAATAACTAAGATGAAAATGTAAATATTATATTTTATACAATACTAGCGGCCCGTCCGACTTTGTAGAGTTTTTCAATAAAGTAGCTTATAAAGAAAGGTTAAATAAGTTCTAAAGTGAATATGCGCAAGCGAAGCCGCGGGTCGCAGCTAGTAGTGTAATACGATGCTACTTGCTAAATTTCATAGATCTAGGTCTACGGAAAGTACCGTATAAATGATTCTCTTGAGAGTGTCGAAATGTACATTATTTGCACATTACAGATGATCCAATCTTAAAAAGACCAAGAATAAATTCATCTCAATTTATGTTTTACTTGTCGTGAAGAGAGGTATATATTTATAAGGTACATACGTGAAGAGAGGTTAAATTAGCCATATGAAGTAAATTGAAATGCCGGTAATCCCTCGAGTTAGCGCGGCTCGGGACGGAGGTAACGACTATGACATGTTCCAGCCCGTTTCCACTGCTACTAACATGGTACTGTATAACGTAACCTCTATTATACATATCCTTCGTATAATTTTGAAATTATTTCTGACTTTACAAGAAAAAGTCATAGCTCTATTTCGACTTTAAGTTTGTAGAATTAAAAACGAACTCGACATAATCTAATATATATATTTAATGAAATTTTAGGTTTGATGGGTGAAATTAACTAAAGACAATAAAATAATAGATTTTACACTTTCAATGGTGACATTCTATTATTGTTAATTAAAACTAATTTATAATGCGCTTGTACTTTTATTCCACTGTAAGTATAGACAAATAATTTTAAATTAATCGACCCGTTTTGCTTTTAAAACATCTTTAGCTCCCCAATTCACGTAATTGATTCAATGCGCTTAGGGCTCTCACACACATAAACACGATAGAACGTCAACTTGAGACGTGCCACGGGCCACGGCATGGCATAATACGTAAGAAAATGTATAATGCCGCAGCTATACATATCGGACTATAGCGAAATTTCGCGCTAGCATGATGTAGCGGCCTATCGCGCAACTGCATCGCAAAGGGCCTTGAAGCGTCACTGACATGGGCGTCCAAAGGTGATATTTGTGTGACTCACGACAAAAAACTATAATATAATTACGATAAACAATAATAATAGTAACAAAATATAATTTATCCGCATACATATTTTTAGGTAATTTCATGTATAAGCCGTATTTTGATATTGACTATAACTACTCGAGATACTAATATCTCGAGTTAATGTGGTTCGAGACGGAGGTAAAGACTATGACGTGTTCCAGCCCGATTCCACTACTACTAACAAGGAACTCTATGACATAACCTGTATCATACATATCCTTCGTATAATTTTGAAATTATTTCTGACTTTACAAGGAAAAGTCATAGCTCTATTTCGATTTTAAGTTTGTAGAATAAAAAAGAACTCGACACAATCTAAAATGTATATTTTAATGAAGATTTTGGTTTAAAAGGTAAAATTAATTAAAACCAATTAAATATTTTTGGTTTCAGTTTAGAATCTTTTTGCCCCTGTTTTTTAGTCGCGAAACAGTTCCAAGAAGATGTAACAGAACTTCATCGCTAATAACGCTGACAGTGAAAGTGACACTTGTATGTTTTTGGTTCGAGTCAGAGATAAAGACTATGACATATTTTAGTCCGTTTTCTCCGTTACTAACATAGAAGTGTATGACGTAATCTCTGTTAAACATGTCTTTCGTACAATGATGAAATCATTTCTGACCTTACAAGAAAAATCACTCTTCTAAGATAGAATTTGAGTTGAAACCAGTCATGTTGGTCTATACCTTCTTGCGCGTACAGGTCTTGACCTAGTGGCACATAACGAGGTGTTCCACAAAAAAATTGTGGAACACCTCGTTGTGATTAAATTAGTCCCTAATGGTTACTGCTATGAATGACGGATATTTGATTATAGAAACCCGGCATTAGAATTAGAATAGAATTATAATATGATATGACAGTAGTTAATTTACACAGCTATAGGCTAGTTTTTATATCGTTATTATTTCCGCGAGATTAACAAAAAAACTGTTGCGCAATAGGACTTCTTGCATCAAATTCTTAAAATATTTTAATAAAATGTGGTAACTTGTTAAGATATATCCAGACTTCATAGATAGGCTATAACTTTACGAAAAACAACTTCTTAATTGCGAGTTGCAGTTTCAACTATTATCGTATAAATGAAAGCGAAGACACAAAAAGTATGACGTGTTAAAATTCTGTTTACAACATTCACATTTCCAATTTGAAAGAAGCTCAAAGGAACTTCTTTCAATTATTGTAAAATATTGGCTTTTTTAATAAATAATAACAGAATATATCAAAAAGTCTTTTAGAAGATTTCTTAAAAATAATTGATGCAAATCCTGCTACAATATTTTCCCAGTTTTTTAATAACTTTTAAAATATTAAAAACTCGGAATTTAGATCAGTTAATGTAATCACTTTTCTTATCTTAAAGGAACTTACAGCGAGCTATCTCATCCATCTTAATTTGAAGTTATTGATGAGTAATATTTACGTAAGAGAAAAATTCTTGGAATAATTCAAACGCAGTAAATTACATCAACCGATATTCCATTACCTGTATTAATAGAATCCACCCAAAACCAGTGCGAGGGCCAGTACGGCACAGATCCAGTCTCTCAGAGAGCTAATGGTCGATCGTATGAACTTGTCCTTACAGACAGTCTCCGATTGGGGCAATGCCAATCTGGTCAAGTTTAATACAACTAAAACCCAGGTGTGTCTATTCTCCACTAAACGGAGTTTGTGCCATCTATCTCCGTCTTTCTAGGGTGTGTCCGTGCCGATAACTGACCACCTCGAGCTCCTTGGTATCACCTTAACGCCTACTCTCAAATTTGGTTCGACATCGAATCTAAAGGCCAAGTTGCCTTAAAAAAGCTTTGCATTCTGACAAAGGTGAGACAGTATTTCAGCCCGGGATAGTTGCTCAACCTTTATAAAGCACAAGTCCATTCATGCATGGAATACTGCTCTCACCTCTGGAATGGATCCGCCAAATACCAGCTGGAGACACTTGAGGCGATAGAGAGGCGTGCCAAAAGGCTTATAAACGACGATAATCTGGTAGGCAAAAAACTCCAGAGCCTCGCTCATTGACACAAAGTGGCTAGTTTATCGGTTTTTTTATAGGATACATTTTAGAGAGTGGCTGCGGAATTGCACGGCTTAATTCCGCCATCCCCGTTTTTCTATCGACCGTCAAGGCACACAGATACTAGGCATTGCCATATGGTGGACGTTCCACGTATCCGAACAAAGCGGTTCGACTCAACATACTTCATTCGAACCGCAAAGGACTGGAACATGCTTCCTAAGTCTGTGTTCCCCGACGAGTACAATCTGGGGATCTTCAAGAGAAGAGTGAACAGGTACCTTCTAGGGAAGCGTGTTCCATCTTAGGCCTCATCTTAGCCTACCATCAGGCAAGATAGAGGTCAAGCGCTTACCTGTCGACAGTAAAAAAACCCAGAAAAGTATACTCTTTGAAACAAAAAAGTATTTTCCAAATCGGTTCAGGCATATTCAAGTAATCCGTGAACATACAAAAATAAGGTTCCGACGAACTGGAACCTCCTCCATTTGATAAGTCAGTTGTAAACAAAAATTATACAATTAAAAAAAATGTGTAAAATTGACTGAAAAAAAATTGTGAATGTAGTCACAGCTGTTAGTCAACGACTGAATGAATACAATATCCTAAATCGATAGCACATCAATTTAGGATATTGTATTGATTCAGGCGTCACTTTTCGGAAGTCTATGACTTAAAGGAGATTTTTTCCACAAACATTTTTAAGTAATTTCTACAACGCTTATTGAACAAGAAAAGTATTGTTAGATCGTTTTTGTAATATAGTAAATCGGTGTCGCTGTTGACCATATGAGTTCCCGGGTCAGGCAATTACAAATGTGTTTTTTCAATTTTCTGATAAAAATAAGGTGCCCCGTAATTGGATAAGTGCCCCGTTGGCGATAGGCTGGCCATCTATCACATTGTGAGACTAAGTATCTTCGGCTTGCCGTAGGTGCACTGGTACTTCTGCCTACCTCTTCAGAGATACGGGCGTGAAAAAGTATTGTAAGAAAGATACAAAATTTTAAAAAAACAGACAAAAAAAATAAAGAAAATATTTATCCACGTTGTGGTAGACACAATTTCCATTACAAAAGCAACATAAGTAAAAACACAGTATACATACCAAGTGCACCTTTCATTTCGTAAGCGTAGCATTCGTAGCAGAATTGAATAGCATTTCACTTAATTAAATTGAAGCAGTAATAAATTATTATATCGATAATATAAGTCATAGTTTTTCGAGAAGAGGGGGCAAACGAGCAGAAAGAGCAAAATGATAAGCGATCATCACTGCCTACGGACATCCGCAAAATCAGACGTGTCGCAGTTGCGCTGCCGATCTTTTAAGAATAAATATACTCTTTTCTTAAAAGTTCCCAGTTGTATCCATTCGGAAACATCCCTGCCGGTAATTGATTCCACAAAGTAGTAGTGTGAGACAAAAAATGCAGAAACGCTGGGATGTGGATTTCCAGACACCGAGATGATGAGAGTAAACTTTAAATTTTGACGGCATTTCCGATTATGGAATTCAGCGACGAATTAATCTGAACTACTCGCTAGAACACTCCCCATGATAGATGCAATAGAAGATGCAGAACGAATTTACATCTCTGCATAATGCCAGGGTCAAGCCATGTCATATTTTTATCTACATACGATTAGATATATCTTATAAAAGTGAAGCTTTTTCCCGCTTAAATATGCTTTTAATTATAATATAAGCCAGCGATGAATCCGTTAAGGTCCCTGAATAGCTATATCTTGCACTACAATTAATGTCATTGACAACGAAGCGTCAAGTGACAAAATATGAACAGGGTTTAATGAATAAAGGGACCTCGCCACTCACGTCTAAACTCACTCGGCACTTATTAGTTAATTATAAGTTTAAATAGAATTTCGCCAGTTGTGAACGGC
This sequence comes from Apodemia mormo, assembly GCA_036924255.1. Taxonomy (NCBI): domain Eukaryota; kingdom Metazoa; phylum Arthropoda; class Insecta; order Lepidoptera; family Riodinidae; genus Apodemia; species Apodemia mormo. The sequence goes on along the minus strand of JAUPFN010000014.1, from coordinate 13,604,550 downwards.
CATTCCAGTGTGAAAGGCAAATTTGTAGTGTGGAATAGATATGACATATGAATATCACAAGAAAGTTAGAGCGCTGTTCCTATTTGCTTGATTTTGTCTACATAAGATTTGTTCATTTTTGTTGTTTACTGAAAGAGGGTTTTACTTCTTTCGACTAGGAGGCTGAACGTATCTTCTAAACATATAATAAAATCGTACGAAAGTCAAACCTGTACATTAAATATTTTTTTAAGTCATTTTTCATTAAATACTTGCGGCGTGATCTACAATCGATATCGAAGCCAAAAATTTAGTTTTTAAAATTTTTGTCTCTTCGTCTGTTCGTCTGTTTGTCTGTTTGTCTGTTTGTCTATTTGTCTGTTTGTATGTTTGTCTGTTTGTCTGTTTATCTGGTTGTCCGTCTGTTTGTCTGATTTTCTGTATGTCCGGGGTAAACTCAAAAAGTATTGCATGGATTTACTTCAAATTCTGCATGAATATTACTAACAGGTCGGGTCAACATATAGGCTACATATTATCACGCTATCACCTACGGGGGAGGTGCTGTACGCTGTAAACGAAGTCTGCGCGGACGAAGTCGTGGGCAACAGCTAGTACAGATAATAAAATTTTATTTTGTACGAGCTAACTGCAGTAATTACGTGACTGCCAAGTATTGCAACATAATAAACTATCGCCAAAAAGCATATGAAACCCTAAATCGGCACCAATATATATAAAACTAAAAATACTAAATTTAAATATAAAATATGCTGGTGACAACATTTTTCATATTTTCTGGATTACCCAATTATTTACTTACTCACAAGTTTTAAGACCACAAGAAAAAGCAGACAATTTTTACGATGGTTTGAGATGGTGTGAGGTGTGAGGTTGTTCCCTTCCTGAAAACACAGAGTATGTAGAAGTTTTTTTTTTGTTTGCAGGCGTAGGTTCAAGTGGGCTGCCTAATGGTAAGCATTCTCCACTCCCTATGGAGATTTGCAACACCTCTCAGTTACCCATCCTCTTTAATATCTTTTAATTTTTGGACATCATATTACTATTTACTTGTAACTTTTATATTCTAGCAAAAACATCTTTTAGACAAATAATAATTTAAGCAAAGTAAAACTGCGACTAGCTTTCTTTCTTTTTTTTTACTTTTTAGGGTTCCGAAGTAAACTACGAACCCTTATAATTTCGCTATGTCCGTCCGTCCGTCCGCACGATTGCTCAGAGATCCTTATTACTAGAAAGTTATAATTTGGCACGAATATACATATCACGACAACAAAGTGGTAACATAAAACCTTGAAATTTTTTTTTCAGGGTAGCTCCCCTATATGTAAAGTGGGGATGTTAATTTTTTTTCTCACGTACCCCATCATGTGGGTTAATTTTTTCTTTGCTATATGATCTATTCCGTCGATTGTACTGATCGCTAGATATACATTTTTTTATAGCAAACAAGCAGATGGGTGTCCTGATGGAAAGAGTCAACCATCGCCTAGAGACACCAAAGATGTTAATGGTGCGTTGCTATCTTGTGGCGAGGTCTAATGCCACATGCATAAGTTTACCCTCCAAACTGGAACACGACAGCAACAAGCACCGACGTTATTGCGGCAGGAATAGGTAAGGCGGTGGTACCAGACCCGGGCGAGACTAATGCAGAACTCTACCACCTAGTAGCCACGATGTTAGTGACTCGATAGCCAATCGGTCGCCTTTTACGACCTGCCTTTTATGATGACTTTTTTTTTACGACCTGAACGGCAGTTGGCCTATTCTTCAAAGGAGGCCGGGACCAACACGGCGATACATACGTATAACTAGTTAAATGAGTTCATCATTACATATGAAATTGACATTCATAATTTATATCAGGACTTTCGTGTTTCACCTTACTACTAACAAATGAAATAAAACAGTACAACAACGTGTACATAAACCCTTTGGCCGATAAAACATTTAATTTACACGATACTAGTGTAGTCTAGCAACGAGATTAGTCGACCCGGTAACGCTCTCGGGACTTGTCGGTCCAGTCACGTAGAAATCTGGCCTTTGGCTTATCACGCACGACTTGTCCAGCAACCGTGTTTACGATTTCAAACTGCAACGAATATTTTCATTTTCTAAGTACATTTTGCATCGGTTTATGTTTCTAAAGATTATATATTCGATGTCAGAAATTCACTAGTACTCATATAATACTAGCAACAACTATAGACATATGTAGCTGCTTAATCATATTTTATATTAAAACGTCTTTCAGTTTTCTAATAAAAATAACATTGCCCGGGATTGGAAAGTGTCCGATTGGTGATAGGCTGGCCAGTGGCCACCTATCACATTGTGGGACTAAGTATCTTCGGCTAATCGTGGATGCACTGGTTGTAGCTCTGCCTACCTGTTCGGGGGTACGGGGGTGAAGATACCTTTTTTACCCGACTGCAGGAGGGTATTGTGTTTATCAGTCTATATATGTATGTATGTACGTTTGTTCCTATGTGGCATTCTAGAGGCCAAACGCGTAGGCTGATTTTGATGTTTCGCATGTCAATCGATTCGTCTTAACCTTGCGAGTGTCACTAAAGACATGACATTTATTAAAACCCACCATGGAAACCACCAGGCGCCATATTGTCATAATTTAAAAAAAATATATTGATGAACAATATCATGTGGGGTATCGTTGAATAGGTATTTAAAAATAATTTTGGGTTATATTCATCATTTTTCTTTTTAAATAATAGTTTAATATATATAACGATTTAAAGTTAATTTTCCTATTTATATTCACGTACATTATACACACCTATATACCTACCTACTTCAGTATTTCTTATTCGGTATTTATTTCATTAATCAGTATTTATCATCCGTTAGACAATATTTTCAACCGATGAAAAAATGGAGGTTATCAGTTTGACATGTATGTATGTAATATTGTTGGAATTGGATAACATTTGAATATGATGATATATTTTGGCGTCCAAGCACATGTACTAAAATTGCGTAAGTGTGTATGTATATTTGTATGTTTGTCCAGGAATTTTTCGGGAAATAAAAGATATATCGAGATTATTATTTTTAATTTAAAATAAGTTTTATAGCAACTTAGGAAACTGTCTAAGTTTTATCAAAATCGGTTCAGTAGTTCTTACTCCGTGCAGGTCCGGGCTTCTTTGAAGAATAGGCCAATTGTCGTTCTACCAGGCAGGTCGTAAGAGGCGATTGATTGGCTATTTCCGTCACTACCATCGTGACTACTAAGTGTTAGATTTCTGCAACGTCTTGCCGGATATTTAGTACCACTGCCTTACCTATTCCTGCCACAATAGCGTCAATGATGATCATTGTCGTGTTCCGGTTAAGAAGGTAGGGTTCCGTCACACGGATAGCAACACACCATTAACATCTATGGTGTCTATAGGCGATGTTTTATCTTTCCATCTTTCTATCAGGAGAAGCATCTGCTTACAGCACTCAATCTTCATAAACAAATAATACCTGTACCTTGTGATACGATCAATTCCGAACTCGCTAATGTTTTTTTTAGATCATAAGATAGCAAACAAGCAGATGGGTCTCCTGATGGAAAGAGTCAACTATCGCCTATAGACATCAAAGGCGTTAATGGTGCGTTGCTATCTTGTGGCGAGGTCTAATAAATCCAAACCGCAATACGACAGTGACAAGCACTGACGCTATTGCGGCAGGAATAGGTAAGGCGGTGGTACCAGAATCCAGACCTAGACGAGACAATGCATAAATCTACCACCTAGAATCCACGATGGTAGTGACTCGTATAGCCAATCGGTCACCTTTTACGACCTGCCTGGCAGAACGGCAGTTTGCCTATTCTTCAAAGGAGCCCTGTACGGGTTCTTGCTAACTAGTACACTATTAGATTGATAAATGATAGATGATATTGATTATTATATATTGATTTAATATTGATACACTTGATAGTTAATGATTAGTGAGGACGCGTAGCGCTCTTGATGGCTAAATGCGAACTGTCTTATTATACTAATTAAAATAATAATGAATAATGTGTGTCGTGTAAAATGATGAATTGCAATATGTTACGGTTGCACCGTACAAGCCCGGAACCAACACGGGGAAAACAAATACGTCGTCAAATATTCACCAAAATCACGTGAATATTTGGCGACGTATATTCGTGGCATCTCTAATGCTACGGCCGCACTTGCGTCTATCGTCACAAAGCTTCGCTTGGTTATTTAATGAGCATTCAAACCAGAAATACAAATATACGTGCTTTTCAAACAAATACTTGTCCCTGCTTAGAATCAAACCCAAGTTACGATAGTAGCCATTATATTATTGTAATCTGTCTCCAAGACCTGTTGATTGGTAGTTAGGGTCGCTACTTAAGCAAAAGCGGGGCGGTCAGGGCGTTAGTTAGTTGGTTTTATTAGGTACCTACCTATTTAATAGTGCGTTAATACTTTTACTTTACCTTTTTAACCTATTTTTTAACTTCCCACTAGGTAAATGAAAATTTTCAAAATTCGGAATGTCCTTGATTTCACCCCATTTTCTATCATTCTATCATCTATTTATCAGATCTCGAGTTTTGAAATCATAAGAAAATGCTCTATTTTAAATAGGTAGGTACAACAGAGGTAGGTATCTAATAGTTTAGGATATAGGTACATATTATGTATAACTATTTGAATTTGTTTAAAACCATTTTCCTACTTAAAACAATTTCAAACTTACAACAAACAATACACATTTATACAACAAACATTTATAGGTAAACTTTAATTAGTGTTTCATTATTCTGCCTTTACAACGGGGGGATTAATGCAAAATATAAATAAAAGAGGTAAATTGAATATAATATTATACAATGGAAAGGGAGCAATGAGAGTTATAAGGACAATAGAGTGACCAGTTCTTCGAAGGGATCAATTGAAAGACGGAGAATTGCCATAGGCTGTTTACCTATATAGAATTTGAGGACAAATCAATTAAAAACAATGTTCCTGGAGTGAAAGTCAGAATCGAACCTAACCCGGCTCAAAGCATGCGTTGCTTTGAGCCGGGTTAGGTCTCTAGTAGTGTTAATAATAAATAGTTTAGACCACCATAAATTACTTAATAATCCCCACGATATTTACTCTCTGAATGAAATGACAAGATTGCGTAATTTACCATCTTATAATTTTAATATCGAAGTTAATGAATCCTAACTAAAAAGTGTTAAATAAAAAAAATATTAAAAACAGAAAACCCGACTGCATTTAATCTCTAGAAAAGGTTCATTGCCTGAAATGAAAGCTAAAAAGAAAGAAACAAGCCCAGTAGTTTAGAATCATGTTAAGTAAGAATGAATAACTTCACCACTGAAATAGTTCTATAATCGATGTAGGTACATACATTTCATGAATTTTAATTCATCACAGAACGATTAACAGTCAGTATATGTATGTACCTACATCGATTATAGAACTATTTCAATGGTGAAGTTATTCATTCTTACTTAACATGATTCTAAACTACTGGGCTTGTTTCTTTCTTTTTAGCTTTCATTTCAGGCAATGAACCTTTTCTAAAGATTAAATGCAGTCGGGTTTTTTGTTTTCAATAATTTTTTTATTATTGTATAAAGTATATAGTAAAAGTGCATTCCACGCGATATTTTACTAATCATTATTAAATATCAGTTGCTGTCCATGACTTCTAGCGCATGACAATGATATACTCGTAATTGACCGCCCCCTTAGACGAGTGATTATCGAACCTTACTACGCATGAATGGGACTCAGGTTTGATTTCCGACAGGGATAAACATTTATGTGATTAGCATGGGTGTTTGTATTTCTGCGCTAGTGTGATTGTTAAATCTAGAGTATATGTATATTGTAAACTGTACATTAAGACTCGTTGGTGCTCAGAAAAATTCAAGCGAGTTTTTGTAGCACCTTCATAACATATTTATGCTTGTATATGCTTTAGACAAATAAAATAAATAAATAAATGTGTATGTATTACTATGTATTAGTATATTATCGTTTTCTGACACCCATATTACAATCAAATAATTTGTCCAGTAATTGTTATTTATTTAATTGCCTATTATGACACATCTACTTATTACAATGCCATCTATCAGTGGCGTTATTTCTCGGAAACACTACTTTTCGACATGATAAATAAAATAATAATTTTACCATAAAGCTGTATTATATGTGGAGGCAACACTACTTACCTACCTACTTGAAACAAAACTTTAAATACTGCAGTCATCTTCTGAGTTCTTACCCTCTCTTTCTAGCATAGGTGTATGAAAAGAGATGGCAAGACCTCATAGACTGAGATATAACGTAGGTATATGTTTCAAGTGATTATTCCGAGCGCTAGCTCCACTTTTATACAGACCAACCGACAGTTTATATACAGACCGACCGACAGACAGACCGACAGACAGACAGACAGACAGACCGACAGACAGACAGACAGACAGACAGACCGACAGACAGACAGACAGACAGACAGACCGACAGACAGACCGACAGACAGACCGACAGACAGACAGACCGACAGACCGACAGACCGACAGACAGACCGACAGACAGACCGACAGACAGACCGACAGACAGACCGACAGACAGACCGACAGACAGACCGACAGACAGACCTACAGACAGACCGACAGACAGACCGACAGACAGACCGACAGACAGACCGACAGACAGACCGACAGACAGACCGACCGACAGACCGACCGACAGACCGACAGACAGACAGACCGACAGACAGACAGACTGACAGACCGACCGACCGAGAGACAGACCGACAGACAGACAGATCGACAGACCGACCGACCGACCGACCGACCGACCGACCGACCGACCGACCGACCGACCGACCGACCGACCGACCGACCGACCGACAGACAGACAGACAGACAGACAGACCGACAGACCGACCGACCGACCGACCGACCGACCAACCGACCGACCGACCGACCGACCGACCGACGGACGGACGGACGGACGGACAGACAGACAAACAGACAAAAATTCTAAAAACTATATTTTTGGCCTCGACATCGATTATAGATCAAGGCCCCAAGTATTTTTTAAAAAATATATTCAATTTACAGTTTTGACTTTCTTGCGATTTTATTATATGTATTCGAGATAAAATTTAAGTACCTAATATTATGACGTAGGTATTCGTGATTGATATCGAGTACTGGACGCCTTCATTCAGTATAGTAGGGGAGCCAAAAAGGGGATTTTTGGAGTTACTCAAGCGCATCAGATTAACATAGGGGGGTTGCCTCGCATACTGTTAAGTCTCTCCACCAAATGTAATTCTCTTACCTATAAAAAAAACAGTAGCAGTCGTGGGACTGCCGATAGAAGTGAAAACGGAACTATTAAGTTGAGAGTAATTAAAACTATATAACTATATAAAGCGTCCAACGCGCACATAATACAGTCAGAAATAGTCGATGTATTAGTGTATACGTGTACACAGGCTACTGCGCGTGCGCTAGTCTGGCTCTCCATAGCTATAGATATACTATTATCATTAGCATGTCGGTGACGCGAACCGAGGATTTTACCCTCTACCAAAACGCTCAACGCGCCTAAAGAAGTTTTCACTTCAAAAAGAGGTGGGTTATTAGGGCAGAAAAAAAAAACAAAATTGCAATAACTTCGGCTTGCGGAAATTGTCAGATTATATTTTTTCCGTTATTCTTACAAAATTTCCTATATAATAAAAGAAAGTTTAGACGCGCTAGAGAATGTCAAAACAACATTTTCTTTGCAACTTTATGACCCTCCACTCCCTTACAAAACACACTAATCATCAGATTTTCTAAATTTTATCTGGCAATTAACTCGTCATACCTTAATCTGACCCGATTTAGTGTTTCCATGTCACAGTTTTTTTTTTAGTTTTTTTTCATCCGTTGATTTTTTTCTCCATCATTGAAATGAAAAACACCATATAATCTTTTATTTTTCCTATAATTTAGTCTACAAAACCCAATAGGTCCCTACGACGCTCGAGTAACTACCCATTTAGCATCTTGGGCTCCCTTCCTAGCATGTACAATCTTTTACCATTCAGCTTGTATATCATTAATAACATATCTAAAATAACAGTAGCCTAAGTTACTTCTTATTACCATTTTACCCACAAAATTCCCGTTCCTATGGGATTTCCGGGCTGAAAACTATCCCATGTCCTTTCTCGGGTCTCAAGTTATCTTTATGCCAATTTCTCATTCAAATCAGTTCAGTGGTTTAGGCGTGACGAGAGACAGTCAGACAGACCGATAGATTTACTTTCACATTTATGATATTAATATGGATGATATATTTATCATCACATGATAGGCGTATGGATGGATGTTGATGACGGTTTTAGCCTCACATTTGAAGAAACTAGTCTGATAGTATGTAGCTTTAGAACTTCCATAGCCACAAATATATTATGAAAAATTTTATTATTCAAACAATACTCAACTCTTCAACCTTATTATAATATTGTTTATTGAAAGCAATTCCAATAAAATCTAATAGCAATTGTTTAAGTTTCCAAGCTGATTTAACATAAACGTAATTTTGTAAATCGGCTTTTGTATAACATTATTGTTGTAAATCGACTATTGTAGAATATTATCTACTAGCTGTTGCCCGCGACTTCGTCCGCGTGGACTTCGTTTACTCCGCACAGCTCCTCCCCCGTAGGTGATAGCGTGATAATATATAGCCATCGACCATACAGCCCATAGACGCCTAATGTTCGATTTTCCGTATTGAATAAATTCTGGCAACTAGCTGAGCTGAGCTGCAACATCGTGATTGGCTTACTCAAGGCCACAGTGATGTACAGAGAATCTGATTGGTCGACACTGATTGGGTATTGGTGCATGGACATTTACATCGGAACTATAAGTCAGATGTGTTGACAGAACCATTCGCCTGTTATTAGGGGTCTATGGGTTGTGTGGTCGGTGTATGTAGCCTATATGTTGACTCGACCTGTTAGTAATATTCATGCAAAATTTGAAGTAAATCCATGCGGTACTTTTTGAGTTTACCCCGGACATACATGACTTTCCTATGATTTTATTATATGTATAGATTGTCAGGCATGAAAGCTGCCAATAAAATCAAACATATAAAATAAATTCCAGGACATTCAAAAGGAGCAGCTCCTAATCAAATTACGAAATTCCGCTTATGAAGTGAAATACCCGATTAAATTTAACGATTTATTGCTTTGCGATACAAATGTGGTTACTGTATCAAAATATTAACTTTAGGAGCCTTGATGACAAAATCGATTTTTAAAGGAATTATTTACATCCAGCGGTCAAAATTCGAATGTAATTTTTTAATATTTTATTGAAAGAATTTCTTACCCAGCGATTAACATATGATAAATAAATAAATAATAAAATAAAAAAAGACGTGTGGCACTCGGAGACTGCCGCGGTAAAGCTATTGCATAGCATTTTTTATCAACTTATGCAATTACAATTATATATTTATTTTATTTATGCAGTATTTTTTTTTTCTTTGTTTATTCATATTTAAAACACTTTGTACACAAATTATACGATTACAGATATTCACTGTTGTACGTAGATGATAAATACCTATACACATATATACTTTCTCACAAACAGCTGATTACGGTAGTTTTCCAATACAACCAATGCCATCTAAAGGCGGGTTGCTGAACTAAAGAGACAAGCGTGATATTTCAAAAAGTCATTAAAAGTTCTGGTATTTATCGATAGATGGAAAAACTAAAAAGTATCACCGCTGTGCCGGTCGGAGTGGGGGGTGTTAGGTTTTTTTCATTACGGAATTACTGGATTCGGTCTCCACGCTCAAGGCCCGCGATAGAAGCTATGCAATAGCTTAATAAATATTCACGGGACAAATTACACTTACTGATCTAACCCCAAAGTAAGCAAATTATTTATTGTGTTATAGATGTTAGTCAACGATACTGATACACAGAAATACATATATAAATACTAGAATATATTTAATGAACATCCAAACCCGAAAATACAAACCTATGCTCATCACACATATGCTTGCCCCCGTCGGGGATCGAACCCGAAACCCGTCGATTGCGTAGTCAGGTTTGCTAACCACTCGACCAACGCGACGGGGCAGTAAATAATTGGAAAAGAATGGAGAACATTTTTTTAAAAAACGCATGACACGTAGTCGTTACATGAGAGAGAAAATAGTTGTAACCTAAGGTAAAGATGAAAGAAGGTAGGTAACATACACAACAAAACATAATTTTTAACGCAGCAATGTAAAACTGCAGCAACGGACTTACAATTTCCTACATATCTGGAATTCTGCAGTTCCTATTTATCTGGAATTCCGTTTTAATTTGGTGAAGATTTCTTCACCAAATTAAAACGGAACAACACAGGAAGTATACTCTCTCAAATAAACAGAAAGTCTTAATACCACTTTCACATACCACACAATCAATCTGATCATAGTATGTTAATCGCCACATAATTTTTGGAATTCTCGTTAGAAATCTATTTTAAAAAATTGTTAGAATATTTGTTGCTAGTCTGAATATCTGCATAATTGCTTGCAAGCCTGTACATTTGCTTGCATGTAGTCTCACTTACATCCATGCTTACTTATGTGTAGACAAGCCCTGCATGCAAGGAATAAATAAATAAATATTCACGAGACAAATTACACTTACTGATCTAACCTCAAAGTAAGCAAATTATTTGCTTGTATTATGGGTGTTAGTCAACGATACTATATATACTATATAATATATAGAAATAAATATATAAATACTAGAATATATTTAATAAACACCCAAACCCGGAAATACAAACATTTATGCTCATCACAGAAATGCTTGTCCCCGTTGGAGATCGAAATCGAGCCCCGTCGATTGCGTAGTCAGGGTCGCTAACCACTCCACTAACGGGACGGTCAACCATCAAGTCATCAAGGAAGATCGATATTAGTAGGTTAGGTGTTTGTAAATTGTTTTGCTTGATATAAAACTAGCTGACCCACGCCGCTTTGCCCGCAAACAGATGTCGTCGATATAATTTTCCATACAAACTTTTATCCTCTGTTTCAGCTTTTTAGGGGTTGATTTTTAAGTAAAGTAAACTGTGTGGGCACCGAATCTATAACTGAAGCCGTGAAAATGTAACGGACAGACAGATATTGAGTTCATAATATTATTATATCGATCGATATGAGGCGTTACACTTTTCGGTATTTTCATTATCTCAAAGACAAGTAATGAGATTTAAATATTTAGGAATATTAGTTACTATTATGGTTTTATTTGACGTTGGGGTGTGTCAAGAACCGCGACGAAATTAATCAGTTTACAATTAAGCATAAGATGTAATTAATATGTTAAAACTTAGAGCATTTGGAAATATTTTATCGCGACCCACTAGGGATGCTGCAATTGAGCTCTATGAAGTGTCTCAGCTCTTAGCTTATATTTTATAATAGTTGATAAAGTAATTGTAGTTTTATGTAATGAAATCATAGGCTGACGTACCTGTAAGGGTAAAAGCCCTTCAAATAAAAAGATTAAAATAAATATTTGACGTACATAAACTTTCACGAAACTTTATAACCCGAGTAAAACTACCGGTCTAAAATAAGCTATGTGAAATATTTCGGTACTGAAGATTGTATCAATTAAAATGACAAAGCGCAAAATTTCGAATTCAACAATTTAAAAACAATATATGTGAAGAGGTGTTCACCAATAACAAGTGAAAATAAAGAAATTATGAAAGAGATAGAAAAAGAAGAAGTTGAGGATTGCAATGTGCAAAACAATAAATTAAAAATAAAGACAAAAGAGTCAATACAAAAGATCCAAAAAAAGAAAGTTAAAAATTATAAGCGAAAGAGAAAAAAGGCTATTAAATACAAAGTTGCAGACTTAGTCGCCATTAAACGAATGCAATTTACTCAAGACAGTAAACTATATCTTAAGTATCTAGGTCTTATGCGGTAACAGCCAGCAAACAAAATTACAAATACGCTGCTGAGGAAGTTGGTAAATATTACGAAGGTCCCATAAATAATAACATCTCCGCACAAGTAATAAGCCTTGAACAGATGTAAAAATAGATGCATCTGAATCAAATTAATTATCAGGACGGCCGTGTGGGAGAAAGTTTATTGTTTACCATATTTACTATTTTTAAACTTCTATTTTTATTTATTTGAAATTTTAACATATCATATAATATATGTACCTACAATAGATTATCTTCAAAATTAAATCGCGCAGTTTCCTATTGCAAATGACTTTGTGGTTCAAAAACGTTTGATTATAATTAATTAAAACAATAAAAATTATTGAGTGATCTGTGGTACATTTGTTTTCGTGTTTTTTGTTTAATTTATGACATTTCTCATTAATTCAATTTTCGACATTGCTTGGTTGATCAATTGGTGACGTTTAATTTAATGATTTAAAAGAGGCACAAATCCTTTAACGATAGCCAACCAGATACATAATATAGAAGCTGCCAACTCAGTTTGAGAGTTTTAGTCGTATTGGTTTAAATCAGGACTGTACGACCGTTTTTTATTAAAAAAAAACTTACATTTCTATGTTAATTAATACGCAAAGGGAAAAGTACCTTGTACCCCTTTTTAAGGCAATTGGCTCGAACGATGGAGGATAAAATTTTGCACGATTAAAATTTAAATTGCGGAAGAATACCGAAACATAATAGTTTAAAAGTATTAGTATTGTTACGTACTTCGGGTTCATAATTGTAAGAAAACACCACTTATATTAAATCCGTGTATTTACAATACAAATACACACAACACAAGACAACACAATGTTATATTAAATACTCTGATTAACACTAGTCACTCACTGTACTAACACTAAACTTAGAACACTCGCTTCGCACTGGTCACTTTAAGTATCGCTCTCGATCGCCTGATAAAAACTGCCCTGTATTTGTCAACACATCTCTATTTATACCCAGGGTAAATTTCTACCTGGATCCAGAAAAATCAAAATGTATCGAGAAACAATGAATCACTTCTTATCACTTCTTATTGTAAACAAGTTATGACTCATAAATTCTAGTACACGCTACTTTGAACCCTAAGCCATATGCCACAAAGTTCATTATGGTATAGCTTAGATCAACTATTTGTTTGTCAATAGGAGTAGCTATCTCTTTCTTTTATTTCTAGATCTCTCCAGCGTTCCAACTCTACACGTTTCTAGATTATTCGTAACAGTATTAAGTAAAAATTAATAAACAAAACATTACACACACTACGTTCATATTACATACATAACAGAAAACACTCATGTGTTTACTCATAAGTGTATAAACACTCATGGATAATAAACTTTTTTCTTTACAGCTAAAGTCAGTGGTCAAACTTAAAATAAATTTGATTTCTTAGTCTATGGTCGAATTTCGGCCACAGGCGATTGCTAGAAAAGATGATTATGAAAACTAGTATTTTGAAGCATGCAAATAAAATGTAAGAGTTTATTTTTGATTTGAACGATTTTAGATGAACTAATCAGATTTTAAAAGTTATTTATGTTTATTATAACTACATTTACGAGGAAGGCCTGTAAACCTTTTTACCTGACTAAGCCAAAGGACGCAAAGTTTTTGGAACGCACGAACAAAGTTGCAAATAATTAATTGTGCTCTTTTACGTTGAAATTTTGTCGGAAACCTCTTTTCCACGGACACCTTTGAAACGCTAGTTTTAAAACAAAGCTTAATTAGGAAATTTAAATCAGGCGTTTCCAGATAAAATCCAGGTTTAAATACGTTATAGCATAAAGGGTAAAAGCATTTAGGATTTATATAACGTAAACTTAGTTTTCATTCCATCTGTTCTAGCTTGTTATTTCTATATTAATACGTGTAGCAAAAACTTTGTACGCTGTTATGTGAAATTTGACACAGCTAACATTTATATGGAGGATAAGCATAGAATGCTAACATTTTAATATAATAATTAATACATATGTCGTGGCCAGATCGCAGAATTACCCACGTTATGAAATGGTCGAGAATTTCTTGAAATGGTCGCATTTCATGAAAAGGCCGGCAACGCAATTGCTAGACATCTGGTATTGCGGATGTTCATAGGCGGCGGTGATCACTTACTATCAGATGCACCTCCTACTCGTTTGCCCCCTCTTCTATAAAAAAACATAATTGAATGTAGTGTGTATAGTGTTTATGTTTATTAATTTAACGAGTTTTCAATGCGGATTAAATAAATAATAAGTAAATAAATAAATATCACTTGAAAAATTACGTGAATTGTTCTAACCCCAAAGTAAGCAAATTATTTGCTTGTGTTATGGGCGCTAGTCAACGATAGTAATACATAGAAATTCATATACAAATAGTTTTACATACCTAATAAACACCTAAACCTATAAATACAAACATCGATGCTCATCACGCAAATGTTTGTCCCTGTCGGGAATCGAACCCGAATCCCATCGATTCGTAGTTAATTCCGCTAATCATTCGACCAACGGCGCGTTCCCCTGTTTATAAAAATGTTAGCTATCTATTTTTTGCACTTTTGCTCTGTATAATCTTTAACGGTGCCAAATTTCATATTCCTCAGTTCGCGCATTTTTTGTAAAAAGGGATAAAAAGTTTTAGCTTTACGTATTAATATATAGATTGGTTAGTATTGTTGGTCTAGTAGTAGTATGTACTAATAGTCTAGTTTAGTGCTAAATTTATTAAGGTTATTAATTGTCAGTTAATATTTATTTATTGGTATTAACGATCAATCTGTAGTCGAATTTGACCACAGACTAATCAATAAAACTCTTTTAATTTAAACAACATATTTCAGCTTAAAAAATAATATACATGTGTGTATTTTTAAGCTTAATTAATGTAACATGAATGTAGTGTGTAATGTTAATGTTTAGGTTTCCGTACCTAAAAGGTAAAACGGAACACTGTTACTAAGCCTTCGCTCTCTGTCGGTCTGTCTGTCACCAGGCTGTATCTCATAAACCGTGATAGCTAGAAAGCTGAAATTTTCACAAATTATTTATTTCCGTTGCCACTTTAATAACAAACAAATACTTAAATAAAATAAATGAAAATCTAAAATATCAAACCTCACACAATAAATGTGTTTTTTTCGTATTTTTTTGCTATGATGGTACGGAACCTGTGCGTAAGTACGATTCGCACTTGGCCGGTTTTTATTAATTTCATGCACATTTCTAATGCGTATTAGGTTTCTATAGTGCATCAATGTAAATTTTAACTATGACTAATTTCGTAAGCGATTATTCCCGTAATTATCTTAAAAAAGGTACAACGTTTTTGCTTCACGTATTTAATATAGATAAATTATTTGAAAAATGTAACATTGTTTTTTTATTTCCAAAAATAAATCAAATGAGTAATAAAATATTTCCTACTCATTTGATTTATTTCTGGAAATAAAATTATTACTAAAATAATAACGCGAAGAGACAGTACATACATGCGCTGATCAGATAAACCAAAATTCTACTAACATTCCCTTACAAAAGCACTTGAAGAGAAAATATATTTTAGCAAAGCACATACTGGGACATTCGCCAGCGCTCTGTTACAGCCAACTTTATTGCGTACAAGCGCCACGAAAGGTGGTTGAATTTCATATTATTTCTTAGAGCTGCTGTAATAATTTGTAGCATCTGGATTGTCCTGGCAAAAATTTGTTTCTTGTCTATGTAATGTTATAAAAGATTATATTTTTAACAAGCTTTGAGTATGTTTGTTTTAAATGTTCATTTCAAGCGGCACACTTCTATGTTTACTTGATCTTATTAATAAAAATTAAATATTCGTATTTCATGACCTGCCTTTTAAAAACGTACATTTACGCCCGTAATCCCGAAACAGCAGAGGTAAAATCAATTCACCCACGACTAATCTGAAAGGATCGTGACATATGGAACACTGTCCTCTCTGCGGGATCTGGCGTGAAGATATGTATTTACGATTAACTAACAATAGTGGCGCACCTGTCATATCGGTTAATGTGTTAATTGAAAGAGCATTTCTGCTATAGATAGATCGAAATATTACGTTGAAATGAGAGAAGAGTGATATGAAATAGTAAGAA
The DNA here is from genome assembly GCA_036924255.1 of Apodemia mormo. Taxonomy (NCBI): domain Eukaryota; kingdom Metazoa; phylum Arthropoda; class Insecta; order Lepidoptera; family Riodinidae; genus Apodemia; species Apodemia mormo. The sequence continues at coordinate 13,588,369 of JAUPFN010000014.1, read as the reverse complement.
TTAACAATTACCGTTAACGAAATTTATACGACTATACAGTGTTTAATTAAAAGAGTTGTTGTAAATTCGCCAAACTTTTAAATAATCCTTCCATTGAAAGTAAACTGGCCACAGGTACATACTAGCTATTGTGAATTCGCATCATCTCTTATTTTTTTATAAATATTGTAGAAAGTAGTGTTAACAAGCAAAATTAGCAATAACTTTAGCACCTCACATTTATATCATACTAGCTGCAGTGTGCAGCCTGCTGCATTATAAAAGTTTTTGGCGAATCCCGCGGTATCACCTAACTTTACCGGGATAAAAAGTAGCCTATGTGCTATTCCAGGTCATCAGCTACCTGTATGCCAAATTTCATTCGGATCCGTTTAGTAGTTTTTGTGTGATTGAGTAACAAACATCCATCCAAACATCCGTCCAAATATCCATCCAAACATCCATCCAAACATCCGTCCAAACATCCATCCAAACATCCAAACTTTCGCATTTATAATATTAATATAGATTTCATTAACCTGTTCCTGCACCCATGTGCTCGCTTATTAAAAAATAGGCTTAATTTGCAATATCCGTGGTGCCTGTCATAGGACAATCAACTTGGCTCTTTGGCAGAAGCATGACATAAAGGATTAATTAACAAAATGGGTAAAATAAAACCCAATTTATTACAGTTCCTTCCTCCATTCTCTTAAAATATGAGGCTGTTTATATAGACTTTAAATTTATAAAAACATAGTTTTCATATAATATCAAACATATGAACGCATCGATCATGACCAAGAATAAAAAAATATTTTTGATAATTATAATAAGACTAGCGACCTGCTCGCGGTTTCACCTGCGTAGCTTTTGTTCCCGTGGTAATATCGGAAAGGTTTATATACTAAAACCTTTCTCAAGAATCAATCTATATATTAAAAAACCCGCATCAAAATCCGTTGCATAGTAGTAGATATTAAGAACTACTACAAAAGTTTTATAATTAAAAAGAAATCATAAATAACTAAATGAGAAAACACTATATAACTAATAATCATAGCAATAATCGTGGTAATGTTTTAATATTAATAAATTGCTTACAAATATTTATCTTATAATCACATACTTACTTTTAATAAAACCTAATTTTAAAATAAGAACTTTGAAAGCAAATAAATATTTAATTTATTGGTGCCACCACTTTTCCTACTCCTGTATTGTAGCCGCAATAGCGCCAATGCTTTTCACTGTCGTGTTGTGGTGTGAAAGGTAAAGTCGGTAAACTTATAAACATGGCACTTTCATTCCGCGACACGTATTGCAACTATCCAATAACATCTTTGGTGTCTATATGTGATGGTTGTCTCTAAACATTAGGAGAGCCATCTGCTTGTGTGCTATCTTTTGGTAAAAAAAAACTATAATATTTACAAATTACTAAAAACACCTAAAGATTTTTAAGGACTTCAGCTAAGATCATTCCACATAGTATAAAACAAAGTCGTTTTGTCTGTCTGTCCTTATGTATGCTTAAGAGGCAATTTACATTTTAAACCAACTTTTGACAAGAAATCAAAATTTTCCAACTCCTAATTTTTCATATTATAAGATACTTTTATTTAATTAAATGTTACCATTAGATAATTTCATCTTTTAAATATTCCTTCAATGAAACAGATTTTTTTAATCATCAATTGTATTTTTTATAATAAATGTTCTCCGAAATCAAGTTTCGACAATTACGCAAAGAAGCTATTTTTCCAAAAGATATTGCTACTGCTAGAATCAACAAAATTAGAAAAAATACTTAATAACCAGAAACATCCAACGAAAGTGCCTGAGTGGATTACTTTTTTCCTAAAAGATCTATAACTATATCTAATTAATTAAGCAAATATGCCTATTTCAACGAAAATTAACAAAATATTAACAGCTGAGTTTTTTGTTATCAAAAAATGACATTTTCCTATAGAAATTGGCATAGAATAAAACTATATTCTATTCTTATGCAAAACTAAGTCACTTAAATAATATTTATTTATTTTTTATTTCAAAAAGAAATAAAAGAAAATACTTTAAAATCCGCTACGTCCGTGTGCCAAAATTAGTAACACGTAGTAATAATTAAAATATAAAAAGTATCAATACTATTTTCATTTTACTAGCACTAGGTGCACTGTATGAACCAAGACGTCCAGCTCTCGCATTGATTAGAAAATATCTAAATTTCAGTTGGGCGATTTTGTGAAATGCCTCTTAAATCTTTAAAAGTACGCAACGGATTTTGATGCGGTTTTTTTTAATAGATAGATTGATTCTTGAGAAAGGTTTTAGTTTATATACTAAATCTTATTATTATACTTATTATAGATTCTGGTAGTACCATTTAAATAATTAAAAGTACCTAATAATATGAAAAATTAGGAGTTGGAAAATTTTGATTTCTCGTCAAAAGTGGGTCTAAAATGTAAACTGCCTCAGCAGTTTCTGACGTTCTGGCGGATCAAGGCTGAAAAAATAATTTTCAAAGTTGGTTTAGACCAATGGAACTTTGTATAAAAATGACGCGCTCTGTCATTTTGAAAGAATGTTAAATATACGTGTATAATAGTAATATCTTCAATATATTTTTTTATCTCAAACTTATCGAGTGATCCACGTACATACATACATTGATAAAAATTATATTTTTTTGAAACCTAACGAGATTATTACACGTGAATATATCCCAATTTAAATGATTGATAACCTCCTTATTGTAAACCTTAGTGTTTAATAATTTATAAGATAGCTTCACAAGTAAAGTACATTTCATCTTGGAAAAAAAATTTTTTGGAATGTCTGAATTACTGCTGGTCGGCCTTTGCAGCTTCAGGGAACAGTATTGTTCCCAAAATATATTGAAAAATATTTTACTGTCAATAGATAGCGCTCTAATAAATTACTTTTAGGTGTATGTATTACTAGCGACCTGCCGGCGGTTTCACCCGCGTAGCTTTTGTTCCCGTGAGAATATCGAAAAAATTTATACACTAAAACCTTTCTCAAGAATCAATCTATCTACTTAAAAAAACCGCATCAAAATCCGTTGCACAGTTTTAAAGATTTAAGCATATATAAGGACAAACAGAGAAAGCGACTTTGTTTTATACTATGTAGTGATCAAGCGGGACAAGCCGACGGCGATCGTTAGCTCATAATAATGGAAGGTCTCTTGTAAAATACGGAATATTTTAACTACCCTAAATAAAAGACAATACCCTCCATAAGCCGCGACCACAACGACCCATCAATTATTATGTCATTGGAGATCTAACCCTGTGTCCATCTGCGCGTCATTTGTAAACGTCACGCCTGTTATACTCCCTATTAATAACCACACACGTGAATACAGACTTTCTGTCAACGTCATAATGATTATTTTCCCTTCTTATTAGCAAGTGTTACTAGTGACAAAACAATCATTAATTAGATTAGACCTCAAATAAATCATTATTAGCCGATCATTAAGATCAGTAGTCATTAATTTTCTGTAGCTAAGTAAGCACAGGATTTATATACATTATTTATAGCTTTATATATAGCTTTTGTTTCCGAACTTTTGTGCTTGAATTTTAATTTTAAAAAATATTTATTAAATAAACTTGCTACACCCACAAACCACACGGATGTTGCAATTGTTCGATGCGTTAAAAAAGATTTTTTATGAAACTTACGAGAGGAAATACCACGATTCGAAGGATAAACTTTTCCGCGGAACTAATAATCGAAAAGCTTAAAATGAAATGTATGTGAATAAAATAATTTTTTTCTGTTCCCTTGGTTTTTTAAACAACGGAAAAAAATGTTGTTTTGTTTCTTTACATTTCTTTACTTTTTTTACATGCTTGATGTAAAAAAATCACATGATTTACGACAAAATGACATATAACCACGGCTATCCTTTGAATTTCACTATGGGTATGTATTAACTACATTAAAATATTTACGAGACGATAAATATTGAGTAGTTAGCACCACATTACATATAACGATTTTATATGAGAATATTTTCTAGTTTAATCCTTTTTAAAACGTGATATTCATAGCTGGTCACATGATTTACGACAAACAAAAATCACATGATTTACGACAAAATGACATATAACCACGGCTATCCTTTGAATTTCACTATGGGTATGTATTAACTACATTAAAATATTTACGAGACGATAAATATTGAATAGTTAGCACCACATTACATATAACGATTTTATATGAGAATATTTTCTGGTTTAATCCTTTTTAAAACGTGATTATTCATAGCTGGATATCATTTTTGAACTCATATTTTATTCTAATTCCAATACGCTTCAAAGAAGTGATTCATCAAACGAAACATAAAGTCAATAAAAATTTAATTGGAATTAGAAAACTTACGAATGGGAATCGGAAACCTCATTTGACTAATTATTGGGGGCGGGGAGAGTAGTGGCATTACGCTCCACGCTAGGCGCGATGGGGAATAGGGGTCGTCCTCGCCGTTGAGACCGGCGGTGGCGACGATGTGTTTGTTTAGTGTAGAGCTTTGCAAAGGATTGGTGGCGATAGCCACCGTTATCATCCGGGATTGTCTGGATTGGTTAGTACATTGCGGGGCCTCCTATACCTAGGGACGGGATCTATATCAGCGACGTAGTTTGCCGCGGCTACTACTATTGGGTTGAGATGGTCGGCTGCTTTTGTAAAGTAAGTTTTGGACAGTTCTTTGAAATGTTTTACTAATTTCGGGAGTTCTAGCTCTCTATGGAGATCCATGTTGCGTATGTACTACGGGCAGCCCGTGACGGTGCGCATGAATCTATTTCGGACAACTTGCAATTGATGTAGGATATAGGGAAACGCTTTGGTGAAAGCTACATCCCGTTTACAGGGTTCTGAAGTAAACTAGGAACCCTTATATATTATTTATCCGTACGACAGCTCAGAGATCCTTAGTACTAGAAAACTGTAATTTGGCACGAATATACATACCCAAGTAGCACGTTAAGCTGTATACAGGCTGCATTTAGGTTCATTCTTAAACTTAAAGCTGTATACTAAGCCTTACAAAGGCTGTAGAAGCGCTTCTACAGCCGATATAACACCAAAAAGGGCCCAAGTTATACAGCTTATTGCGTTATGTAGGCTGCACAATCGCTATACAAGCTGTTATAGGCTGTACAATGGCTGTTATTTGGTGTATAAAGAAACTATAACACTAAGGATACTCTCTTGTAACTGTCTTGTACAGATAAGCGTTAAATAGGCTGCACAATAGCTATACAATCTGTTATAGGCTGTACAAAGGCTGTTATTCGGTGTATTAAGAAACTATAACACTAAATATACTCTCTAGTACAGCTAAATGTTCTTAATAGATGTTTGAAAATGATAAAAAGTAACAATCTGTTTTTTATATTGTATAACATTAATTATATCACATATGGTATCTGCATATACTAGTCGCATCAACAAAGTGGTAACATAAAATCTTGAAAACTATTTTTACAGGGTAGCTCCCCTACATGTAAAGCGGGGATGTTAATTTTTTTCTCACGTACCCCATTGTGTGGGGTATCGTTGGATAGGTTTTTTAAAATTTTGTAAGTTTGTGAAAACAAGTTTTTGATTAAGGGAACCGTTTGTAAAGTATTGAGTTTTAAGTGCTACTTTTTGTTAGAGTCTAGTGTCCCCCCCTCTGCAGGCTAAATAGTTGGTTTTGAGGTAAGAAAATTCACGATATTAGTAAATACAATGAAGTTAAAAGAAAAACTATCACGGTTTAGAATTTTTTTATAAGTTTTTGAGTAATAGTCAACCAACTTATAAAATTAAGTACATGTTAGTGATAAATATGATGAAATTAAAAGGAAAACTATCGCGGCTTAGAAGGCTTTAGAAGTGTTTGAGTAAAAGTTAACCAACTTACAAAATGTACTCAGAGAATTTTTATAGGTGGTGAACCTGTGGAACGGATATATATTTGGCATTGACGTTAATTAACTTAAATGTTCATAGTATGAAACTATAAAAGCTCTCTTGTTAGTTCGCATTATTGCGATGAGCACCGTCGGAACCCTACATTGCGCGTGGCCCGACCCGCACTTTACCAATTTTTATTTCATTTACAATAAGGTACAGTCGCGGAAAGCTGCGAAAATGGACAGTAGATACTTCATCCCTCGTTAAATAATATATTTGAACAGCAATGTCAGTTGTTGCTCCTCTACGGTCATTATTTTTTATGACCATCGCCGTTAAAGAAACAATGACATGAAATCACAGTTCGGTTATACGCACGCTTAAAGTTTTTACTAATAGTACGAATATTATTCGTTTTTCTTTCTACCCCATATGTTTCGATGTTACTTATTCGTAGCTCGTTCTACGGATAAGCGTAGCACATCTAAAATCACATCGACTTTTCCATATAGAATAATATGTTTTCTTTAGAACCTCGTAGAATATGCTACGAAATATATGCGTACCAAAGATAAACCGATTCTAGTCTGATATGTTATGCCTCAAGAAACAGCCAGAGGGAGCTTTAGGGTTGGCAAATATATCAGTGCAACTTTGAATTTTCTGAAGAATAAGTCATAGCGAAAAAAGTACATTGTTTATATTATTACTTTACTGAATAAATATCATCATGCTGGTGTCCTTGCGTAGTAGGAAGAGTGAATCAAGTATCAGAAGACAATTTAGTTCATATCGTAAAGTTTGTCAGTTGGTGAAATAAGCAGTGATATATTTTATCATCCTGATAACGTCTATCAGTCAATCAATTTCAATACTTTATTGTACACCAAAAATAACACATACAAAAAGAAAACAAATAGCATAAAATTGTATACAATTTGGCGGTCTTATCGCCTCAAGCGATCTCTAACAGACAGACAACGAGCAGGGTAAGAAATTCTTGCAAAAAAGCAAAAAATGCAAGTTGGTACATAAACTATGCAATACATGGATTGCAATTAATTATGAGGAGGTAGAATTCGGCAATGTCTCGCCTGGGTTTATGGTACCACCGCCTTACCTATTCCTGCCGTAATAGCGTCAATGCATGTCATTTCCATGTTCCGGTTAGGAGGGCAAAGTAACCGGTAGACTTACATGCATATGACATAATCATCTAACCACACAAATAAATAGCAATGCACTATTAACATCTTTGGTGTCTATAGGCGATAGTGTCTCTTTCTATGAGCAGAAACATCTGCTTGTTTGTTATCGTATGATATGAACATAAAATTAAAGTTGTGTTATTCCTGCCGCGACAGCGTCAGCGCTTGACACTGTCGTGTGCCGGTTTGGAGGGTAAGGCAGCCGGTAAACTTATGCATGTGGCATTAGACCTCGCCACAAGATAGCAACGCACCATTAACACCTTTGGTGTCTATAGTCGATGGTTGACTCTTTCCATCAGAAGACCCATCTGCTTGTTTGCTATCTTAATAATAATAATAATTCTTTATTTGCATGAAATAGGAGTACAAATAGATCTTAATTAGCTAAAGAGTAACAATCCTTCCTACTTCACCATCAATTGGTATGCAAATTTTTGTTTTTAGGTTATTTAATATGTATTTTTAGCAAAACTATAATATTAAACAAAACATGCAACCTTTTACTTATGATATAAAAAAAATAAAAAATCTTTTTAAGCTCGAACAAGAGCTAAATCGGCCTTAGGGTTACCGAGGTGTATGCGTTGTGAGAAGGAACTCCTCAATCACATTTTAGAAGTGTGTCATCGCTAGTCCAACATTTAGGGCGAATAACCAATATATTTCAAGTCTGAATAAACGTAGAATAAAATATATTTAGTACCAATTCTACTTAATATAAATATAAATATAATAAAATCGTAGGAAAGTCAAAACTGTACATTGAATATTTTTTTAAAAGAATACTTGGGGCGTGATCTACAATCGATATCGAAGCCAAAAATATAGTTTTTAGAATTTTTGTCTGTTTGTCTGTATGTATGTCCGGGGTAAACTCTAAAAGTACAGCATGGATTTACTTCAAATTTTGCATGAATATTACTAATAGATCTGGTCAACATATAGGCTACATATTATCACGCTATCACCTACGGGGGAGGAGCTTTGCGGAGTAAACCAAGTCCGCGCGGGCGAAGTCGTGGGCAACAGCTAGTAATTATATAAACGCGAAAGTATGTTAAGATGGATGGATGGATATTTGTTACTCTTTCACGCGAAAACGGTCAAACCGATTTTGATGAAGTTTTGCACACCTAATGATGATGACCTGTAATAGCACATACAGTATTTTGCATCCTGGAAAAATAAGTTATATTCTTTTGGGATTAACAGAATACTGAGTAATACAGCGGATTGTAGGGCACAAGCTAGTGACTAATACATGACTAGCTAGTCATGTATTAGTCACTAGCTTGTGCCCGCAACTTCGCTCGCATTAAATTAATTTTAGGGAAGTGGGGGGTTAGAAAAAGATAAAAAATAGACTATGTCACTCTCCATCCCTTCAACTATCTCCGTACAAAAACCACGTCAATTCGTCACTCCGTTTTGCCGTGAAATTCGGACAAACAAACACACTTTCACATTTATAATATTAGTATGGATGACACTTTTATGACATCCATAATGTGATCCGTGTTGATCCGGGCACTTTTTGAATGACAGACCATCTGCCGTTTTACCAGGTAGTTTGTGAAAGACTATAAAAGTCGCTACGATCGTAACTACCAGGTGGTAGAGTTCTGCAACATCTCACCCGGGTCTGGTAACACCGCCTTACTTTTTTATTTTATGCTTGTCACTATCATGTTTCATGTGTCATATTTTGATTTTTGTGCATTTTGTTGTGCATCAATGTGTTTTTATGTTGTGATCTCGGATTTGCCTATATGTGTGATTGCATAATTTGTATGTATAGATGTAAAATAGGTATATAGTCATAAGATAATATAATAGTATATATATCTGTTATGGATACCCTACTCTACCTTTAAATGTTATCCTTATCAACAAAGGTTGTCTGGCAGAGATCGCTCTTTTGGCGATAAGACCGTCTTTGTGTACTACGAGTATAGTAATTAATTATACTAAAAATGTATTTTTAAATTCTAAGTTTGTGCACAATAAAGAGTTTCATTCATTCATTCATTCATGTTTCGAATTGTAAGGTAAGGTAGCCGGTAATACATGTGGCTTTGATATACCATCACACGGATATCAACGCACCATTAACATCATTGATGCCTTTAGCCGATAATTTTATTTTTTCAGTCTATCAAGAAAGCAATCTGCTTATTTTCTATCTCATGATACGTAAAAATACTTAGTTTTCTCCATAATTCCTTATCTTTGTTCGGGATCTTTTATAGAATAGACCAACTACCGTTCTGCCAGGCAGGTCGTAAACGGCGACCGATTGGCTATGCGAGTTACTACTATCGTGCCCACTAGGTGTTAAAATTCCGCAACATCTCACCTGGGTAATTCGTACCACCGTCTTATCTGATATTGCCGCAATAGCGTCAATACTTGTCATTGTCATATTCCAGTTTAGAGGGTAATGTAGCCGATAAACTTTACACGTGGTATTATCAGCCCGGGTAACAACGTACCATTAACCTCTGTGGTGTCTATAGGCGATTTATTTTTATCAGGAGAGCAATCTGCGTATTTGCTAGCTTATGATATAAAAAAATAATGGTCTAGGCCCCAACTCTTGAATTTTTATACTCATTTTTCATTTATACTCAACTAGCAACCTGCCCGCGGTTTCACCCGCGCAGCTTTTGTTCCCGTGGGAATATCGGAAAAGTTTATACACGTAAACCTTCCTCAAGAATCAATCTATCTATTAAAAAAAAACCGCATCAAAATCCGTTGCGTAGTTTTAAAGATTTAAGCATACATAGGGACATAAGGACATAGGGACAGACAGAGAAAGCGACTTTGTTTTATACTATGTAATGATTATAACAAAGTCATTTGATCGCCCTCCTCTTAAATATAAGTTTCAAAAGAATATACCATATGCAGTTCAGAAATGTGAACGACTGGCTCTGGACTGACTAATGAAATATGTCATTACTATCAAAACTACTTAATGATAGAGTTACATATCATACATACGAAATGATAGTTTTAATAATAAAACAATGAAACAAATAAAGTGCTGGTAATAATAATAATAAAATAATATCGCTGGACGTATTATACAAATCAATGTAACCCCAAAGTAAGCAACTTATTTGTTTGTGTTAATGATGTTAGCGAACAATACTAACACAAAAAAAGGAATACTTACATAAATACATAAGAAACACCCAAACCCAGAAATACAACACTTATGCTCATCACGCAGATATTTGTCCCTATCGAGTGACCGGCGAAGATCGAGACTGACATACCATGATCATATTGATCGAGTATTGTCCGAAGATCAAGAGTTCGCAACTGGCGTGTTTGTATGGCGAGAGTAATGAATGTGAAGGAAGCGAGGCGAGTCTGCAAAGATTGTGATGTACGGTACTTGGTTCTCTCCGCCTAGGGATTTCTTGAGGGATCTGACGTGAAGAGATAAACGGAGATGAGTCTAAGTTATTATATTTATTTTGTCAACGCAGCAACCCTATCTTTATATAGACTTTATATCACAAAACTCTTCTAGTAACTGAATATATGTCAGCAAAACTAAAATTTCTCGATGGAGGTGGGCAAATAAAATAAAACACACAATAGCGTGCACCACAATATTTTATTTCCTAACTGCTTTCCTTGCAGTTTGACTTGGCGTCGATATCTGTACATAAATGCCCCTAAAGATTATGAGGATAGCATAGCAATGTTATTTTTTTCGGAAAAGGTTTTTAAATGATTATATGCTATAACTAATACACCTTTGATAAAATGTAATAAATATTATAATTCATTTATGTAGGTTACAAGTACATTGTTTTTTCAAAGTAAATACATTATTTTTTTCACTATTCAAAGACAAGTCTAGCTTGGCTCTCTCTTTCAACCATGTGTGATTTCGGCAACAAAATTCGTATTTTTTTTTATAGTAGAGGGGGCAGACGAGCAGGAGGTGCACCTGATGGTAAGTGATCACCGCCGCCCATGAACATCTGCAATACCGGAGGTATAAGTCTTGCAGCTGCGTTGCCGGCCTTTTAAGAATGAATAAGCTTGTTTCTTGAAGGTCCCCAAATCGTATCCGTTCGGAAACACCCCCGCGGGTAATTAATTCCACAAAGGAGTAGTGCGAGGCAAGAAGTGCCGTCAAAAGCGCACAGTTGTGTATTTCCAGACATCGAGGTGGTGAGGATGGCTATTTAAATTTTGTCGGTATGTGAGTGTGTATGTATGTGTGGACGTGTGTGTTTGGATGTATATAGCATACGGTAGTCAACATTTAGAGTAAAAGGAATGCATGTAAAACAAATTTATTGGTATCCCTAGAACCATACAGTCATTTTAAATTCCTTTCAACTGACTTCTCAAAAGGAGGAGGTTATCAATTCGGCTGTATGTTTTTTTTATGTTTGTTACCTCAGAAAATAGTCATTTATAAAACGACTTTGAAAATACTTTTTTGCGTTATACCCGTGTCATTATAATTTGGTGAAGATCTGATGCAGGATTCAGAGATACAAAAAATGTAAAATCGGTTTTTGCAGTTTTACTGCATTAAAAAATTGTTTGCTTATAAAATATGTCACAGATTCATCTGCTTCCTCACTAATGCATCAACAGGATTAAATACTAATTTTTTAATCAGAAATGCGGATATAAGAAACTATTTAACTGAGAATACTTGTTATAAATGTGACAATTTTTAATCAAGATGATGCCTTTTAAGACCTACAATAACTTGACCAGTTTTTTTTTTAATGTTTACATTTAAATTTTAAAAACTACATTTACCAATAAAAAAGTAACCTATCGTATTGAACTATTCAAAACTGGTAAAATAACCATACGCAGTGTAATTTAGGCAACATTTTTCTAGGCAGTCCAATTATTATCATATTTTGATTTAGAGTAAAAATAAAAAATACTATAATATGATAGCATGGGAGTTAATTCGATGTTTCGTATTTTAGGGATTTTAAATAAAAAACCTATTATATCATATATATTTAGTTATATGAATGTGAGGTATACATATTATTTTTCAAGATATTTTAATAGTTTTTGATAAACCACAGAAACTCGGCGTTAAGGTACTTTAAATTGTCTATACCATAGTTTACATTTTTGATCTAAAATCACATTTCCGATTTTTTTAGTAAAAATATTCTCCGATATATATATATATATATATATATATATATATATATATATATATATATATATATATATATATATATATATATATATATATATATATATATATATATATATATATATATATATATATAATTTTCACTGGATAGAATACACAAATTGATCTTAACCCTAAAGTTAGCTATAGCTTAGCTTAGCTTAATTACTTTAATTATTAAAGGTAAAGCTAAATATATTTCGAGGCTAAATACATTACAGGTGTGCAGAAAAAATATTTTCTGCACACCTCTAATGTTTCTGAATGAGTTATCCAACAATGGATGAGTAAAAAATTATCCATACTTACTTACTAAAAACTTTACCCTAAATAAAGCGTTCCCGTGAAATATTAAAAAACGCATCGGACTCCAGCAAAATTTAATGAATGCTTTTTTTATCTAATGAAATATTTGCTTTGATTATTTTATTATGAACAAAGTCGCGGTGCACTAACCATTTAAAGATCAGTCTACAGTAACAGTCTGCGAGCTTGGTCGGCACTTTACTGAAAGGCGATTAGTGAATCAGCATTCAGTTAGACGTTAGTCTAATAACTTAATTGGTGTGAATTTGCTGACTTCGCTTCAATTTTCTGTTTTATTAAAGACCCATAATTAGAAATCGTGAGAAGCGATCTTTTGTGTTAACTGTTTTTTTTTATTTGCACCTTTAGGCACCAAATGTTCTAATGGTACGTCGTTATCTATGTGGTAAATATATAAAGCATATTGTAAAAATGTATTTCTTTAAATAAATATCACTGGACAAATCTTAGGAATGATCTTATACCAAAGTAAGCAAATTATATGCTTGTGATATAGTGATATAGGTAGAAATACATCTATATATTAATATGTGCAGCAAATACTTTGTACTCCTTTCTATGACAATTACGCGAAGGAGGTATTTGAAATTTGGCATAGTTAAAGTTAATATTACGAAGGACTGCAGACCATTTTCGCGTAAAAGAGTAACAAACATCCATCCATCCAAAATGTAAGTATGTTTTCGAAATTTCATATTTATAACTAGCTGTTGTCCGCGACTTCGTCCGCGCGGACTTCGTTTACTCCGCACAGCTCCTTCCCCGTAGGTGGCAGCGTGATAATATGTAGCCTATATGTTGACCCGACCTGTTAATAATATTCATGCAAAATTTTAAATAAATCCATGCAGTAAGTACTTTTTGAGTTTACCCCAGACATACATACAGACAAAAAGACAAACAGACAAACAGACAGACAAACAAACAGACAGACAGACAGACAAACAAACAGACAAACAGACAAACAGACAAACAGACAGACTGACAGATAGACAGACAATCAGACAAACAGACAGACAAACAGACAAACAGACAAACAGACTAACAGACAAACAGACTAACAGACAGACAAACAAACAGACAGACAAACAGACAAACAAACAGACGACAAAAGGACAAAAAGACAAACAGGCAAACAGACAAACAGACAAACAGGCAAACAGACAAACAGACAAACAGACTTACAAACAGACAAAAATTCTAAAAACTATATTTTTGGTTTAGATATCGATTGTAGATCACGCCCCAAGTATTCTTTAAAAAAAATATTCAATACAGTTCTGACTTTCCTACGATTTTATTATATGTATAGATATAAGCAGGAAATAGTTTGCCCATTACAATAAAGAAAAATTAAAAAGAAATTTTATTGATTCAGGCGTTACTTTGCAGAAATCCATTATTAAAAAGGTGAAATTAATTAAATTTGCTATTATCGCGTAATTTATTACAGTTCGCGGATTCGCGGATCGCGTAAGTTATTACACCGCGCGAAAGACAAGAAATTATTTATTAATGGACATTTACCGTACAAAACAAAAAAAAAAAACAAATCGATGCTTATGTTAATAATCTTACTTATATCTAAAAGAAAGAACAAACCGTAACAGTAATAGTGAGTGATAATTTGAATCTATTAAAATAACTCAGTATTTTTTGAAGCTTGGTGAACCTCAACACTGGTTTTCAGTATCCCCTATTTATTTGACAGCAAACGAGCTTACAGCACGTGCGAAACATTATTATAATATATACATGCGCATGTACTTACATTCTTTATTTAAAAAAGTATACATACATGTATATACTTTACTAATTAACATATTAATAACATATTAATTGGTAATGATCACTAAATATCTGTATTGATGCGGGCCCTTTCCAAGCGTATGTCAACTCCCTAACTTTTAGACACATTGTTTGTATAATATATGTCACTTGAATCGTGACTACTACCATAGACTAATATATATATCTACTATATAACTGGGTCGTAGAGTTCAGCAGCGACCGTGTTTGGTATCACCGTTTTACATATTCCTGTGGCAGCATCGGCACTTGTTGTCGTTGCCCGCGATCTATTGTTAGGACATTTTTAACAACTGTGTGTAAATGCATATGATTTATTAGTTAATATATTAACTAATATTTTAATAATAACGAATGTTTAAATTTTAACGGTAAGTCCGTTAAAATTCAAACTGGTGACAGTTTAGCGCCACTTGTCACCTGTTTGTCGGTGGCATGATTAGAATCCCGCCTTAACCTAACGGTTTGGCGCTCGGATGAATTGTTTGGCGGGGATTAGACAAGCACTCATCATCTAGCAGTTGACTTGAACGGTTCTTTACTTGATACTTGATTTGTAAAGAAGTGGTTATGTTGAATGTAATGAATAAGAATATAAGACAATGTTAAATCTATCGAAAACTTTTTGAAATGAAAATAATTAAATTAAAATGAATTATTTTAATGTAATTATTTTCATAAATCTTTTTCTTCTGAGGCTGTGAGACTTTGGAATACTCTTCCCATTGACATTAAGCATAGTTTCTCCAAATTATCTTTTAAATGTTCTCTCTTTAAGCATTTGGCAGCTGGGTTTGGCAGAATAATGGTGTAACGCGCTATGGCAGTATAATATGTATGTATTTACATAACCATATATAAATATATTTGTATATATCAAAGTATTTATGTAGGTATATGTATAATGAATTATATATGTAATATATTACTTGTATCTAAGTATATCGTAATATCGTATTATCTCATTGTTTTGTTTAATTTTAATTTACTTTAATAATAATTAAGAGGGTGTGTTCTTAGTAAACGATTGTAATAAGTTTCTCTGTGTACCCCATCCTAAACACTGTTTATATTTGCTTAAGGTTGACTGGTAGAGAATGTCATGTAGCATTAAGTCCACCTCAGGACATATTTGTGCATACATTTTTAAATAAATAAATGAAATGAAGGATATTATATGTATTAACGACTTCAAAATGTAGTAAATGTAATTATCAAGATGAATGTGTTTTTCTGGACTATTTATTAATACTAGCAAGCGGTAAAGTAAATTTATACAATTGTCTCTTTCTCATCAGGAGAACAACCAAATTATTTGCTATCTCATCGTTTATATTTTTATATATTTATTTCATTCAGTTAGTATCTTACTGCAGCTATTTGTCATTTTTATAAAGGTTTTTATAACTATACTAGCTGACCCGCGCAGCTTCGCCCGCGAGTAGATTAGCATGTCGTCAAGATAACTTTTCATACAAATTTCATCCCTTATTTCAACCCTTTGAGGGTTGATTTTTGAAAAAAAATTAGCCTATGTTTGACCCCGGCTCTTCGACTACTTCCATGCCAAATTTCAGGTAAATCGGTCCAGCGGTTTAGCCGTGAAAGCGTAACAGACAGACTTGTTAAAACTCTGCATCAGAGAGTTCCAGTTCCTACGTCCAAGCTACACTATGAGCTCAGTCGTATGGTACCATAGTATTGCATTGTAACTGAGATTCCACAAGTCTTCAAGTTTTTGTACAAATGGATATCAGAAAGTCGTTAAAAAGTGGCTTGCAATATTTATAAAATCTGCTATTTACATACGAAAATGGCCAGTTAAATAGATGCTGAAGATCTTCGAATGAGGATCTTGAAGTATCATCTCAAGGTTACCATGTGATTGCAATATCAATATAGTAAAAGATAATACAAAATTTAGTATTGATAAAGCCTTTACAAGTTGCTTAATTCCTTTCATCAATTTGAAAAGAGCTGGTGATCTTGAAACGGCTGAACAGATTCTATTGAATCATAGCTAAGAACCATTTCGCAAAACAGGGCTTTCAATTAAAAACAAACCACAACCAAATCGGACCACCCGCCAGGGCGCTACGATGCCACGGACAGACACACACATACACAGATACACAGATTATATACACCTGAAACTTATAACACCCCTCGTTTTGCGTCGGGGGTTAAAAATACATTATAATTAATAAACAAAGCATTAATTTCTTTTTCTTATTATTTAAAAAATATATAAAATGTGTAATCGTTAAACATGTAACGGCAGAGTGAGTCATACCATTTGGCGTCACTCCGTTTGATATTTCATATTAAAAAAATAATACCTAAATATTCACCCCTATTACGAGTATACAGACGCTAAAAGTGTTACCTAATTGTGCGTTACCATCCGTACTCTTTAAACCAGAACACGATAATTACAAACACTGACGCTCTTGAATAGGTAAGGCAGTGGTACCATGTTGAGAATATTCAAAAGAACCCCAGTCTTACACAAGAACGCGCTTGTTTACTATTCTATATCTATACATATAATAAAATCGTAGGAAAGTCAAAACTGTACATTGAATATTTTTTAAAAGAATACTTGGGGCGTAATTTACAATCGATATCAAAGCCAAAAATATAGTTTTTAGAATTTTTGTCTGTTTGTCTGTATGTATGTCCGGGGTAAACTCAAAAAGTACTGCATGGATTTATAGTTCGAGTCAACATACAGACTACATATTATCACGCTATCACCTATAGGGGAGGAGATGTGCGGAGTAAACGAAGTCCGCGCGGACGAAGTCGTGGGCAACGGCTAGTATGAAAATGAAATTACCGCCTATACTCTAAATTTTATTCTTAAAACATTAGTTTTACCTTAAGGATTCTCTAGCGTTGAAATAACTTTTAAAGTAAAAAAGTTTTTCTTAGAAGACAATAAGATGATTAAATTCTTTATCTTGAAGCTTTATTGCTAAGGTTATTTCTTTATTTATATAACAGCTTTTGATAATCTGATGAATGATGAAACGATCTAAGCGTTTTTTTTTTAAATGAAACTTTTATCTCTCTCTCTTTACTTCGTTAAGGAGTTGACGTGAATATACATATATAGAAAAAAAATTAAAATATGTCCGTGCAGAACAATGTCGCCAAAAATGCCTTATAATAAGGAGAAAGCATTTTTTTTATTTTGAACAGGTTAACCGATTAATTTTCAAACGTAAATCAGTGCAAGGGTCAAGCAGCGTTTTATAAAGACTTGGATCTACCTTAGCCTCAAAAATATCGGTTTCTTTACGGGGCAAACTTATAAGGGTTTTGAATCAATAAACTGATTTTGAGATTCGCCGCTCCCAATATCACAATCCCAATCCGCACACATAACAGACCATCTGTTTTCCCCGTATTGGATCCGGGCTCCTTTGAAGAATAGACCAACTGCCGTTCTGCCAGGCAGGTCGTAAAAGGCGACCGATTGGCCATGCGAGTCACTAACATCGTGGCTACTAGGTGGTAGAGTTCTGCATTGTCTCGCGCGGGTCTGGTACCACCGCCTTATCTATTCCTGCCGCAATAGCGTCTGTGCTTGTCACTGTCGTGTTCCGGTTTGGAGGGTAAGGTAGCTGGTAAACTTATGCATGTGGCATTAAACCTCGCCACAAGATAGTAACGCACCATTAACATCTTTGGTGTCTATAGGCGATGGTTGACTCTTTCCATCAGGAGAACCATCTGCTCTCATCATATACCTACATCGTGTAAAGGATGGCCTATAGAAAGTCGAAACCATAGATTTGGACCATGATTTCAAAACGAAACCCGTCTAAAATTTCTGTGGGAAATTTTTGATTAATTTCAATTTTTTTTTTTTTTGCAAATAAGTCAAAAATTTAAAGAAATACACAAAATAATCAAGGTATTATGCGCCAGATACCGCACAAATTAAACGGCTGGTTCAAGGGTTCTGCGGGTGCGATGAGTCTGAGCAATGTATGCTTTACATTGCGTAGCGTGAAAATAATAAAAATTATAAAAAATGTGTAAGCGGTTGACCCTACAGGCCATCCCTGAAGCTTCCCGCTAAATTAAGGTATTTTTATAGTACAAACTATAAACTTAGATGTTTTCAGTTGAAACATCTATTTTGTTAAAATGGCAGTATATTGATTTTTGAAAAGTTGTATATTTTGGAAACGCTGATTGAATTTGATCTTTCGAATGACATTCAACTCAATTTTTGAGATCTAAAATATTGCTTTAGCTAAATAATCGATAGGTTGAAAAATTTCGAAGCTATGTCAAAAAAACATTTTTTTCAAATATTTTCATCATTAATAAATCCTAAACAAATTGACCAATTTTGATCCAATTAATGCTATTTGACGCAGTTTTTAAGGGAGAAAAGCTGATAAGGTTTTTAAGTCCATCGGTATATAAGCCTGAAAATTAATTTTAAGAATATAAAGTAAATTTTTTTTTTTTTTTTTTATATCATAAGATAGCAAACAAGCAGATGGGTCTCCTGATGGAAAGAGTCAACCATCGCCTATAGACACCAAAGATGTTAATGGTGCGTTGCTATCTTGTGGCGAGATCTAATGCCACATGCATAAGTTTACCGGCTACCTTACCCTCCAAACCGGAACACGACAGCGACAAGCACTGACGCTATTGCGGCAGGAATAGGTAAGGCGGTGGTACCAGACCCGGGCGAGACAATGCAGAACTCTACCACCTAATTATTTTTGTGTTATAGCACTCACCCCGTGCTTGGGAATCTGGAAAAACCTTAAAAACAACAAAGAAAAATATCGACACGCGGGATTTGAACCTGCGACTGTCTCCCTAAAGCCGGGACGCTCTTCCGCTGAGCTAGTGTCGACAGGCTCGAGGCGGCGAAATTCTTCTTTGTTATGTGATCGATTACGTCGATTATACTGATCGCTAGTTATACATACGTATAACTAGTTAAATGAGTTCATCGTTACAGATGAAATTCACATTTATAATTTTGATCAGTACTTTCGTATTTCTAATTATTTTTGTGTTATAGCACTCACCCCGTGCTTGGGAATCTGGAAAAACCTTAAAAACAACAAAGAAAAATATCGACACGCGGGATTTGAACCTGCGACTGTCTCCCTAAAGCCGGGACGCTCTTCCGCTGAGCTAGTGTCGACAGGCTCGAGGCGGCGAAATTCTTCTTTGTTATGTGATCGATTACGTCGATTATACTGATCGCTAGTTATACATACGTATAACTAGTTAAATGAGTTCATCGTTACAGATGAAATTCACATTTATAATTTTGATCAGTACTTTCGTATTTCTAATTATTTTTGTGTTATAGCACTCACCCCGTGCTTGGGAATCTGGAAAAACCTTAAAAACAACAAAGAAAAATATCGACACGCGGGATTTGAACCTGCGACTGTCTCCCTAAAGCCGGGACGCTCTTCCGCTGAGCTAGTGTCGACAGGCTCGAGGCGGCGAAATTCTTCTTTGTTATGTGATCGATTACGTCGATTATACTGATCGCTAGTTATACATACGTATAACTAGTTAAATGAGTTCATCGTTACAGATGAAATTCACATTTATAATTTTGATCAGTACTTTCGTATTTCTAATTATTTTTGTGTTATAGCACTCACCCCGTGCTTGGGAATCTGGAAAAACCTTAAAAACAACAAAGAAAAATATCGACACGCGGGATTTGAACCTGCGACTGTCTCCCTAAAGCCGGGACGCTCTTCCGCTGAGCTAGTGTCGACAGGCTCGAGGCGGCGAAATTCTTCTTTGTTATGTGATCGATTACGTCGATTATACTGATCGCTAGTTATACATACGTATAACTAGTTAAATGAGTTCATCGTTACAGATGAAATTCACATTTATAATTTTGATCAGTACTTTCGTATTTCTAATTATTTTTGTGTTATAGCACTCACCCCGTGCTTGGGAATCTGGAAAAACCTTAAAAACAACAAAGAAAAATATCGACACGCGGGATTTGAACCTGCGACTGTCTCCCTAAAGCCGGGACGCTCTTCCGCTGAGCTAGTGTCGACAGGCTCGAGGCGGCGAAATTCTTCTTTGTTATGTGATCGATTACGTCGATTATACTGATCGCTAGTTATACATACGTATAACTAGTTAAATGAGTTCATCGTTACAGATGAAATTCACATTTATAATTTTGATCAGTACTTTCGTATTTCTAATTATTTTTGTGTTATAGCACTCACCCCGTGCTTGGGAATCTGGAAAAACCTTAAAACACACACTAGCTCAGCGGAAGAGCGTCCCGGCTTTAGGGAGACAGTCGCAGGTTCAAATCCCGCGTGTCGATATTTTTCTTTGTTGTTTTTAAGGTTTTTCCAGATTCCCAAGCACGGGGTGAGTGCTATAACACAAAAATAATTAGAAATACGAAAGTACTGATCAAAATTATAAATGTGAATTTCATCTGTAACGATGAACTCATTTAACTAGTTATACGTATGTATAACTAGCGATCAGTATAATCGACGTAATCGATCACATAACAAAGAAGAATTTCGCCGCCTCGAGCCTGTCGACACTAGCTCAGCGGAAGAGCGTCCCGGCTTTAGGGAGACAGTCGCAGGTTCAAATCCCGCGTGTCGATATTTTTCTTTGTTGTTTTTAAGGTTTTTCCAGATTCCCAAGCACGGGGTGAGTGCTATAACACAAAAATAATTAGAAATACGAAAGTACTGATCAAAATTATAAATGTGAATTTCATCTGTAACGATGAACTCATTTAACTAGTTATACGTATGTATAACTAGCGATCAGTATAATCGACGTAATCGATCACATAACAAAGAAGAATTTCGCCGCCTCGAGCCTGTCGACACTAGCTCAGCGGAAGAGCGTCCCGGCTTTAGGGAGACAGTCGCAGGTTCAAATCCCGCGTGTCGATATTTTTCTTTGTTGTTTTTAAGGCTCTACCACCTAGTAGCCACGATGGTAGTGACTCGATAGCCAATCGGTCGCCTTTTACGACCTGCCTGGCAGAACGGCAGTTGGCCTATTCTACAAAGGAGGCCGGGACCAACACGGCGGAAATTTGCTAAAATGACGTAATTTTAATAATTGAAAAGCTGTAACTTTTGAAAATTAGATTCGATTTTGAATTTGAAAAATTCAAAGTTTTATATGCTATCTATACAATATGAATGATATCAATGATGTTGATGCTGCTAGGCTACAAATGTTTATTAATTCGTATAAGTAT
Organism: Apodemia mormo; assembly: GCA_036924255.1. Classification (NCBI taxonomy): domain Eukaryota; kingdom Metazoa; phylum Arthropoda; class Insecta; order Lepidoptera; family Riodinidae; genus Apodemia; species Apodemia mormo. Next base: position 13,566,627 of record JAUPFN010000014.1, on the reverse strand, counting down.
CTGATGTGAACGAAGCTTTTAATCGAAAAAAGTTGCAAAATTTCGATGCTAGCTGTTTACCACCTTGCAAAAGTGAGCTATTGCAGCCATTTTTGCGAGCGAATTATATATGTAGCATATGGAACAACGCTCACTTACAAAAGTCAACAGCATATAAACCAGTAAATAATGGTTGGATACTGGAAAATTACCAATACTATTTTCAATGGTTTGAAGGAGATCAATTACCGAATTATGTCAGCGAATCTCTAAAAACAGTTCCAGGTATTTGATAATTATGTTAAGTTATTGTACATTAATTTTGGACTATTTGTAATTAAATTAACTTGGTTTTTTTTAATATTGCAGAAAACAATGAAGAAAGCGATATTGAAGACGATCAATCCACAGAATGGAATAATAGTGACAAGGAATATGGATGTATTGACGACGACGATGAAAATAATTAAAATGTTTAAAGATTTAATTGAAATAAATGTATTTCTCTGTAACTTTTTTATTTAAAAAAAATGCTCTTTGATTAATAAACAATTAAATTTTATTTACTTTAATTCATTGGCTTTAAAATTTTCATAGAATTGAAAATAATAAACTTCGTAAAAATGAAAAATAATATAAATTAAATTATTAGAGCTTCGATATGATTGAAGTTGTATTAGAACAATTTTACTGAGTAATGTTTTAAATATTTCTTATTCAAACTAAAATTTATTTAGTGAAATTTCTTGATTAAGAAAAAATAAACTGCACAATTTGAACTTAATAACAGTGGATGCGCAGTGAAGGGCCGCAATAGACCAAGCGCTCTGTCTCACTCGCACTAGTTACTGTATACGCTCCTTGCTCTCCGAACTACTGCTCACTTTGAATGCGTCTGGCAAGATGATAGAACCGTCGAATCTGCCCGGCTATTATGTAAACATAGATTAATAGGCCCCTAAAAAATTATATATAAAATTTAGGTTTTATAATATAACGTAAGTGTAATTATAAATTATGATAATTTAAGGGTGTCCGGCAGAGGGTTACAACCATACTAACTGTCTGGCAATAAGCAACGCGAGTTTTGATATTATTATGAATCAAATAGAAAAAAATTCAGTTTTATTTTATGATAAATTTGAGATGGAATTTTATACACCTTTGTTACCTGTTACCTGCCAAAGCCACCGCTGCCTCAGCTTCATGGGTGGGGATCATTCTTACCTGTACTAGGGACACACAGAGAAAAATTTTCAGCTTTTATTAAAATCCGAAGGTCTGGCACTTACGGGCTCTTGGACCAATATATTAATGGTGCATTGCTATGTTGTGGCGAGGTCCAATGCCACATGCATAAGTTTACCGGCTACTTTACCCTCCAAACCTGAATACGTCAGTGACTAGCATTGACGCTATTGCGGCAGGAATAGGTAAGGCGGTGGTACCAGACCCGGGCGAGCCAATGCAGAACTCTACCACCTAGTAGCCACGATGCTAGTGACTCGCATAGCCAATCGGTCGCCTTTTACGACCTACCTGACGGAACAGTGTATTACATTGTTTAAAATTTCGCAGTTCGTTGGCGAAGCGCTCTACCTCTAAATACATTATATCTATATCTATTAGGTATATTCTAAAAAAATAATTATTTAGTTTTAAGGTAACAATCCTTATTATTCTCAATAAATTGGATAGTTTCCATCGTCGGCACTTGGTAAAACAGCATTTTAAATTATGTATTACAAATAAACTCACTTGTACTTCCAGTTCACGTATATTTTTAATTTTTTACTGTTCACATCCAACCGGTTTCGCTTATTAAAGCATAATCAGGGATGTTTTACACATATTTTATAATATCTTTAACATATTTAAATACCCATAAAGAGTAGCTAATAATATAACTTGAATTGTAAAAAATATGTTAAAGATATTATAAAATACATATGTGTAAAACATCCCTGATGATGCTTTAATAAGCGAAACCGGTTGGATGTGAATAGTAAAAAATTAAAAATATACGTGAACTGGAAGTACAAGTGAGTTTATTTGTAATACATAACTTATTATTCTCCTTAATTGCTTTAAGGTTAAAAAAAATTAATAAGTTGGTTTAAGGTAATATTCTTAACTCATATTCTTATGGTTGAAAAACCATATTTGATACCATAGTATATAGAAATTTTCAATAAAAACACAGATCATAATTATTGTAATAATTAAATTTCTAGCAGAATGTCTTTTAGTTGTGATTTTAAATATTCTATGTTTAATTTATTTTCCGGTAATAATAAGGGAAATTCTCAATACACGAAAGCCAATCAAAAAATAACCCGGTGGCTTACTGAATTTTTATTTTATTGAATTGAATCAAGATACAAAAATCAGACCGTTTACAAGATTACCTATTACGTCATCCAATTTTTGTACAAAATGATATTTATGGCAAATGCAATCAAAATGGAATTGGGCCACAAAAGGGACAATCTCAATTTCGCAGAGATTAACAGAACGCGTTGACTCGTCAATATGTCATTGTGAATCCAATTTACGCGAAACCTACATATCCATTACAGATAAATCATTTGTAAAATATGAGTTGACTTACGACACCAGACATTTTATCAGTAATTGGTGATCTCGAAGCAACTTTTTATACCTTTACAAACAATTCTTGTATATATAGAAATATAATATAATCGGAATTTCGGAAACAGCTCCAACGATTTTCATGAACCTTAATATGCAGGGGGTTTTGAGGCGATAAATCGATGTAGCTAGGTTTCATTTTTAGAAAACGTCGTTTTCACTAAAAAAATACCGAGCAAAGCTAGTACATCCAGGTACTATACTATTAACTTACTATACTATTGACTTAGAAAATTCTATTCGCCACATATGTTTTGATGATATCATGAAATAATTTATACTATAATACTATACATGCGAAAGTCTGTCTGTCTGTCAGTTATGCTTTAATGATTAAACCACTAAACCAATTTCGATGAAATTTGATGTGGAGATTGAAGATCCAGGATAAAACACATTATGTTCTTTTTTCAAAAATCAACCCTAAAGAGTTTGAAATAGGGGATGAAAGTTTGTATAAAATAGTAAAAACTATGTGGATATGTTAATCTATCCGCGGCCGGGTGAAGCTGCGCGGGTCGGCTAGTTCACGGCGACGCGACGCGACGGTTTACTAGACAATAGACATTATAATCACAGAGCCATGCTAGAAGAGTTGGCGGTGTGTTTGGATACCGCTCGTGGTATCCAAACAGACTGCTATATTTTAAGCTACCACTAAAATAGTGGTTACGCAAATCGCCTCGTGACACGGAAACGATAATAACGACTAGCAAAAAGCAGAGCTTTGTAAGGGCTCGCAAAGTTATACTACCTAGTAAGTAAAACTATTGTTAGGAAATATGGACTTTATTTATAATTATCTAATCTAAAAAAAGCCAGCGTATTTTTACCCAAACATTATATTCCCATCAAAGGCATCGTCTGGCTTTGGTCTAGAAGGGCGCAGGAAAATAAAACCAAAATAAAAAAAAACATGTTTTTAAGACTAAATTATTTTAGTACTTACAAGAAAAATTCTTTAAAATTTTCTTGATTTATTAAAAAAACACGATTTTTATTATTATCAGTGTTATCTACACAGAACAAATATAAAGGTTCTCTACTAAAATTTTACATCATATTTTCTGGTTTACCTATAATATAGTACGGTTTACCTATAATCGGTGAACGAAAATCTATAGTATTCCTAGCACTCAAAAATGACTTAATTCAAATTGTGCCTCAGTTGCCAATTGTGCTGTAAATGAGTTTAGTTCTTCTTTGTCGGCACATGTCATCGTTGGTTTTTGTCAGTTTAATATATAAATAATGCCTTCTTGCGCAGTGAAATAGTGCAGAAATCAATCCCATCTGCACAATAAAAATGCTGAAATTAGTTATCATATGTAAGTATACTCATAAATTAAAGCATTTAATTTATAATATGTTAAAATGGATCAATTAAATTTGTATGGGGATGATTTTATGTTTTATAATGCATTAAGTTTTTATCAGAAAACTGAAAAACACTTATTTGAATTTCCCGACCCGAGGTCGAACTCGGGACCTCATGTAATCAACACTGTCAACGGACCACTAGAATTTTATTAAAATCGGTTCAGTGTTTTAGTCGTAAAAGACAGGCAGACTTCCGCGTTTATTTTATTAGTATGGATATGATTCTCCTCTGGATCATTTTCGCTAAAACAGTTCTATATTTGTACAGCATAAAGGAGCTGTAAGGACAATTTACAACCATAACTCAATCCCTTGAGTCATGATTGTAAATATCCTTATGAAATCGAAAAAATTGAAGTAACCAATATTCTACCGTTCACATTTTAGTATATAATATCTTGTTGACCGAGCTTAGCTCGGTTTTTCACATACCCATATCTTGGGAACCGAGCTTTTCTTGGACCTGGAACCTTGATAAATCGATTCCTATAGAAATTTTTTTTTTGTACCTAATTGACCGAGCTTTGCTCGGTTTTTCACATACCCATATCTTGGGAATCGAGCTTTTCTTGGACCTGGAACCTTGATAAATCGATTCTTTGACCCGAAAAACCCCTAATTTGTGAGATTCCAATTATATATATACAAGAATTGCTCGTTTAAAGGTATTAGATTTGTCAACTTCAGGTGTGTTCATAAGAGTATCAGCTTATTTAAAAGTATTGTGAAATTCACTCGCTAAACTACTACTAGTAAACACTAAAAAATAATCTTGTGCCTACATCTTGTCTCCATGAAATAAATTACTATTTTATACGGCAATGTATACACTTTTACAATAAACTTCCCGAAGCCAGATTTATTAAGAAATCACTTTAAAATATATGTGATAAATATTTAAAAAGGGTATTATACAATCTCAGATTATTTAGAAAGACAAAATCCTTGGCATAAGTTAATTTTTTATGAGGCAATGAATACATTTTTACTGTGAGCTTTACGAAATTACAAGAGATCTGCTATGAAACAAACTTAAAGTTGTTTAAAAAGAAGCTTTAGGGCAGAAGATGCCGTAAAAGGCGAAACCGGTTGGTGATATTAATTAAATTTTAAAGTGATTTGTGAAACAGTACAAGTGTATTAACAAAATTACAAATAGAGTTTCACCAAGTGCCGACGATGAAAAGTGTAAAATACATTATTTCAAAAACATTAAGTTTGCTAAAAACAACGTAATTTTAATATTTGAAAAGCTGTAACTTTTGAAAATAAGATTCGACTTTGATTTTTAAAACGGCATTCGACGTAATTTTTTTATGAAAATAAAAAATAAATATTGTAGAATACTAAAAAATGATTGGTTTAAATATTTCGAAGTTATGTCGAAAAAAGACTTTTTACAAAATTTTCGTCAACGGTTACTTCCAAACAGATAAACAATTTGATGTAATTTATGCATTAGACGTAATTTTTTTAACAATATAGCTGATTAGTTTTTGTACTCAATTAGTACATTAATCTGGAAGTTATATTAAAAAAAACTGTTTCGCCAAATTTTTTTTTTTTTGCATTTTTTCAAAATTTTATCAAAATCCCTTCGGCCAATTTGATTCAAATTTTCAGGAAGTCTAAGTTGAGTGGAATCCAATCGAATGTCATCAACCGCGTTTCGATCGGCTCAACCATTCAAAAGTTATGAGACGTTTACATACAGACATACATACAAACACACACACACACACACACACACACACACATATACACGAACACACACACACACAGAGAGAGAGAGAGAGACATACAACAGACACACTGACGTCATCGCGAAAATAGTCGAAAATGGTTCCTAGGACCTCGAAACGTGGACATCTGGTGAAAATTCGATTTTTGAAAATCGGAGCAAAATCAATAACTCCCTTATCTACATACGTAGCGGGAAGTTAAAAAGTACAAGTGTATTAATAGATTAATATTTTATTAAAATGGAGTGAATGAAAATGAATTAAATCTACCACGCCAAAGTAGCATTTTAACTCGTTACTCTTATAATAGATGGCGTTAGTAGTAATAAAATTCTAATACAACATATATCTTCGATTTTATTTTAATATTTATAAAAAGGTATTTTAATGGTAGAACATATCTAGACATGAATTTAAATTACCACGTCAAAGCTCAAACCTCAAAGTGCGATAATTTTTCAGTAACAGATACCACAAAAGTGCATAGAAAGTCCCCTAGTGTAATGATTCAGCTCACATTGACGTAGAGTCGAAGCGAAGCGACGCGTCATGTTTTTAAACTTAAAAATTAATTCACCTCTGTTTCCAATAAGTAACGAATAAATTTATTTTATGCAATTCGCTCAACTCCAACAAAACGTCGACGTGCGACGTTGCGCGTCCTTGTATTTTTATAACACAAACGAGGTTGGTGAGTGTATGTACAAAGTTTGTCTAGAACCTAACGCATGTTGATAAATTATTATCATTTTACGATAAATTAGTAACGATAAAATTCTTTTTTAATGCAATTTGTATCATGGACACTTTTTTAAATGCTACAATTCATAAAAATTCAACAAAAATGGTGGGTAACTTGAATTTAGACAAATGATAATTTATCACATTCAATATTTAAGCTTTCACGTTCAATATATCGGCAACATAGATAGTTTCTGTCTTTCATCTCATCATATAATTATTTGATTTTATGTTTTATATATGGAACGGGAACTATGAGGATAAATCCCCGGGGCTATCTTTAGAATTTTTTACACGCGGACGAAGTCGCGGGTACAGCTAATAATAAATAAAGACACGCCTACTCGCGACGTGTCTAATAGTATGGGCGTAGTGAGCACCGGCTCGCCACGCACTAGACATGGGTAACTCAACAAAATTCCTTGCGTTAACTCAGTTATTCTGGTTTGTAACGAGCACCCTCTATCCGGCCGCCGAGCGATTAACTTTCATTGGAAATTATTTTGTTTTATTGATGCATGTATGATGCATAACAGATGGCATTTGTTTTTTTTTCTTTTGTAAGAAGATATCAAGATAATTATGTTTATACAGCGTCGCGTATTGTAAGTTTCAACTATTTATAAATGTATCATCACGCCCGATCCCTTCGCGATATATGTAGAGTAAGCCGAACGTCTTTAGACTTTTCGGTTCACCACGATTCACCAGTGTGTAGGTTGGCGAGATGAGTGTTGATACCCATCGCAATATTTTACCGACCGTATAACGATTATCAACTATTTCTAGTGATAACCGGGACCGATGGCTTTTCGTGCTCTTCCGAGGCACAGTAGGATTGAAACACTACCTACCAGATACTAAACTGCTAGTGAGAATTTGAATTTTCGAGAAAAACTACGAAAAACCTCAATTATACTTTAACCCAATCCACGGATCGAACTCGGAATCTCATGATTTGAGCCAAATAAGCTAATCCAAATAGGCTAGACCACGAGGCTTTTTCTAAGTTCAAAATTTTGCGTTCTATCAGATATTTTTCTAACATGGAACATATTTGTCACAGATAAAACAAAGTGCAGAACAGAAAGGTCTTTGCTTATTTTAAAAGTAAGAGAATGTATACGAGTTGAACTCCCTTTCATGACTTCACTTGAGTGTTCCTTTTTAAAACGTGCTTGCTATTAAAAATATCCGTTGAGTTCTAATATTCATATTGTAAATAAACTTATTTTGATAATTTCGGTTCACGTTATATTCTTGCAGGATGTTCAGGCCAATCTCATCAATATCCTTCGTTCGTAACGTAATGGAAAAAGTAAAGTATAATTTACAATTTAAAATACAACGCGTCGCTTCACTTCGACTCTGCGTCAATGTGAGTTGACCTTAGGTGGCGGACCTTTCGAACGAATTCTGAACGATTTTTTGTAAATTAAATTGTTTACAAATACTTTGCTATTTCATACAGCTGCAAGCAAAGCAAGCGGACCTGATCCATAAGTACTCAATAAAAATACGTCATGCCTAACATTTAAGTTTCAAGAATAACATCATTTCATTTTAAACTTGTGAACCTTCTGGTTCGTAATCCTTATTCAAAAAACCCTTTTGTTTTAAAGGCATTTGATTCCTTTTCATAATATTCATAAAAGAAAACAAAAGCAAAACGGTTGTTAAGTCCATATTTTCGGTAAAACTTCTATTAAGAAGCTAAAGGTCCATTCGCGTTGTGTCGTCAATTTTATGGACTATTTCCTGTTTATGTTTGTTTTTGTTCCGGGACTAAGAAAACAACTTCTGCTACAACGAACCCTTTACAAGTTGAAACATATATTACAATGGATTCCCTCTTTATAGTATTTTTCGACATAACAATGACGTAATGTTAAATTGTGTTGGAGAACTAAGAATTACGCGTGACTCTGTTTACGGAATAGGAAAACATATATTTCAATAAACATGAAATAAATTGAAGACGATATTTATGGGAGGCTTATCCGAGATCCATTTTCCGCACGAGTTTAACCTCTACGGAAAATAAGAATATATGACAATGGCGTAAGTTTCAAACCTGGTGCGTGATTGTCATAAAAATTAGTAAACCTAGTCCTAGGAAAGTTAACTTGATATAAATTTTCGTAGGAATAATTTAAAATTTGTAGTCACGCGCTACATTTAACAATAGAAAATAAAATAGTCAAAGTCAAAACATTTTTATTCAAATTATCCTTTACAGGCACTTTTGACGAGTCAACATTTTTTGAGTTACTACCGGATCGGAAACGCGGCCACACACTGAGAAGATCCGAATTTTTTATCCGAAATTTTTTATCCGAAGAATAAAAAATTAAACCGAGTTCAAGTGTAGAGAGAAGAGAATTATGAATTTGCTGTGGACCGTAACATATGGCATATTTAATTAATTTTTTTATTAATTCTCTCTGCCTAACCCATATGGAATTTGTTGTGACAATATGTTGTTGTTGTTGTTGTTGACTTCAAATATATGGCAATTATATTCGTATTTCTAAAACTACTAAACCGATTTTGAACCGAGAAACTTGGAATGTTCCCTAAGTTGGAATATCCCTGGTTTTAATCAGAAAGGACAATCTCGATATGACATTTAATTTTCGCGAAATTTGTGGACAAACATACATACAGTTACGAAATTTAGCATACTTGCTTGGACGTCTAAAAAGATCATCACACTCAAATATTATCCAATAACATTGTTGGTATTGGATAATACTCGAATATGATCGTATGATTACTTATAATGGGCTCCTTGTATGATCTCATATATGTAGGTCAAACTGACAAACTCCTTGCTTTAAGTTGGTTAAAATTCAATTCTAAGTTATTAGGACTGTTTTGATGTGAAAACACATCGTCAACCCAAGGGCAATCTTATGAATTTTCCGTTTTAGCGAAAAACGTTTTTTGATGAAAAGTTACACCTAATGCGATACTACATGCCTTGTAAAAATGTATTCGCATCTCTTACGGTTACAGTGCTAGTTAAGTATAAATATGGCAATTTTAGCATACATTCCCGTGTTTATCCAGGTCCCTTTTGTAGAATTAATCAACTACTTTACTGCAAGGCATCTCGAAAAACGAAAGAAACGTCTAACATAACTAACATCGTGATTCCTAACTAGGTAATAGAGTTATACAACATCTCGACTGAAATTATATTCCTCTGACTTACCTAGTCAACCACGATGCTTTTTGCTATCAACTGCTAAATTGCTATCCAGTTTGTAGGGTAAGAAAACCAACTTATGCATGTGGCATTACAAATCCACCATATGTATAGCAGCACAACATTAACATCTTTCACCAAAGATGTAAATGTTGCGCTGCTATAGGCGATACCTACAGGCGATCATCTCTTTCCATCAGGTGAACCATCCGCTTGCTTGTTATCCTATGAGAAATCACAAAGACTTTTGAATACTATACTCCGCCAATCGAAGTTATTTACAAAAGAATTAGTAGCAGAATAATTGTACAACAAATCCTTTTCGATGAATTGTTTACATTAAAGGCTATTAGTGTGCAAAAAGCAACAAACAATTTAGTTAATATAATTTTCTCAATCGTTTTTCAGTAAATTTTCAATAAATTACTCAAATTTAATTGGATTATACGTAGGCGTAGTTCTGTGACTCTTCAACTAGCTTTAAAATAATGAAGAAGATTCTTAGTTTCTTATGTTTGTTTTCTTAGAATTGATTCGTTTACTAACTAATTTTAAACTTATTTTGTTAACAAGGGTACACTTTTCAATTAATAATTTTATATTTTATCCAGGGTAAGATATAGAAGTTTGGAAATCGGTTGTAGCAGTTGTGTGCGCTAAATCTCTTGTTATTCACTGTTAGACACAATTAACCATGCACTTGTACTTTAATTTCACATCACAACATATATATTTTTAATATATCACTCGACCGGTTTCACTTTTTAAGCATCTTCAGGATGTAATATACTTAACTGAAGATGCTTAAAAAGAGTTTTAATTTACTAAAAATATATATGTTGTGAAGTGAAATTCAAGTACAAGTGCATTATTAATTGTGTCTAACAGTAATGGAATTTCACCAAGTGCCGACGACGTAAAGTATAGAATATCTTGTTATTCAATTACAAAATTAATAAGAAGAGAATTTTTAAGATATATCATAGTATAAACAAGCACATGGCTCTCCAAATAAAAGTAAAGTAGACAACCATCACCTAGAGACGCCATAACTTTCACGCCGCAAACCACAAACAAAATCGTAAATATTTTTTATACTCCGTCCGGTAATTTGAACCTGTGTGTCATAATCTAACTATAAACAAACAAGTTCATTACTAGTCCAAAAATAATCAACATACCTGTACGTAAAATAAAGTAAAAAATATACATTCGATTATAAAACATATGAAAAGCAACTCAAAGGCATTATATAGGAATTCTCCCTGTTGCAGTCACTTGCATCTATTTCTTTGTGCTTCGTTCTTTGCTTTGAACCTCTTAATTGAATAAATGCCCTGAAGCTGTACCACGTAGTGAAAATTCAATCTAAATTCAAACTCTTTTAATAAAATATTATACATTTTCCATTTTAAATATTTAGAATTAAGTTAATCTTAACCCAATACAGGTCGATGTTCAGCGATATTTGATATTGATCTAAGCCCTAAGGGATTAAATTATTTCGCAGAAGATTAATCAATTCAATTCGAACGTTCAATGAGATGAATATTGTAATATTTAAGTTTATTTGTTAGAACTAGATCATAAACATATATACTTGATATTCGTCATTAGGACAATATTAAATACTAGCTTTCGCCCGCGGCTTCGCCCGCGTAGTGTTAGTAATAAATGGTAAGTAGCCTACCTACATCCTTCCCCAGAGTTAAGGCTATCCATATGAAATATCATTACAAACAGCTTTGCAGATTAACCATGACCATGAAACATACGTTTACAGAGATAAACAAATAGACGAACAATTAGACGTCACTTTAATTTATATTATGTAAGGTGAGAATTATGTAAGGTTAGTATGCATATTATTGAATTTATTGAAGAGCATGTCTTAAAGCAGCAGCGAAATATAAAAATCTGTAAACTGCATGGCCTTGCAGGCTATAATTCCTGAAACTTTCCGCTAAATTATTTAAGCATAGATTTTTGTTTGCCTTTTATTTTAATTTTTAAATTAAAGCTGTTAAGCAGGATGATCCATTTTTTTGAACTGTAAAATGTTTTCTTAGCCACAAATATCGAAAGAAAAATATCGATGTACCTAATGGTGTAAAAATTTGTCACGAAAATTTCCGCCATCGATAAATGCCGAACAGATAAACCGATTTTGATGCAATTTGTGGTATTTGACGAAATTTCAAAGTGAAACTTCTTTATAATAATTGTGATTTATACACGAAAAAAGCCAAAAATGCGTCACGATAAAAAACAAAGACATAAATGTATATTGTATAGGATCAAGCCCGGCGTGAGAATGAGATTGAATACATACATTACACAGTTTTTTTTTTATATCATAAGATAGCCAACAAGCAGATGGGTCTCCTAATGGAAAGAGCCTATCGCCTATAGACACCAAAGATGTTAATGGTGCGTTGCTACCTTGTGGCGAGGTCGAATGCCACATGCATAAGTTTACCGGCTACCTTACCCTCCAAACCGGAACACGACAGTGACCAGCAATGACGCTATTGCGGCAGGAATAGGTAAGGCGGTGGTACCAGACCTGGTCGAGTTGATGCAGAACTCTACCACCTAGTAGTCACGATGGTAGTGACGCGCATAGCCACTCAGTCGCCTTTTACAACCTGCCTGGCAGAACGGCAGTTGGCCTATTCTTTAAAGGAGCCCGGGACCAACACGGTGACAGTATTTTATAATTAAAATATCATCTATTTAATGGTTCTAACCACGGATTAAATGGATACGCCTTTAAAGACAATTTCTTAGTTTGTCAGCGTAGCTTGCTTTACACACAAAAATACAGAGTTATACTACTTACCGATGAACTCCAAGTGTAATTTTTAAACCTTATCATCTCATTCGGTAAGATAAAACAGTATAACATTGTTTATTTCACATTTTCACAATATAATGTAACCTACAAATGTATGGCATTTTTGACAGTAATAGAAGCGTTTGCTCCATGGATTAAATGGATGCGCCTTTCAAGATAATCTCTTAGTTTGACAGCGTAGATTGCAATTACATATAGAAATACTGAGTTATACTACTTACCAATGAAACAAAATCATTTAAAGGGTAATTTTCTAACCTTGTCATCTCATTTGGTACGTAAAAACAGTACAACATGGTTTATTTTTTATTTTTTCGCAATATAATATAACCTACAAATGTATAAAATTTTTGACAGTAATGAGGGCGTTTGCTCATATGTGCGGCTACACGTTTTCTTCCCAATGGCGTGTCTATTAGTACTTATACAACAGTACAATCAAGATTTTACTGCAAATTTTTACTTCCAAAATACGAAAAACCTTTATCTCGACTCATTCAATTTATCTCTGTTTGTTTAGTTCTTTTCTGTTTCAATCAATAAAAAATCGGTTAAGAGCAAGTCGGACTCGCTTACGAAAAGTTCCGAAACAGCGAAAATACATAATATTATGTGTATACATGTATTGTAGTATATAGTATACAAATTTTTTATATAAAGATATTAACAAAACAATCATAGCAACAAAAATTAGTATGTATTTCTCAAAGACGCCGTGAAAACAAATTTATTTTATACAGGTATCAAAACATTTTATGCAACTATCGAAATTATCCCATATTTTATAAAACTATATGATCGATATTGTTTGAAACAATTTTTATTTGAAGCTTTTGTTGAATTCTATGTTCAATTTTTTTTACAATTTTTACTCGATGTTTCAAAAATTAGAGAAGACCACTCCAGAAACGAATATCCTACAAAATATTGCAACATCAAAAACTTTTTAGAAACCTCTAACTGCACACGGCTATGCTTTCTTGAAATTTCTTTTATCTCTCAATTATATGTATGGAGAGCTACCGTAAATAATTTTATTTTTCATAATCGTACTGCATTATTGTGTAGCGCTTTATAAAATACACCTATTTTTCAAATTTCAACCATACAGTATCCATAGTCTCCAAGCAAAAGGACTCTGACATATGGACAGATAGACGCACTAACGTACATACAGACAGACAAGACAAAAGTAATAAGGGTTCCATTTTTAGCTATTTAGCTGTAGAACCTTAAAAAACTTATTAAACCGGAATACAAAATTTCAATTCCACCGCGTGTCACATTCGATTTGTTTAATGAAGTAAGATTTTGAAATTAAATATTAGTAAGTAGGTATAATTAGTCCGAAAGTTATTTAACTTTTGTGCTTTTTACTTATTATTATAAAACTATTTTACGTATTCACAATTCTACGTTTCCTTTATTACGAGTATTGTAAAATTACTAACGTTTTATACTTATTATTGTAATATTACAGTAGGTATTAATATATAGAAAAGGCCAACTGCCGTTCTGCCAATCAGGTCGTAAAAGGCAACCGATTGGCTATGCGAGTCACTACCATCGTGGCTAATAGGTGGTAGAGTATTGCATTTTCTCGCCCGGGTCTGGTACCACTGCCTTACATACTATCTTGTTTTTACTATCGTCTTCTGGTTTGGAAGATAAAGTAGCCGATAAACTTATGCAGGTGGCATTAGACCTCGTCACAAGATAGTGACGTACCATTGTCATCTTTGGTCTCTATAGGCGATGCTTGACTCTTTCCATCAGGAGACTTATCTGCTTGTGTGCTATCTTACGATATTCAAAAAATATTCTCATATTTCCTTTTTACTTAACGTTGACCGCCCCGTTGGTCGAGTGGTTAACGACCCTGACTACACAATAGACGGGACTCGGGTTCGATTCCTGATGGAGACAAACATTTATATGATGAGCATACGATGAGCATAAATATTGTATTTCCGGGTTTGGGTGTTTATTAAATATATTCCAGTATTATATTTCTATGTATTAGTATTGTTGACTAACACCCATTACACAAGCAAATAATTTGCTTACTTTAGGGTTAGATCAGTAAAGTGTAGTTTGTCCCGTGAATATTAATTATTTATTTAATGTAAATTTACATCTACTTATACCATATTATATCGTTTCCTTACTCCAAAATTATGTACCTTTTTGCTTAATGCTTATATCACGGAATTATGTTTTCTGTGGTTTATATTATCTTGTATTCTGTTATATTTGCATAATTTTTCTGAAAATGGAACCTATTCCATCGAAAAGGTAAGAAAAGTACCCCGAGGTTGGATTTTAGCTAGTTTACAGAAAGACTCGGCTTTAAGCTTTAAAGCTTATACGCTGTGTACGTAACCGATCTTCGCCTTAGGTCTGCTCCAGCTCGAGCTTAGCTAGTTAGAGCTTGGGGCTATCTAACTGAGATATATCGAACCGCTATCATCGGCAAGCCTTCTTCGCCGGTCTACATCAATCCAGATTGGACTTTGGTCTGCTTAGCTCGGGCTAGTGTCACGAAGCCAGTCTCCGTAGCCAGCGCGGGCTAAGGCACTGATTTTTTATACTAATTGACCTCAGCAGGCTCCTTTGAGGAATTATAAAAAAATCATGTGACAAATGTTCACACAACAAACTAATAAATAAGTCCGCATAATAAATTCACACAAATATAAGTTAATTTACAAACAGTAGTACTTAAATCAAAACTAGAGTGACCAAAGTGTGGTTAACAATTCCGGAGCAGGAAGCGGTGGAACAAAAGCGGCAAGTTGGGGTTAAGCTTCGTTAGCATTTCCGCAAGTTAAATATATTCGTACCGACCAGCACAACATCTAGATTTTGGGTCATAGCGACGGTCGTATTGTCAATTAAGTTAAACCTAATTTCAAAACAAGTTCTGTGTACTATACCCGTTTCTATGAGGTCAAAAGGAGCTATAAATTGTATACCATTTTGTTTTGTATTTTTTTTATGTTATAAGATAGCAAACAAGCAGATGGGTCTCCTGATGGAAAGAGTCAACCATCGCCTATAGACACCAAAGGTGTTAATGGTGCGTTGCTATCTTGTGGCGAGGTCTAATGCCACATGCATAAGTTAACCGGCTACTTTACCCTTCAAATCGGAACACGACAGCGTTTAGATTCTTTTGAACTATTTTACGGAGAAGGTTGTTAATTACGTTGTATTTTATATTAATGGAACAGCTGACCAGCGCTGCTTCCTCCGTGAGTTGAGTTATTGGTAAAAGACAGTACGTACTGAAGAACACGGTGGTTAATGGTCATATGTAACCAATAAAAATGGAATAAAAAGAGAATATTGCTCAACTAAATAGAATACTCAACAAAATTAGTGTGATAATATTGAAAAAATGTGGTCGCCGCACGACGCTCTAACAAATCTAGCCACGCACTCCGCAAAAAAAAAAATATATATATATATGTATATATATATATATATATATATATATATATATATATATATATATATATATATATATATATATATATATATATATATAAATATAAATATATATAATATTTTTTATTGGTCTGAGGTGAACAATGAACTTCGATATCTTTGATATTTCAGACCACCAAAAAATTTTTTTGTTGCTTTGAGTTTAATATATATGTGCGATTGTCCATACTTTACGAAATTTAAGTACTTGGTTGTTCATTTTAGATATTTGGTACCAGAATCGAGTACTGAACACCTCCCTTCATTATATACCTACAGATTTTTACCAGTCAACCTTTATATCAACATTATCTTTTCTTTCATACAAATTTTCATAAATTATTTCAGTCTCCTGAGTATTGTTAGGTATTAATTTAGTTAAAACAAACCATACCTTACTTACAATAGCGCGTGCCCCCACCTATTCGCACGCACAATACAGATAACGAATCGTATGATCCACAGATAACACATACACTTACAAATATAATAATGTATTACAATACAACAAGAAAAGACTCTCATCAATCTCCTTTTAACATTAATTAAATAAACGAAAAAACATAATACTATTCGACAAGTACTATGAATACCTACATAAAATGCCATTCGAATGAAAACACGTTATAAAATGCAATAAAATCTTGAAGTCTCTCGTAGTTTTCAATTTCAAAGTTTAAGTGACTTATGAACTTCGTAAGTACCGTATTATGCTTGAGAATAACAACAATTAAATTATAAGCACACAGAAATACACGATTTCATATATTGTTGTATTTTATAATAAAATAAACTGTTGAAAATAATACGAATAAACGGAATAACTTAGATCCTTTCGCTCAGTCTTAAGACACAGCTATCTGCAATTTCATCTGGATCCAAGAGTAATCGATTTAAATCGTAGAATATAACGCAATAAAAACTTAGATCCATTCCTAGTTTTCAATCTCAAAGTTTATATAACTCGAGTCGTTCCAAGGAAAAGAGAGTTAAATGCCTGTTCTTGAAATAAGCGCTTATTGATTTCTCGTAAAGAACTTTCTTCTCCTATATGCGAATACATATGTATACATTATGTTTTTCAAGCGAATAGACTTTTTATTATTTTAAATACCTAATAAGACTTATTAAAATCTAATTCTTATTATTATTATAATCATAAGATGAAGAAAAGGCAGATGACTCTCCTGATAGGAAGAGTCAACCATCACCTATAAACATCAAAAATGTTAATGATGCGTTACTATTTGAGTGACGAGATAGAAATGCCAATGTATAGGTTTATCAGCTACCTTATCTTCCCACCGGAACACAACATTGACAGGAATAGCTAAGGAAGTGGTTTTAAAACACAGACAAAACGTTGCAAAACTCTTCCACCTAGTAGTCACGATGGTAGTGATACGAATAGTTAATCATTCGCTTTTTATGAATTGCCTGGCAAAATCACAGATGCTCTACTCTTCAAAAAAGGCCCGGACTAACACGGGATAAAGCAAAGATTGTAATGATAAAACGCCATTTTTAACAATAGCTACATTGAGTTTGGCCATTTAACGACCACATTCATAATTGATTTAGAAAGATGTCACTTTGTTTCTTATATTTTTCTCAACAAGTCTTTTCATTTTATACTTGTACTAGCTGACTCGCGCAGCTTCGCCCGCGAGTAGATTAGCATGTCGTCAAGATATTTTTTCACACAAATTTCATCCCTTATTCCCTTTAAGGGTTGAATTTAAAAAAAATTGCCTATGTTTGACCCCGGCTTTTCTACTATTTCCAGGCCAAATTTCAGGAAAATCGGTCCGTGTTCGTAATGTGGAAGTGAGAAAGAGGTTAGGTTTGAAAGTAAGTGTCGGTGTAAAGATGGGAAAGGGCATGCTCCGTTGGTTCGAACATGCAGAAAGAATGGTAGATGAAACAAAAAACAAAGGTTAACAAGACAGATATACAATACGAATGTGAAAGGATGTGGGTACCGGAGAAGACCAAGACTGACATACCATGATCAGATTGATCGAACACTGCCGAAGGTGGTGTTAAGAGTCTCCGCAACCGGCGTGTGTGTATGAAGAGAGTGATGAATGTGGTGGAAGCGAGACAAGCCTGCAAGGATCGGTTCGCTTCTCTGCATGCACTCGGTTCTCTCTGCCTACCCCGCAAGGGATCTGGCGTGAAGATATGTATGTATGTAGGCGATAGTTGTCTCATTCCGTCAGGAGGAGGAGGAAAAAGAAGATGTAATAAATATTTTTTAAGGTTATTTAAAAAATGAAAATCTATACATATAATAAAATCGTAAGAAAGTCAAAAGTGTACATTGAATATTTTTTTTAAAAGAATACTTGGGGCGTGATCTATAATCGATATTGAAGCCAAAATATAGTTTTTAGAATTTTTGTCTGTTTGTCTGTTTATCTGTTTGTCTGTTTGTCTGTTTGTCTGTATGTATATCCGGGGTAAACTCAAAAAGTACTGCATGGATTTACTTCAAATTTTGCATGAATATTACTAACAGGTCGGGTCAACATATAGGCTAAATATTATTACGCTATCATCCACGGGGGAGGAGTTGTGCGGAGTAAACGAAGTCCGCGCGGATGAAGTCGCAGGCAACAGCTAGTCCAACTATAAAATAATACTAAATACTGTGAAATTGGGTTTTTATGTTACGCTAAAACATCTTGATTACTCAAACAATCGTAATGTAATTTTCTTTATGCGTTGTCAGAGTAACAAAAATGGTTCCCACTTTTTATCCAGAAAAGGAAAACTTTTCCTGAGTAGTAAAAAATTACATTTTGACACGAGCAAAGTCTTAATAAAACATAGTAATATTTTTTTTAGTAGAAGTAACCACGTAAAGAATTATTCAGTTTGGCGTAAATTCTTGGTATACACCAAAAAGTTAAGTAATCTGTTCAAGATAAAGTTAACATTTACTAATCGTTGTAATGTATTTCTGTAGCATGAAAATTCGGGCCCAAGAAACAGGCGTTTCTCCCAACGAACCATATTATGTATTATGTATAAATGTCGATGCAACTATAAATGAAACATGAGAATGGCTAAGCTTTGGAATTCTACCTTCAGTGCTATAAATGTGAGCATATGGTTTGTAAATTGGAATTTCTCCGATAAACATCGTAGAATAACCGTAACGAGATACGGGATATTCACCTCATAAATCAACAATAAATCAGTCAATGTTCTTAAAATAAAAAAATGTAAAACATATATAATATTAAAATACAGTACGTTCGCGTTTAGAATGCAGTGAACCATCAACCCAACGTGATTTGATTGGCTGATTAACCACCGAATATCAGTGCATCGTAATTTCATTGGCCTATTAACCAATTAAAAGTAATTTGATTGGTTAATGGGCCAGCGGATAACGATGACTCAGTGCATTCTTAACGCGAACTTACTATAGTCTCTAGTATGGACAATTTACTCTAGATCTAAAATCTAGATAGATTCTAGATAGATTTTCCAAAAATATAAATTTTGAAATTTATTTATATATTAATACGTAAAGCAAAACCTTCGGACCCATTTTAAAACAATTGCGCCAACGGTGGAGAATGAAATTTAGCACAGTTAAAGTTTACATGGCGGAAGACTGCAGAAACCTATTATTTTTAAATGATACGTAAGAGAAAAATACATTTTCTCCCATGTCGGTCCGGGCTCCTTTAAAGAATAGACCAACTGCCGTTCTGCCAGTCAAGTCGTAAAATTGATTGGGTATTGGTATTGGGTATAAAATTGATTGGGTGATTGAATTGACTGGGTATTGGTACTTCCGCCTTACCTATTTATGTCGAAATAGCGTCAATGCTTGTCATTGTCGTGTTCCGGTTTGAAGGGTAAGATAGCCGGTAATCTTACGCATGTGGCGTTGCTATCCCGCCACACGGATAGCAACGCACCATTAACATATTTGGTGTCTATAAGCGATGGTTTCTCTTTTCAACGGGAGAAACATCTGCTTGTTTGCTGTCTAATGATATAAAGAAAATTTATAAATATAAACATTACACCCACTACACTACATTCATGTGACATACATGATAATATAGTACACACTAGCTGACCCGCGAAGCTTCGCCCGCGGGTATATTAATAAGTCGTCCAAATAGCTTTTCATAAAAATTTCATCCCCTATTTCAGTCCTCCAGGGACTGATTTTTGAAAAAAAAATTAGCCTATGTTTGACCCCGGATCTTCAACTATAACCATGCCAAATTTCATGAAAATCGGTCCAGCGATTTAGCCGTGAAAGCGTAACAGACAGACAGACAGACTTTCGCATTTATAATATTAGTATGGAAGTATGGATGTATACTTTTTTTCGTATTTTGTTTACGGCTAAAGTCTGTCTGTCGTCAAACTTAAAAGATATTTTATTTTTTAGTCTTTGGTCAGAATTTTATGCACAAGGGGATCGCATAATACATAAATAAATAGATATTCTTCCTTAATATGAGACGTGTCTTTGCTTTTAGACAAGAAAATTTTATACTAACTCCAATATATTCTTTCAAACATATACTGCTGCCTAACATAATTTCCTATCACCAACACAATCTGCAAGTTTTACATTAAATTTTTATTTTCTATGAAGATGACGCCAACCGCATTGATTCTACTTTTTCTGGCATATCACACTTTTGCTTCAATAACCAAAGTACAAGGACAAAAACAAAAAAGATTGAGAGCACCAGGATGACTTCAATTTGTTGACTTTTGATTGTTGACTTAAAATTGTTCTTGAAGTAGTTTCCCTAAATTGTCATTAAATTTATTCTTTTCCCTGGACATATTCTTCTGTTTATAAATGTGACATATCAATCTTTGCTGGAAGCATATTTTTTAATTAATTGTTTCACAATAATACATCTTTTACAACAACGCTTACATCCGTTGCTTACATCTCCTACAAAATATACTAGTTTGTTTTAATATACTCAACGTGTACGAGACGGTCTACCGAAAAATTAAGAAAACATGCCATTTTAACGTTCTTGCCATGATGGCAGTTGCTTTTTTGTGGGAAATGCATAATTTGCATTTTATGATTTTTGGAGTTTACTCCTTAAGAATCGGGTTTTTGATATAAGGCGCCCGGTATGAGAAAAATGTGAGGAGTAAAATCTACTAAACGAATGACCTCGTTACGTTTTTAGTGCGCAACCTATCATGCGCAACTTTCTAATTTGGTGTGAACAGTGCAGCTAGATCGTGCGTTTTTTTGTGTCTGTTTTGACAATCGTACTTAAGGAGTAAACCACAGAACAGAGTAAACTCCAGTCGTGCGTCGGAGCTGACACACACAATTTTTATTTTCATACCACGCAATGTAAAGCGTATATTGCTCGGAATTGTCGTGACAACGGAACTTTCGAACCAGCCGTTTGCATGCATGCATGGCATATCACGCATTATACATTTCTTATTTTGTTTGTTTCCTTGAATTTTACTATTTTTTTTAGAAAAAGTACTATAGAATATTACAATATTACAATACTATAGAATAATACAATATTTGCCGTGTTGGTCCCGGCCTCCTTTGAAGAATAGGCTAACTGCCGTTCTGTCAGGCAGGTAAAAAGCGACCGATTGGCTATCGAGTCACTAACATCGTGGCTACTAGGTGGTAGAGGTCTGCATTGTCTCGCCCGGGTCTGGTACCACCGCCTTATCTATTCCTGCCGCAATAGCGTCAGTGCTTGTTGCTGTCGTGTTCCGGTTTGGAGGGTAAGGTAGCCGGTAAACTTATGCTTGTGGCATTAGACCTCGCCACAAGATAGCAACGCACCATTAACATCTTTGGTGTCTATAGGCGATGGTTGACTCTTTCCATCAGGAGACCCATCTGCTTGGTTGCTATCTTATAATAAAAAAAAAAAAAAACAATAAATAAAATTATATAAAATTAAGGTAAAAAAAAAAACAAAAAATTCCCACACAAATTTCCAACGGTTTTCATTTTAGGATCATGGTCCAAAGCTATGGTTTGGATTTTCGATAGACCGTCCACTCATGTAATAAATAAAATGTAGCGTCATCATTATCAAGCAATCAGCTTACAATTTTATAATTTTATCACGAAAATACATACCTACACTCGTTTTAGAGCACTTGTCAAGATAAATATGGAGATGTCGCATAGCCCTAGTAAGACTTTACTATTTATTAATTAATTAATTTACAGTTGGCAGTAGTAATTCTCAACATTTGATAAAAAGATAAATAAAATGGAGTCACGTAAAATGTGATTTTACTGGTAATTAATAAAAGTACTGGATCAATTCCGAAAAAATATTGATACTATAATTTTAGCGCAATAAAACTGCATCAACCAATTTCCGGTCTCCTGTATTCCTAAAACCCTGGGTTATATCTTCACCAAATTTATTTGAAAGTATAATCTCCCAAACAAAACTCAATTTTCCAAATCAACTAAGAATTGTTTAAGTACGGATATAACAAATATAAAAAAAATCCTGAATTGAGAACCTCCTTTTTTAGAAGTCAATTTAAAACGCCTAATTTTTCAATAATCTCTGACTTTTCTATCAAACTTAACCCTCATAAAAAAGAGAGATTATGTAAAGTGAATTTAAAAAGAGTATCACACTGCATACCATTCGCTTATGAAAAAGAGAGATTAAGTAAAGTTAATTTAAAAAGAGTATCACACTGCATACCAATCGCTTGTGAAAGAAGAGATTAAGTAAAGTTAATTTAAAAAGAGTATTACACTGCATGCCATTAGCTTATGGAAAAGAGAGATTAAGTAAAATTAATTTAAAAAGAGTATTACACTGCATGCCATTAGCTTATTAAAAAGAGAGATTAAGTAAATTTAATTTAAAAAGATTATCACGCTGCATACCATGCGTTTTTAGAAGTGAAAGCTTAAGTAAAATTAATTTATAAAATTTATGGAATGTAAATATAAAAACCTGCCACGAAGTACGTATGAGTGGAGAGGCACTATGACATCACGTGTTGAAAGGACTGCAGCGATAATACAGTTCTGCTGTGAGTATTACACTAGCAAGTTTCTATGGTAAGTCACATTCACCCAAGCAGACTGTAGTTAGGTATGTCTCAGACCACACTGACGAGACCAATACACACATCAAGATCGAAACTGCCAATTTCTATACTCGGACTGATACTAGGTCCAACCACTAGTGCTCAAGTGGAGATGGTGAGATACAAATCTTTGATGAAAAGACAATACTGTCTTGATCTTTAGTGAATATGTAATTTCTATTTTACATTTTGAATGACATGTCACTAGAATTTCGACCACTTTGGCGTTAATCAAAAACACGCTACACCGCACGTATACACCGCATACTATTCATCCGAAATGCCTCTTGAAATGCTTTATATAATATTGAATTCGTCTGATTTTAAAGTTGTAATAAAATTAGTTAAGTTCTCTTATTAATATTTACTAATAAGTTCGGTGATATATTGGTTTTCATTTGGCGAAATCAATAAGATAATAAAGTAAATGGCAATCCGGCAGTGACGCGTGCATCAGATTTTCGATGCATAAAATGCAATAAAATTATGCAAGCTGGATGTACGCGAGGCTCACGGGCGCAAACATTGTTACCTGCATCCAATTAGTTCGCCGGAGCTGAATTGTAAATCCGTGAGATGACGTCCATGCTCTACGTAAAACCATTTACTGTTTTTATGTTACCAGTCCGAAGTTTTATTCGTTGGCTTCCATATTGTAATTGCTTTATAATCATCTATACTCCATTTTCGATACTTCTATAACTAACAAAATCTGTTTAGATATTTTCTACATGAATATTTTTTTTCTGGAGTTAAAATAATCCCTGATATTGTCAATTTACTAAACAATCGAAGCATAATTGCATTTCCGACCCCACATTTCGTGACGTAAACTTAACGCTGGTAGAAACATGTAGCAAGCACAAACCGTACAAATACTAATAGACACGGCATTAGACGGGAACGTATAGCTGCTCATATGAGCATATGCTTGTAAGTGTCAAACACTTGTAGCAATATTATATCGTGAAAAATAGAATTATAACATGTTATGCTACTTTAGCGTTGACGTTGACTACATGAGTTCCCGGGTTCGATTCCTGGATCGGGCACATAAATAAAGTGTTTTTCAGTTTTCTGATAAACACAAAGTTGCCCGGGATTGGAAAGTGCCCGGTTGGCAATAGGCTTGCCACCTATCACATTTGTGGGACCAAATATCTTCGGCTAATCGTGGGTGCACTTGTTGTACCTCTGCCTACTCCTTCGGGGATACGGGCGTGAAGATACTTGATGCTACTTATTTAACTTTATTGTACACCTTAAATAGGTTTGTACAAAAGGCGGACTTAATGTCTATTGACATTCTCCTCCAGTCAACCCCTAGGCGAACAGAAAATATGTAAACGGTGCCTCAGACAATATATGTCATATAAGGACATTAAACATATACCACTTTTACTATACATATTATTATATATTTAAACAGCACTTTTGCGGCAACGGAAATACACAATCTGTGAAAATGTAAGTTTTCTAGCTATCACGGTTCATGAGATACAGCCTGGTGACAGACAGACAACGGAGGCTTAGTAATAGGGTCCCGTTTTTACATTTGAAGTAGGTACGGAACGTTAAGAATTCTTATTCACGGTTTTGTTGTTAAATGTAATGTCTTGATAAGTAGGTAAAACTACATACTTATCAAGACATACTTCAAGCTACCTACTTATCAGACTTATTTTCCTAACGAACAAATCAATGAACCATGGTGAACTGAACCGTTTTCAATCACTCGGTTCACTCTATTTGTAATGTAGAGATTCAGCGTTATATTTATTTGTCACAAGTTTGTTTTAAAGTAACTCGTCTCGATATCGAACGATCTCGTGTCGTCTCTCAAATACGTGCGGTAAGACAATTCCACTTTACGTTATTTATAAAATACTAAATTGCTAATAAATTACTGTTCATTCTTCCAGAATGAAACTTCAATACAATCTGAAATTAAAATCTACCCACCATCTAACTTTCATGGCGTCATTACAGCTCGTTTCAGGCGTTTTGTGATAGTTGCGGATTTTATAAGATTTGGACGATCAAATTTATGGCAAACTATGAAGAAAAAATTATTATACAACAATGTCTAGTTTTCTTGGCTGGTAAATTTCTAGTCATTTGTTTCTGCTAGCAATAAATTTGATCGTGATTTATAAATAATTATATCCTACAAATTACTGAGTAAATACACTGTATAGTCCAGTATTTGAGGAGATGACTTAAATATAACGGAAATTACAAGCTGACTACCCACCCACTGCTCGTTTGATTTCGCAACATTGCAGTCGTCTGTAATAGAAGATTTTATAAAATTTGGTGTATAAATGGAATAAACACCAAATAATATATGTATATCTAAAACAAGGTCGAAAATTAACACATTTTTTCGTGTGTTGTGTTTTTTCCACTTTATGGTTGAAATTTGTTCATGCTTCAAAAATTACTATCCATGACCGGTAGAATAGCCAAAGACTGGCGGCGTATCCTTGAATGTGTGATATCCTTATACAAAGAAAGGATTCGCGTACAAACAGGCAATCAAAGATTTACAGGAAGATAATTGAAAGTAAAATGCAAGAGTCTGATAGAATTTTGTGGGAGGTATAAGATATTCTGCGGTATATTAAAGAAAGCTTTCGATTGAGTTGTGAAAAGATACTTTTAAATAATTTACCAGATTATTGGATAGACGGATCCATGCTGCTTGCAGTGCAATTCCTGTACTGAGACTGCAAATATAAATAACACCAAAACATACCACCATGGTTTAATGTCATTATTGGTGTATAGCGGAGTTGTGTGTTCTTAGCTCGCTTGTTTGTTCAATATTTGCATAAGTCGCTCAAAATTTAAGGTCGAAATACGTGGTAATTTTTGAAGAATGTTGGGAATGAGGAGGGAGCAAAACAAATCTATTTGGAACTCATATTTCTCTACCTACCTTGTTAGGAAGGAGAAGATGAGGAATTTATGTATAAAGAAATGGATCTAGAGTTGTACAAAGATTTAAGGTTTTTCTATCTCATTAAATAGCAAGAAACAGATTGCTTTCCTGATGAAAATAAACCATCGCGTATAGACACAAAATATGTTATTGGTGCATTGCTAATATTGTGGCGGGATGACAATGCCACATGCAAAAGTCTACCGGCTATCTTACCCTTCAAACCGGAACACGAGAATAACTATCATTGACGCTATTGCGTCAGCAATAGGTAAGGTAAGGTGGTGGTACCTAATACCCGGGTGAGACGTTACGGAACTCTACCACTTAATAATTGCGATGGTAGAGACAGGTGTACCCAATCGGTTTTTAAGACCTACCTGGCAGAACGTTGCAGAATCCAGGAGCCCAAATCAATACGTACGTAAAGGTTCGATTTAACCCCTAGTAAGTGTTTTGTATATAAAAGAAAAATTTGAATCCGATAAAATAGTACTTGCAATAATCGTAAAACAACAGGAAATTCGCGATTTTGTAACAAATTATAATGGAATTGGTTTCACGTCTGCAATGTATCCGTCGTAATAAATGGTATGATTACCTACTTTAAAACAAAATTATGTCTGGAATATTTTCAACAACTACAAAAAAGGGGAAGCTACGGAAATCATAAACGTAGGAAATTTTCGTATTAAGCTAATAATTTGCCAGCTATTTGTTACACAAAAATAATTAAATATAGCTGTAAAAATGTATATTCGCGCCAAAAATGGGAAAGTACGACTCGGAAACCGCACGAAGGTTCCGTACCATTTTCTGAAAAGCTTCCTTTTAACAAGACCCCCTTTCAACAAGACCCCCTTTCAACAGGACCCCAGAAGAAGATCTTTCTGTCTTCGAAAATCTCGAATTGGGTAACTAACAAAATCAGGGCGCTTTGAACATTTTAATTCGATGAAGGAAAAATATTGATTAATAACAATAATTATTTTTTTTCTTTAATCGCTTGGTTATTTTATGAAAAACACGAATGATCTTTTTTCCCACATATTCGATAGTTTTTCTAACGTGTAACTATAAAGATTCTGAATTATGAGATTTTTAAATTGAAAATAATCAATTTAATAACAACCTAATTTTCTCACAGCACCTTGCTAATATTATAAATCAAGGGTTACTTTATCCTATACGTAAAGTGGAAACTTTTCTTAGTTTGACACTCTAAACTTTTCTTTTTTATCTATTTTTATTAGTTACCCGATTCAAGGTTTTCCGAAGACAGAAAAGATAGGCGTCTCGTCAAAGCGAAGCTGTTCACAGCTTCAGCATTCGGCTTGTTATTAATCAAAAAAATGTTGTTTCTCGGACCACTGTCTATATGTATGTAATTAATGTGATATCATTTATTAATCCTGTAATAAATCCAGACATATCAAGTCCTCTAAACTTGCTGAGTTGTGTAGCAACGGGGGAGTAATTCAATCTAACTCGCGCTTCACACGCCGACAGCCCGAAGCGCAACACACTAACTTTATAAGTCAGTGGAGATGATTGGAGCTCTCCCATCCGATAATTGTGGCAAAGTTATCTCGAGTAAATAGAGAAGCTTGTCGATTCGGGTCATTGTCGAAACGTTTCGATTTCGGGTATGTAAATGAATTAGCGTTTTTGCAACGAAATGTATTATATCTTAAGTAGTTTTCTCGTAAAAGCTATTACAAATAAGTCAAAATTGAATAGTTCCCAGATCTGTCATTAGAATTCAGGAATTAACTCCGTACAGTCGCTTCACAACTTTCAACACTTAAACTACAATTTGCATCACAAACTTTTTGCCCTATACAATTTACTCTTAACTTCTATAGCGCTGGATCTAGGATCTCAGACAACAGTATAACAAATTTAATTTGAATACTATTCGTACATCTTACAATTTATGTTATTTTTTAACTCACATATTTAGATAATATCTTTTTAACCTAGGATTAAACCGGCGAAAAGTTATGTGTGGTCATACATTAAATAAATGAGTGAATAGTCAATCATCCTTTGTTTATATACCCAATGGTAGGGTTTTTTTTAATTAAATGGGACCTGTCTCTGAGTATACTTATTCTAAAAAAATAATTAAGAAAATCGGACTACTCTGTCAAAAGTTATGCATGGTCTAACGTAAAAAAAAAATAATACGCGTCGAATTAAGAATTTCCTCCGTTTTTTGGTCGTTCGAAAAGTAAAATTTCATTAATTTAAACATACTTTTGCCTGTCCCGGTGCCAGTACTAAGCTAATATCAAGCAATGTTATTTCTTTTAATTGAGCCTATGTTGACCCTTGATCTCCAACTATCTCATTGCTAAATTACATTTAAATCGATGCGACGATTTACCTGTGAAAGCGTGCGATAGGATACTAACCTATCCCGAAAGCAGTACCAACTATCGGGTTCAATTGTGAATCGAAACCATTTTCAAATTCATTTAGACACACAATAAATTTCTTCAAAGTCGGTCCAGCTGTTTAGTTAGATAGAGTTCAGTTATATTTATATGCACAGAAATACTATTAAAAACAAAAAAAAGTGTAATATAATGTGAAAGTTAAAATTGCTTCACCAAATACCGTTAGGACATGGTAAGGGGGATACTCGAAAATAGAGGAGCTTTGATAAAAGGGTCCTTTTTAGTGGAAAACGCACGGGTTTGAGTTTTCGGGAGCTAAATGTAACAAGATTTTGCTCGCCTCACTGTGAAACCCGCTCCAGAGATGTCTCAATTTTAGAAACAAGCTTATTTCGAGTCTCATTTACCTTCGAAAGATACGCACACCTGTGTATATAGCATCTTCCGTATTGGCATCTGCATAGCAATGAGTACTGTTATTTTACAGGATATTATTGATATGCCGAAGAAACAGCGTAGGAGATAATGAACCTTGTGGGACACCAGTATTAATTGTTGCTGTTTCAGACATACGTCATCAACAACAGCTTGCAATCCACGTTTGCAATTTTCAGAGCAAACCGTAAGATGACAATTCCGATTAAAGCGCCCTATGCAAAACCCTGAAAAATGCCTGAGCAATATCAAGACTGACTGCAAATGCAGTCAGTCTTGATATTGCAACTGAATTGAACTTGCAATTGAATGCAACTCCCCTTTGTAACCAATTTCTGAAACCCAGCGTTCGGTAAGGTAGACGCGAAAACAAAGTAAACCGTATTATTCGTGGGTATTTATTCATTTATTAAAATCTATGACATTCACTTGCTAAATTCAGCAAATATATGGAATCCTGCTGTGAATCTCATCTCTTCAAAATAAGTAGCAATTTTTAAAATCATTAAACACAGAGTTTCCTGAATCTTTAAAAGTAGCAGCGAACAAAATAAAAAGGTTTTAAAATAAAACTGGTAGGAAATAAAATTATGAAATTTCAAACTGTTTTGTGAACAAAAATGCTCGAAATAAATTGCTCTTCATTTCAACTGCATGAATTTAACAGATTATATTTTTATTTAAATACTTAATTCAACAAAATTAGTAAGAGAAACTATTAAATATTTTCTCATCGATTATCTTGAATAATAATGAGAAAAAAAACTTGGGTGGGGCATTGGGTGAGCTTTCTTGATGACATGAACGTAGAGAGCGAAGGATTGTTGTTGGCCCTTAGGTTTGCACAATGTGGTATTGTAATGATTAACTTAATTAAGACTTAGTGTTAAACTATGGACCAAATGTGCAAACAAAGCGCTTAGTACTCAACGCTTTGGGTATGTACAGTAACAGTACAGTAAACAATAATGACCTAAGAATGCTGTTAGGGCTAACCCAGTACTGCAGTTTACACGCGTTTTTGCGCAAACTTGTAGCCTCTATGATGCAATGAATGCAAATCGGACTACTCTGTCAAAAGTTATGCATGGTCTAACGTAAAAAAAAAATAATACGCGTCGAATTAAGAATTTCCTCCGTTTTTTGGTCGTTCGAAAAGTAAAATTTCATTAATTTAAACATACTTTTGCCTGTCCCGGTGCCAGTACTAAGCTAATATCAAGCAATGTTATTTCTTTTAATTGAGCCTATGTTGACCCTTGATCTCCAACTATCTCATTGCTAAATTACATTTAAATCGATGCGACGATTTACCTGTGAAAGCGTGCGATAGGATACTAACCTATCCCGAAAGCAGTACCAACTATCGGGTTCAATTGTGAATCGAAACCATTTTCAAATTCATTTAGACACACAATAAATTTCTTCAAAGTCGGTCCAGCTGTTTAGTTAGATAGAGTTCAGTTATATTTATATGCACAGAAATACTATTAAAAACAAAAAAAAGTGTAATATAATGTGAAAGTTAAAATTGCTTCACCAAATACCGTTAGGACATGGTAAGGGGGATACTCGAAAATAGAGGAGCTTTGATAAAAGGGTCCTTTTTAGTGGAAAACGCACGGGTTTGAGTTTTCGGGAGCTAAATGTAACAAGATTTTGCTCGCCTCACTGTGAAACCCGCTCCAGAGATGTCTCAATTTTAGAAACAAGCTTATTTCGAGTCTCATTTACCTTCGAAAGATACGCACACCTGTGTATATAGCATCTTCCGTATTGGCATCTGCATAGCAATGAGTACTGTTATTTTACAGGATATTATTGATATGCCGAAGAAACAGCGTAGGAGATAATGAACCTTGTGGGACACCAGTATTAATTGTTGCTGTTTCAGACATACGTCAACAACAACAGCTTGCAATCCACGTTTGCAATTTTCAGAGCAAACCGTAAGATGACAATTCCGATTAAAGCGCCCTATGCAAAACCCTGAAAATGCCTGAGCAATAACAAGACAGACTGCAAATGCAGTCAGTCTTGATATTGCAACTGAATTGAACTTGCAATTGAATGCAAGTCCCCTTTGTAACCAATTTCTGAAACCCAGCGTTCGGTAAGGTAGACGCGAAAACAAAGTAAACCGTATTATTCGTGGGTATTTATTCATTTATTAAAATCTATGACATTCACTTGCTAAATTCAGCAAATATATGGAATCCTGCTGTGAATCTCATCTCTTCAAAATAAGTAGCAATTTTTAAAATCATTAAACACAGAGTTTCCTGAATCTTTAAAAGTAGCAGCGAACAAAATAAAAAGGTTTTAAAATAAAACTGGTAGGAAATAAAATTATGAAATTTCAAACTGTTTTGTGAACAAAAATGCTCGAAATAAATTGCTCTTCATTTCAACTGCATGAATTTAACAGATTATATTTTTATTTAAATACTTAATTCAACAAAATTAGTAAGAGAAACTATTAAATATTTTCTCATCGATTATCTTGAATAATAATGAGAAAAAAAACTTGGGTGGGGCATTGGGTGAGCTTTCTTGATGACATGAACGTAGAGAGCGAAGGATTGTTGTTGGCCCTTAGGTTTGCACAATGTGGTATTGTAATGATTAACTTAGTTAAGACTTAGTGTTAAACTATGGACCAAATGTGCAAACAAAGCGCTTAGTACTCAACGCTTTGGGTATGTACAGTAACAGTACAGTAAACAATAATGACCTAAGAATGCTGTTAGGGCTAACCCAGTACTGCAGTTTACACGCGTTTTTGCGCAAACTTGTAGCCTCTATGATGCAATGAATGCAAAATAGCGCTAACGGTCTTTTTTATACTATGTTGAATAAAATTACCTTTTAATGGTAGAATAAGTAGAACTATATTGAAATGTACCTATCTGACAACCTTGTATACCTTATTCTGGCAAATAAAAAATATTATTATTATTATTATAAATGGAATGCCCATTGCCCAATGGTAAAAAATATGTGTTCTGTACGTTCAAGGGTGCATATATATATATATATATATATATATACAGTGTGGCGGTGACGATACACCAATTAATTAAACTTAGTATATGTAATAATGTTCTCAGTCTGAATACAAAAAATCTGATAAATACATCCACTGGTTTAGCCACAGGACAATTTTTTAGTTTTCATTTCTAATTTTGCGAACATGATGTAGATTATCAGCTGTACGCATAGAAATATATAGAGGTCAATGGCTGTACGTGACCCGTTCACCCTATATGGTTTGAAAGAACTCTTATAAGTAAGTTGCCAACTCGCAATACTAGCAGAAAATCCTTGCATTCATTGGTTATTTTAATTTTTTATCCTTTACAACTGACCAATAACAACCCAATCTTGTCATTAGGAGAATTTGAAAAGAAAGCGAAAAGTCGCTTTATCTTGAGTGCATACACAGTGTGTACTGATACAAAAAAGCGCATTTTGCGCCTTCTTGATGAAAGCCGTTGATTACACGTGTCACGTACCTACGATACGTAGGTCACGGTCATTATTGTTTAATGTTATTGTTTAGTACGATCAAAGATTTTGCCGTGGTAATTGATATTACGTTATTACTTGTCATGTACTGAGTTTTTATTTTTTTCTTTTATTATTCTAGACTTATAAATTATGCGAAAGTAGACGCTTCATTTCAATTTTTATTGTGGTAAAATACGAGTTAAATTGTGCGAAAGTAGACGCTTAATTTTTATTGTGATGGCCGGCCATGGCCATGATGTTTGTGCTAATTAGTGCTATTTTGTGATAAGACACGTTAGGTAACTATTATTATTAGTGTGAAGTGAACAACATTTTTGTTTTTTCTTCTTTACTTTTAGCCAATATGTGGCACGAATCCTAGATTGATACGGTCTTTATTCTTACAATATACGCAAAAATAATTCTATAGCTACGTAATTACTTATTGTACAAAATGATTGTGATTAATAATAATAATTTATCAAAATAATTATTGAGGATGAGTGTGGTTTAAAAAGGCGCCTAAATATTATGTCACACGTAAAAATAATAATAATAACATGAGGCGCCAGCCGCCAAGCCGCGCGTGCGGCGTTGCCGTCCTGGTGATAGGTAAGTCAAAGGATGTTTTATCTTTATTATATTTTCGTGTCATTAATTTTGTTCGAAATTTTTGTTTTTTTAATTTCGATATCAGGACTGATTTGATAGACTAAAAATACTAGTACTAACTAGTACTACCTTAATTCTCACTTATTGTTATATGGTCACCGCCACACTGTATATATATATATATATATATATATATATATATATATATATATATATATATATATATATATAGAAGATTTTACAAACACAATATGGCCTTGTCCATTCGACATATTATTATGTCCGTAACATTGTCTGTAATAAAGTTGTTAATATTTTAATAACATACTCGCATAACCGAGGTATTAACGTCCAATCACCTAATATCAAAGTATAAGAAAACAAAACGTAAGACAACACATATACATAAAAATAAACATTGTAATCCTTGCATTTGTGATAAACTAGCTGCCGCGTGCAGCCCGCTACATTATAAAAGTTTATGGTGAATTCCACGGGATTAACTCATTTTTCCGGGATAAAAGTAGCTTATGTGCCATTTCAGGTTATTATCTAATTATGTGCCAAATTTCATCCAAATCCGTCCATCCAAAAACATCCATCCAAACACCCATCCAACCAAACTTTCATATTTATAATATTAATATAGATATATAGAAGACTGTATACATGAAATATATCTTCAAATAATCTTAACATTTTCATTTATATGACAGATGCTTCTTTACCATTACTTTTACGATCCTATAATGACCTTCTATAAGAACATCGTAAGCAAAGATCGTGAAAAAGCCTTTCCAGAGCTCGTAAAAGCTGGTGGTATACCGAAACGTCTAATGACACTATAACAAAAGATCGTTAAAAGCAATCTTTTAACAAGGTCTGGCTTTATTTAAAACATTAAGAAGCCACATTTCGACGAACGTAAATTTAAAAAAACCTAATAAAATAAGAGTAGATTCTCCTTTATAATAAGACGTTTTAAAAACATATCTTCACATTAAATCCCTTACCAGGTACGTAAATAGAACTGAATGCCAAATATCAGGGTTTAAACGAGTACTTTTATATCATACTAACTTCATAACTCTCCTTAAACTAACACCAAGATTTTGGAATCTGAGCGATGTTACCCTCAAATGAATTAGATACTGGTAAGTCAGTCTTTCTTCCGCAATATTTATATCTAACCACTATCACAATATATACCTCTTTTGTTTATTTTTAGCTGTCATTTTTAAACATTCTAAACCAACGGAAACCAACCATTTCCTTCGAATGTGTTTTACAAGTATATAATATCAAGCATTTCAGTGATTTTATTTATAAGTATTTTTAATTATTATGTTATAAGACTTACGCACTGTTAAATAATTAAATCCTTACAGCCTAGTTTGAAACGCACTAGTATTTTAGTCGTATTTCAGTACCCAAAACACACGCTACTGATAAAAATATATTTACACTTTGCCCGAAAACGTTTCATTAGTATGTTGTGTTTCGCAATAAATAGCCTACAGTACTACAATAGAACAAAAAGTTAAATAAGATTGTAATGACAACTTTGGAGAAGGTGGGTAAGATAATTTATGTAATAAGAAAAAGAAATAGGTACGAAAATGCATCAATAAAAGTTCTGTTCTGAAATAAGGAACCCGTATAGTACTGAATATTTGAATGAACAAACTTCGTAAGTTTTCCAAATCTATCGGAATAACCCGGCATTTATATGCATGTATATATGTCTGTTTGGCGATAATGATCTTGATTGGAACGTCACGAAATTTGACAGTCACATAAATGAGGTAAAATGAATGTTGCATGAAATGCAAATGAAAAAACATAAACCGAATCAACGCAGGGATTACGGTTTTGTTACTTGTTTTAATAAATACCTTGTTTTGTTGTTGTAAAGGGGACCAAAAATCTTATCAAAACTATGCCATCGTGAATTCAAGACAGAACACAGTTCGGGATGAACCTTTAGTATGGTAAGATTTGAAGACATAAAACTAATTTAGTACTGATAATTGCAAGTATATAACAAGATTTTGTAAATAAACGCTTAAACCACGAAACAAAAATAAAAAGAAGCTGTAAAAATTGTTGGAAACAGCAATATTTTACACCCAGAACCTTTTAAGTGGATAGTATAGTCAGACTTTTTTAAAAAGAGAACAACGTAATTATTATATCAAAATAAATCACACTACTTATGCCCCGCAATCTACTACATATCAAAGTTTTTAAAGAATCCCGTGAGAATTATTCAATTTTCCAGGATATAAAGTAGGTTGTGTGTTAAAACTGAATTTAGACTATTTGTATTTACCAAATTTCATATCATCCAACTCACAAAAAAGATTGGACGACCAAAATTAAGACATACAATACAATCTTGCACATTCGTATTATAAAAAGGTATGTTACAACTATATGTAATTCTTATCATGGAAAACTTTCTCATCTATAATACTTTAAATTTCATTGTCTAACTATAACCTTTTTCACAAAACACTATGTTAAAATTTAAAAAGAACGAGTAATAAGAACTAAACTTTTTAAAAGATACGCTGTTTAAATTATAAAACCAAACTTTAAAAATTATATTTTTGCTGATGTAAATCAAAACCAAAAAAAAATGTTCAGAATTATGACAACCAAAAAACAACATTATCCCTCGAAGTATAAATTATAAATTGCATCAGTAGCTTTTTACTGACTCTTTGTTACTTTCAATTGAAATATTGGGAGTAACGAAATGATAGCAATATGTGTGCTTAAAAAGCGACTTTTGCAAAATATCAGTGCTATTCCATACTTTTAAATCGTAAACATTGCGCCTGCTTTGTAGCGAACAGCAAGAAAAACCAACTTGCGGTCCCGGTAAGTAATGAAGTTTTAAGATTTATGTTTTACAAAGTGCCTTTCGCTAAATCAAGCTTTCGAAGTAATTTCACCTTTTCGAGGTGTAAACATATTGCGTTTCCTCAATAAGAGCTATGAAGGTCTAATGAATTCTTGTAATTTTGTTAACCTGTTAAAACATCAATCTTTCTGCTTAACTTAAAATGATATATTGCTTTCGTTTCTTATAATGATTTCGTTTTAATTTTAAATTAAAAAATAATAAAATGTTCATATGCATCCATGAGTAGAAATAAATATTGTAAATGACAGCTTTTGCCAAAGATCTGTAATGTATGATCTCTCAGGAATTAGATTAATCGAGACCTGTATTATAGAATTCTAAACCCTCCTCATATATATTATTGATTTTAGTAAGTAAGTAAGTATCTTCACGCCCGTATCCCCGAAGGGGTAGGTAGAGGTACAACCAGTGCACCCACGATTAGCCGAAGATACTTGGTCCCAAAAAATGTGATAGGTGGCAAGCCTATCGCCGACCGGGCACTTTCCAATCCCGGGCAACTTTGTGTTTATCAGAAAAGTGAATCCGGGACCTTATGTAGTCAACGTCAACGCTGGACCACTAGACTACAGAGATGATTTTAGTGTAGGTATCTAAATGTAAATCTACATATAAAATATATTTAGTCAAAATAGAAATACCTATGCGAACTATTACAGCATAGGATATTTGAATTTTTAAGCACACCTGATTTTCTTAAAAGAAAATAACTTTGGAAATAGGTGACTCCAAAATAATGATGTAGTAAAAAAGTCCACTAAAATTATGCAACGTGCGCAGATTAAAGAAACTCTTCAACAATTCTATTTAACGAATGTCAAAATTACAGCTGCTATACTTAGATAAATTATTGGTCTCGCTGTGCTTGACTAGATACCGCCGACGTACTTGTCAAATGCGGCAACAAATACTACGCCGATTCAGTCACCAATCACAATGCAAGCTCTAAGAGCACACTACTCACTGTTATCCATTTGCACACTGTCATATCACACACACTACAATATTGAGTTGCCGCATTCACGGAGTTGTTTTTTTTAGATAGTGCGGTATCTTGTCAAGCGCCGCGAGACCAATTATTTATCTATGCTGCTATGTTATGCTATTATTTTATAAGACCACCAACTTATTTGTTCAATAAACAGTATCGCTAGTGAGCAGTTTAGAGTTGCTAATTAAAAAAAACAA